>LPNX011092236.1:51066-204205 GCA_001517045.1 Pseudotsuga menziesii | reverse complement strand
ACTTCCAAAGGTCTTTTTGAAGTCCGAACAAGTTAGCCCTGTCCGGTTCACCGGGCTCACTTGATAAAAACCACTAAGTACAACTTAGGTGGTAACACTTCATATCAAATCCAAACCAAATATGTTTTTCCCACCTTGCTCATGTGAGCAAGGGCATTTTATGACATAGTATCTCTTTCAAAGTGCTCTCTTCTGACGGCTCTTTGACTCTAGGATATAACAATGTTGAAGTACATGTATCTTGGTTTATGGTGTAATATATTGAGGTATTTTTTTTTAAATCACATTAATAAGTGACCAATGAATAAAGTTCTACTACTTATATAGTTGTCTCCTACGCTTAGAAACCAAAAGATGAATGTGTTCCCACCAGTGTTATCTTTTAAAGTGCTCTCTTCTAACGGCTCTAAGACTCTAGGATATAACAATCTTGAAGTACATGTATCTTGATTTATGGTGTAATCTATTGAGGTATTTTTTTTTTAAATCACATTAATAAGTGACCAATGAATAAAGTTCTACTACTTATATAGTTGTCTCCTATGCTTACAAACCAAAATATGAATGTGTTCCCACTAGTGCTATCTTTTAAAGTGCTCACTTCTAATGTTATGCACAGGAGCAGTGGGGTCGTGCGCAGGAGAGAATGTGTGGTAGTGCATGGTGCAAGCGAAGGGAGGGGAGTGGAGGAGGGCGTGGCTGTGGAGGAGGGCCAAGAGGGCCAACAGGGAGGAGCAGTGGTAGGGGTGTATGGAGGGCCGAGAGTGAGGTAGCGGAAAACGAACAAGGCGTAGGCAAAGCAGGGAGAAAGGAGCGATGAAGCAGTGGTATTTGGCACGCGAATGGAAGGGGACAAGTGGTGTTGAAGCACGCAGCTTGGTGGAGATGCGTGAGGTGGAAGGAGTGAGGAGGGAACTGCAAGTAGGAGCGTGGGCGTGCGGATGAAGGTAGGAAACTACGGAATTTGCCGAGGAGCAGTAGGCTCTGATACCAAAGTTAGAATTGAATCCAGTCCTTTAGTCAAACTGATGTGAATTCGTTGTCAAAAGATAAATATGAATAAATAATAAATTGATAATAGATGATATGATACAATGGAAAAAATAGCCTAGTTTTATATGCTTCAAAGATGACTTTGTGTAAAGCAATGTTTAAAAACTCAGAATCGGGAGTTGAAACGGTAGAGAGTCAACTCGAACCGAAACCAGAACCGGCAATGAACCGGAGCAGTTTGATTTCAATGACTCAGACTATACAAAATGTATAAAATTTTACAATTTTAATGAAAAAATATATATTTAATATTCCAAGCTATGATTTCAAACTATTAGAGACATAATATGCAAAGTCTATTCGTGTATATACAATGTAAGGGTGAATATATCAAAATGACACCAAGTGCTATATATATTTAAATTAAAATTGAAAATACATAATCATCAAAATCCTTTCCTATATTGGGATCCTATCCTCTAGGCTCTAGCCCTTACGTCTACCTTGAATCTCGAAGCTGATCCTCCAAGGACATATTCAACACCCTACAATTTTGATGAAACTTTCTAATCCAAGCATTAAAATAAGCTT
Source organism: Pseudotsuga menziesii (assembly GCA_001517045.1). NCBI lineage: Eukaryota > Viridiplantae > Streptophyta > Pinopsida > Pinales > Pinaceae > Pseudotsuga > Pseudotsuga menziesii. Next base: position 202,621 of record LPNX011092236.1, on the reverse strand, counting down.
AAAAAAGCTTCCCATGCTTAATAAGTGATTTTGCTTCACTAAAGGATACATTTTTAATAAGGTCATGGCATAGCAATTCAATCAACCTCAACAATCAGGCATCAATACCACCAACATCAAGATACAAAGAGAGTTTGATGTGCTCGATTAAATTCCAATCCCTTACCCTCATACATAATAGAATCCAGTCGAAACTTTGCAATCCTGAAATCCTGAAAACTATTAAGTTTGTTGAATTTTGAATGGGATCTAAAATTCTACTTTTTGCATATGAATTCTGATAAGGTTGGAACCACTCTCAAACATCCTGAAACAATGAATGGTAATGCTAAAAATTTAAGTTAAAGAATAGAAAATGAAAAATAAGGAGAATGTCACTTTTACTTTAAGAATTTAACATTACCATTCAATATTACTGACTTCATTGTCACAGGTACAAGACTGGTCAATTTTTTTTAAGAACATCAGTGTCCAGCCTCCATGCATGCACCCTGGGCATGTTTGTATTGACTCGGCCGAGTCAATGAAAAAACGGCCAATTTGAGGCCTATTTGGTACCCAACCGACTAGTTCAAGGTCTGATTCGGTCGGTTTGATACCAAACTGGCCTTCGGGCAAAGTTTTGTCCTGGTTTGAGGTTGATGAGGATTGAACCGGTCAACTCGGACAGTTCTGGTTCCAAGTTGACCGGTTTTTAAAACACTATTTAAAAGACACGTCTCTTGTAATTATTTAGTTATTTATTAATTATTTATAAACTATCAGTTATTAGTAATTATTTTCGTAACACTCTAGGATATAACAATCTTGAAGTACATGTATCTTGATCTATGGTGTAATATATTGAGGTATTTTTTTTTAAATCAGATTAATAAGTGACCAATGAATAAAGTTCTACTACTTATATAGTTGTCTCCTACGCTTACAAACCAAAAGATGAAGGTGTTCCCACCAATGTTATCTTTTAAAGTGCTCGCTTCTGACGGCTCTTTGACTCTAGGATATAATAATCTTGAAGTACATGTATCTTGATTTATGGTGTAATATATTGAGGTAGTTTTTAAAAAAATCACATTAATAAGTGACCAATGAATAAATTTCTACTACTTATATAGTTGTCTCCTACGCTTACAAACCAAAAGATGAATGTGTTCCCACCAGTGTTATCAAAACAGGTCCGGTTTTGGCAAACCGGAAGGTCCGATCGATTTAGACACCCAGTCGACCCGAACCGCCATCCTGAACCTGAAATGGCCGGTTCCGTACTGAACTAGCCGATTCCATATAGGAACCAGTTGATTTGGTGCAAAATCGGCCTTTTTTCACCTAACCGGCCAATTCAGTACAAAACTGGACGGCTTTGTACTGCAACATACAGTCGTGGCTCTAAGCCCTAAAAATTCAATTTAAAAAGAAAACAAAAAAAGACCTACATTAATAGCAAAAAACCTAACCTTAGTAATCATCAGTAACATTAAATGGTAATATTAAATTGTTAAAGTAAAAGTGGCATTCTCTATTCTTTTTACTTAAATTTTTAGCATTACCATTAATTGTTTCAAGATGTTTGAGAGTGGTTCCAACCTCATTGGACTTCATATGCAATAGATCCCATCAAAATTCAACAGACTTAACAGTATTCAAGGTTTTAAGATTGCAACGTTTGCACTGGATTCTATCATGTATGAGGATAAAGGATTGGCATTTAATCAAGTGCATCAACCCTGTTGCCAATTTTTTTGTACCATAGTTGGATTAGTTGAGGAGCCGCCATTTTACAAACATGAGAAATGTTTGTTTCCAGTGTATCAGATAATCCACCTTTGTGCCTAGCCAGTTTTGGCTAGTCAGTTTTTATTTTCAGTAATTATGACCATGGCCCCGCAGGGTTTGTAATCAAATGTGCTAGTAGGGTGTTTTGAGTGGTTCGGTCTTCTAAGACGTAGAATTTCAACTAAGGTATTCCAGGGAGTTTTTTGCCCTTGACAATTATGCTTTGCCTATAGCCGAGTATAATTGACGAGGTTTTCTCTTGCTTCCTCCAAAGTTGGAATGCCCGATTTTGAATTTTGGGCCTTGGGGGGTTATTAGAGCCCAACTGAGTATGTATAAACCTACTAGACATTATTAGAATAGACTATGGTCATGTCCTAAGTCACTAGGGACCCTCAGAAAAAATTCCGAAAAAATTTTACCAGACGCGTCAAATTTTTTATTTTTAATTTTTTAATTTTTCACAAGTTTTTAATTAAATTTTTCCATAATTTAATTTTGTAATAAGTCAGTCATCCGGAACCCGAATTCAGTGATTGAAGGCTCAAACCTTAAGCCAAAAATCATTCATGATCAGCCAGCTAACTAGCTCCAAGTGTCAGATCATCATTCAGCCACATAACTCATCATTTCTCAAAAAAGTCAGTTTTGGAAAAATTATTGATTAAATAATAAAAATGATTATTTTGGAGAAAATCCAAATCTCTCCAAATTAATCTGAATTGAACGAAATGAAATGCAGAATGACATGGCATCGGGCATTAATGATGATTGGAGTTAGCACAAATCGGCTTCAGCCAGCATTCAGTGAGCATTGAGTCCTCAGCTACTTAGCCAACTTGCCTCCTTCAGTGATGACCACGTTTGGATGAGTTGGGGCTTATCTATTGGCCCGTTGATTTGATCGAGGTTGAAGTGTGACATGTGTTATTGGTTTCTAGGTATTGGCTCCTCCATACATAGCCTCAGGCCCCTCCAAACCTAGCACGCCTACCTTCTTCATGCCTCACGTGTGCCTTCCTTTTACCTCACATCAAAGCACTGGATCCTCACGCTTTTGATGGTGGAGAGCTCGTATTGGTTGGAGCTAGTTGGTTAGGGTTGGGAGTGGGAGCGCCTTGCCTAGGTGGAGGCCTCCCCTCACTCCTACCCTCATTATACCCTCATTATCTTAAGTTTTGTGCTTCAACGTGGCTTGATCATTAGGTATTGCACCCTCCCTGCGTGGTGTGGTGTTAGGGTTTAGGCCTTCTCTCATTGTATAAGAAGAGGCTCTTATGAGCTCTTCAGTGTGGAACTTTTGTGCTGGAGTTACTCTGTAGAAAGTGTATCAAGCTTTGCTTGGATTTGATTAATAAGAATTTCGACTTTGGAGGTCTATGAGCTCTTTGCATGTGGTAAATATTTCATGGTTAAGGTGATACTACTTTTAACCCATTACTTTTAAATACTTTGAATGAGATCAGTTTCTTTGTTAAGCTCAAGAGGGCCACTGTTGGCACAGTAGAGTAATCGTTTGTAGTTTCAAATCGATTATTTATGCAAAGTAGGTTATAATCCTGATGAATATGAGTAGTTAATTATACGTAATATTGATCTTGGTTGTACTATCTTAGCATACTTTTCATGTGATATGATTTCACTTGTATTTGAGTTTTGGTATTATCAGGGTTCACAGGTTGAAGAAGGGTGTGAGTTCAGCTACATCTAGCCCAAGCTTCAAACAACCGGTTGTTTAACACTTTGTGATTGCAGGGCCTACAAGGATCGTGTCCTTCTCATACGAAAAAAAGTCGGGATTCTCCCTCCATCTCTTGTGTTCCATCCACAAGAAACTTTTTTCTCTACCTTTCTCTTTACTTTTTTTTGCATTGTTCAAGAAGTAGATCCACTCTTTCAATACTCATATTTAGATCTATCTTTTAGGGCATTGTTAGATCTAATATCATTCATTAGATCTAGGGAAAAGTTTGTTCTTTGCATGTAAAATTTTCAAAATCTTTCTAAGTACAAAATTTTCCAAATAAATTTATTTTTGCATTGTCTTTCCCATCATCTTTTAGTATTGTTTGCTTGCTGATTTTTTACTTTTGTGACAGGTACAGCGGAAGTGCTGGCGAAAAATTGAAGATACAAGCTAAAAAAGACTCATTATCCCCCTTTCTTCTTTCCCCTTTCCACAGCTCGCTCCGAAAGCCTTCCAAGGATATGAAAAGAAGCAAAAAAGGCATCAAAAGAAAGGCATTGTAAAAAATTAATAAAAGAGCAAGTGGGGTAACGGCTCCCACACCCCACTTCCCCCATTTGGGGGAAGCCTGTATCGCCATTGTCCATATTTCAAGTTTTTCTTTACTTTGCTTTATACCTGCAAATAAATAAAATGATGAAAGTAGAATAGGGATAATTAGTTTCATTTGGTCAAAAAGTTTAAGTTCGATTTGATTTCTTTAGCATATTCCCGTTAGTTTCCTCTTTTGCAATCTAATTCCATGCTAGATTAGGTTTGATTTCATGTTTGCTTACGCAAAAGTCTTCAGAAAAGAAATTTGTTTGATTAATTGCTAGTTAGTTGCTTTTATTTCATTTAAAAGTTTAAATCAAAAAAGAATCAAAATCTCTTGAATCTCACCATAAGGTGGATCAAGAGTGCTCTCTATCGGAGAGTTGCTTTTGTTATCTTGGTTTTGTTTTACTTACCTCTATCGGAGAGTCAAAAGCACTCTCTATCGGAGAGCATTCCCACTGCATATCCTTCCATCAAGCATATAGTTTAGCTAAGACTCTTGAACTTCTGTCATAAGACAAAGTGAAGAGCGCTCTCTGTCGGAGGGTTCTAATTAATTTACTTAATAAAATTTTGCAACTCACATTCCCCTAATTAATTTACTTCATTGATTATCCTTCACCTAGTATGCTCTGCCGACTTTCGAGTTGGGCTCGTACTCAAAACGGTGAACGGACTTGCTAAGTTCGCAAATAAAAACACAATAAATTTTTACCCATAACCAACGCACCGACGTTGTAGAAAGTTTCCCACGTCATTCCTAGTGAGAGCGTTGGAACTCCTCGCTGTCTAGAGTCTCAGCTAGCTGGTCAATCTTTGCGAAACCAGCCTAAGATATTGGGCGGGCTGTCATGTCTTGAACGGAGTAGCTCGAAAGACTTTCCCGGTCGATCTCTTGATACCTTTCGCTGAAACCCTAAGCAAGATCATCTAAAAACTTTAAAATTAACCAAGATTAAGCGCAATAAACATTCACTGGCATTATTTTGAGATTCACATCATCTTTCCGCTCGAAGCATCTCTGATAAGTTGACTCCATAGGCACTGGTTCTTTCTTTTACACACTATTGATAATCTGGGCCATTTGTCCATTGGATATTTTGATTAAAAGTTTATATCTGTGAATGCTTTATCATTTCGTGAGTTCTCACATTATTGTCTATCTTTTAATTCTTGTGATAGCAACGTGGATTGCTTTGTCTTGTGTTCAGAATTTATAATAAATAAACATATTTCATCATAATAACTCCTAAACAACACCCAACCGCATCCGTGGCCATTAAAAACACTTAAACAACTTAAGAGCCATAGAAACTCTTTTGTAGGGACTACCCCCCTTGGCTTCGTTAAGAGTTAGCCTAAACGGAGGAGCTAGGAGTAGGTGACAGTACCTAGCTCTGTGCTTGTCCCCAAGGTCACACCTCTCCCACTTTCTCAAGTGAGGAGATAGCTTTTGGAAAGTTTCTGCTGCTGGTGTGCAATCGGCGAACAACAAACCCCTCTATGTACGTCGATGTTGGTGGTGTTGATTGTTTAACTCCTTTGTCATGACCTTATTAAAAATGTACCCTTATTAGGCATGTGAAGGTTTTTCTACCTCTTTTTAATGCTTGGATTAGGAGGTTTCATCAAAATTGTAGGGTGTCTACTATGCACAATTAGAGTCTAGACTAGTAGTACCATATGATCAGATTGTAGACACTAGACTATAGTTATTGAATAGTAGTATGCTTATTTTTGAACTCTAGGGGTCATTTAGAGCCTCATTGTTGATTTATTTTGTTTTCACAGATGAATTGCACTTGGTGCTATTTTGGCTATATGCAACCATACTTGCTATATACACAAGAAACTTTGCATAATTGTGTATAATGGTTTGGATTCATATGGATGCACATGAATATATATATATATATATATATATATATATATATATATTTTTTTTTTACAAAATTTGAATATTCTATATAGTTTTTGGTCAACCAGTTTTTTGGTCTGGTTTTTTCTGATTTTTTTCTGTTTCAGTCCGGTTCAGATTTGTGTGCTCTATCAGTTTGACGACCAGTCCAGTGCCGATAACGATGGTTCCCACAAGTCAAAAATGGGAAATAAGAAACAACAAGAGATGGCTTTTTGGAATAAAAAACGAATAAGATATAGTAAGAGTTAGAAACTTGGAAACTTGAGGTAAACTTCTAAGCAAATAGCAAGAAACAAGAGATACACTAAGAATGCAAAAGCAACACAAAAGAAGATAACACAAACAGAGGAAAATTTTCAAATGTTACAACTTAATATGATTCTTGAAATCCCTCGAACATTTCTCAATGCATTCAAACTTCTTAACCTTCCTTGAGAATGGCGTGGTCAGGTTAGCAATTCTTGAGAAATCATGTACAAATTTGCAACAGTGCAATGTCAAGCTATAAAACTTATAATTTTTGTGACATTTGTTGGTATGGACCATGACATAATGGTCTTAATCTTTGTAAGATGCATGCATATCGCTTCCTTGGATATAATGTGTTCAAAATAATGAACCTTCTTGTTGAAAGAACACTAAGATAGATACACGTACAACTTATATTCCCTTGAACACTATAAGACAAGTCTCAAGTGTTGCTCATGTTCCTCATTCTTGGAGAACAGTAGAATATCATCAAGAAGCACCAATGCATACTTATCTATATATATTCTAAACACATGCTCATCGAATGCATGCATATAGTTGGCACATTCGATAAGCAATGACATCACTATGAACTTGTAGTAACTATATCTTGTTCTAAAAGTAGCCTTATGTTAGTATTTTTCTTTAATTCTTATTGGTGATACCCCAATCTCAAGCTCTCAACAAGCCACTATTGAAGTTTTCTCATTTAGCCATTGTTGGAATGACAACCCCAAACATTACTGTTATCACATATATAGTAGCCAGGCTACCATATTCTATTTTTCAGACACAGTACATTTTTCAGCCAGATCTCTTACATATGAGATGCTGAGATGAGCAGTTTTGACAGATCATTATTGTATTAGTGGACTATTATACTCTCCCATGTCAGGACTGAGTCTCAGGACACTCAGATTTGAGGACCGATGTAGCCATTTAGTCATTACAGAGTAGTTATTGATGCCCAGTTTTATATCAGTGCTTTCTCATTCGACAGATGATGTTTCAGATGGATTATATTACATGATTATGACTCAGCTTTTTATATTGTGCTATGGTTATCATTGCTCTTATACTCATTTTTGTGACATGTATTAACATGTGGTGTCATGGTCTGGCGGTCATAATTATATGGACTTGGATGTATCTTGTATTATGTATTGATGTCCCTACTTAGACTTGGAAGTTCTTGATCGATACTCATTGGTTTTACCCTCCTTAGGGAGAATAGAGGTAGTCATTCCCACCATTGTTTTGGCTTGCTAGTGTTAGCTTCATCATTCACTATCTCCACCCATCCATTACCTTCCAGTTTTGTTTTCAACCCGGCAGACTTCTTGACTTATGGCATGGGGGACCTTTTCCCCCGCTAGAACCTTTGTTGGACAAGCCTCCTTGTTTATATTATGTCTCGGCTCTGAGTTGGTGACAGAACTTGCCTTTGGTGAGTTGGATTGTATGCCTAAATCATTCTGGTCAGGCACTGTGCAGAACTCCCCTTGCTCACTTGAGATGTTGTTGGCTGAAACTGAAAGCTCATGTACTACCTGCATTGGAAATATTATATATGCGCCCATGGAATATGAAAATGCTAAAACTGTGTTTCTTAACATATGTGAAAAAGGGCAAAGAGCAATGAAATGCTAAAATACCCCTTGAAGGGTATAAGAAAAGGTCAAAAAAAAGCAATGGTTAAAAATATGCTATATCCAAATATTGCTGACCTTATAAATATAAATATGTCCCGGATGAAAGCTGCAATTAGCTGTGCTTTTAAGCACTAGTGAAGCCTTTCTCCCAAAGGGTCATATAGACCAAAAAGGCCATGGAAATAAAATTGATGGTCCTAATGAACTTGGATCTAACTTGATGTAGACATGATGCCTAAGTTGAATAAGCACTCTCTAAACAACTCAACCATTTCTGAGGCACTGCCATTCCTTGTGTTGTTGTTTGTCCGGCATTGGTTATAGTGAGTATTCCCTTTCCATATCCAAAGTGTCATGATGTTAAGTAGGAAGTCATCATTTGCCTTAGCCTTGTCAATTTCATCCTTCACCCTTCACTAGCAAATTGGCTACAACTATGAAATGAGTATAGCCCTGAAAATCTAGTCTGAGTAATAATAAATAAAGCCTTATATATGTATTGGTTGATGTACCGCCAGTGAAATGACTGCTACGTGTTGTGATTGTTGCTTGAATGAGTTGTAGAGCATGTCTTAGCCTTTTAACACTTGCAGCAGATGGATGATAGTCTGAGTTATTATTGGTGTCTGATCATTCACAGATGGTTATATTGTTTATTGGATATGGTTGATGATCAGATAAAGACCTGTGAGGGGTATGAGTATACACCTTAGATGGATTTGGACTCTCTGAGTCTAATGAGATAGTTTATTTCCAGTTCCGGGCACTTACAGATATGATCAGGCTCATCCTGCCTTTTTGATGCAGTTTTTCTTCACAAGTTGATATGTCTGAGCAGGGAGATGTTTTAGTTAAATCTCATAGGGCGTTGTATGGGCATAGGGGGTGCAACCACTTGTTTGTACCATAGTACCCCCATCCCAGAGACCCTAGTGGGCTCAATTTGACAACGCGGGCAACCTAAGAGGTTGTTTTGGCAGGTTCACATTTCCCGAGGCAGATTAAAAAATGATTAAATGGTTATTGAAGAAATCAATTTGGGCTACTGAGGCAAGGAAATGACATGGGATGAGTCATAATGATGAGAGTGATGTCCTCCACACCTTCTCTAGCAATTGCAGCGCTTGATTGGGCCCACACTTATTTTTGGACATTTTTATATTATTTTCTGGAGCTTTTGGGAGGCTCACGATTTCCTCAAGGAGGCACAAAGTCAAAGAATTAAAATATTATATTATTTTATTGTGCCATGGGGACACCCAGAGGGTGTTAGTCTGAGCAGGGAGATGTTTTAGCATTTTTTCTTCACAGGTTGATATGTCTGAGCAGGGAGATGTTTTAGTTAAATCTCCTAGGGCGTTGTATGGGCATAGGGGGTGCAGCCACTTGTTTGTACCATAGTACCCCCATCCAGAGAGCCTGATGGGCTCAGTTTGACAACGCAAGCACCCTAGGAGGCTGTTTTGGTAGGTTCACATTTCCTGAGGCAGATTAAAAAATGATTAAATGGTTATTGAAGAAATCGATTTGGGCTACTGAGGCAAGAAAATGACATGGGATGAGTCATAATGATGAGAGTGATGTCCTCCACACCTTCTCCAGCAGTTGCAGCGCCTAATTGGGCCCACACTTATTTTTGGGCATTTTTATATTATTGTCTGGAGCTTTTGGGAGGCTTACGATTTCCTCAAGAAGGCACAAAGTCAAAGAATTAAAATATTATATTATTTTATTGTGCCATGGGGACACCCAGAGGGAGTTAGTCAACACTCTTTGGACCCACCATGTGCTTCATTTATTTCTTGTTGAGTGGGGTACCCTCTTTATGGGTGATTTAGTCCACTTTGGTACTTTATGGTTATATTGATCCATGTATTGTATGTGAGCTCATCTCAACCATTGATTAGAACGTTTTATCTTTTAATCTTAGCCACTCATTTTAAAAGTGGTTAGGATTCGGTTATGATTGTGGTTCACTCATTTCTATTTTAAAGGAGAGAGCTTCTCATTTGTAGGGGGTCTTTGGCTCTTGGATCTAAATAATAGAAAAAAATTTCCGTGGATATTTTCTGGATCTGCTTTGCATCTGATGTTCTCAAATGGTGATTGGATAGTCTTCTGCTTCCTAGCATTGTGGAAATTGATGTGAGATCTATATTTTTTTCCGCTATCATTGTCTTGTCTACAGGAGGGCGTTTTGGCTGGAGCGTTTTTGCAGGGGGACCTCAACTCGTTCGGTTATCTTCGTCTTGGATCAAGGGGTTTTCATTAGTGTCATTGTGATCTATGATTACTTCTTTTTACTTTCCTATAGCATTTAGTTTCTTTATCTTGTCTTAGCAAATCTGATATTGTTGACGTTTGCTCATGCAGGGTAGGGGGCGCATTGGTGGCTTGGAGCTTACATCCATCATAGAAATCACTTGGATCTTCCATAATTGATCGGGATAGCAAGGATCATCACTATTAAGACTTCTACAAGCATTTCCAGGTACGATCCAACAGGTAATTTTCTTCTCTTTAACAGATATGAATCCATTGTACCTGTTTTCCTTCCATTTTTCTAAAAATTCTTAAAATACTAAAAAACCCTTAAAAAATACTAAATCTGGGAACCGTCCGATCTTTGGCCAAACCACTGCTGGGTTTCATAGATCGGGCCTCCCCTTCACTGAATCTACTGCAACGCTGGTCAGATTCCTGATGGTTTGACCTAGATCTGAATTTTGGTCTGAAAACTGCATAGCACCCCCACTGAAAATTTGACCTGCTAGGGTTTTGACTTTTTCTGATTTTTTACTTCATAGACTGATAGATCGGGTCCCACACAGTCCAAATCACCCCCAACGTTGTCCAGATTCATGACAATGTGACCTAGATCTTAGTTTTAGACTGAAAACAGCCCTAGCGCCATCACTGAAAACTGGACCGTTCCGGAGTTTACTATTTCCGAAATCTGACAAGCTAGGCTGATAAATCAGGTCCTGAGCACTCCAGAACACCACTAATGCTGAGCTAGATTCAACCTCCTTGCCCTAGATCTAAAGAAATCAGTTTTTCACCCTCTCATCCTCAGTCATCAACTTTGACTTTTTCAAGATATGAGTTTTTCCAAATTTCTCTGAACCAAGTGTGTAGATCAGCCCCTCCTGGTCCCATTTCACCTTCAATGCTGAGCTAATTGTCTGCTGGTGGCCTCAGATCTACAGATCTGTCTTCTCCAACCCTAGCGCTAGCCTTCCTTGACTGAATTTCTGCCCAAACTAAGCCATCTAGACCAAAACACTTATCTGGGTCCACAAATCAGGGTCTAACCTAGGTGGATTTACCTCAACGTTGGGTGTATACTGACTCCACTACCCAATGCACAAAAGGCATTGATCTCCCATCCTTAGCGCTAGCCCTGAATTGATCTCTTCCCCTTGAAATTGGTTGTTCCTTGATGTCTCAAACAATCACACTTGTTCACCTTCTTCATTGAGTCTGTCAGCCAGGTACTAGATAGTCCCAACTATTTTCCTGCCCATCCTGCCTCGGTTACATTTCCCAAGGTAGAAATAATCTTCTTTAGTTGCTAGTACCAAAACCCTAGATCTAACCATTTCCCCAAAGGTCATCCAATCACTACTTTGGATCAGCCAATACATTGCTGAGGTCCTGATCCATCTACTGAATCCTACTGTAGATCTAGAGTTTCTGAACACCTTACACCTTACGTACCTCAAAGTGCTTTTGATCTATTATGATGTCTAGGTCTGATCTCTCCTGTCGGGAGCAGATCCAGGTCCCCCCCGTTGTTGTCTTGGACTTAGATAACATAAAGTGAAGGCTGCCTTGATTGACGTGACAACCATCCATTTGGGAGTCTAGGCAGTCTTGGTTCCACCTCCTTAGTTGCTTGCTCCTCTACCATCCATCCTGGATCCATCTTGCATAGGTAGCTACAAGGTTGGTGATAACAATTACTGAAGCAAAAACAAGATGGTAATGCAATATCCAATCCATTAGGACTAACCCATGTTCTTTGAATCTTAACATGCTTGGATGGCTGGCTCTCTTCAAGGACTACCTAGCAAACATAAAACAGGAGTAAAGGATGGGCCTATGAACAATGTCCAAAAAAGGAGGGTATGAGATAAATTTTTGGGAGAGAAAATTTAGAAGAAATGTGGAATAGAATTCAACTATTCTTCTAGGAAAAAGATGTTGTACAAAGTGTTGAAAAACTCTTTGAAAAATCGCCGACTTTTTAAAAAATTGTGATTTTTTCCCTAGGCCAAAAAATCGACTGGAAAAACCGCGACTTAAAAAAAAAAAAATTAACCTTGCGACTTTTTAGTAAACCTCGCGAGTTGCTAAGCTGCAAAGTGGTTGCTAAGCTGCACAAAACTTGGAAACATTTCTAACTCTCCAAAACTGGAACATCTAGAAATGTGACCTCCCCAAAATAGGTATGTGTGGGGAAACAGTATATAAAAAATACGATATATATATATATATTAAATAACACAATATGTAGCAAGAAAATAAGAATGATACAATAAATACCATTTTTGAAGGAAAAACATGTCTTTATTAACTGCAATAAATGATTACATGGTGCAAAATCCAAAATTAGCCTTTATAGAAGAGGCTATATATCCAAAATCAGCCTTTATAAATGAGGTTATATGTGCTGAAAATGAAATAAAGCATGAGCTAATGACAAGTACAATTATATATCCATCTCATCCTCATACTCATCAACAAAAATAGAACAAGATACTTGTTCAGCAGAAGTAAAGCATGGATTGGAAAAAGAGGCATCATCACCAATATCAAGAGCAGCAAGAGAGGGTTCCAAGTCTGGGCATTCTGCATCCACATCCCACACTTTATGAGGCCCACTTGCAGTTGTTAGCAATGTTGCAAATATCGTGTTAAGGAATATATCGCCAAGGGTCTAAAAAGAAACTTATTGGAAATATCAGGAAAAATATTGGGAATTATCGGAAATATTGACAAAAATAAACTTAAACCTGAAAAATTATGAAAAAAAAGGGACAAATCAACAACACAAAACTCAGGAGAAATTGGAAATACCGGGAGAAATTGAAGATATTGCAAAACTGGTTGTAAGAGCCCTTGTAATGTTAAATTTTCATATGCTTAGCTAATACATCAGCATTTCATTTCATTTTCATAACAAAAGCATATAAACAGGATCACTGAAAGAAACAGTATCACAAGAACAACACAGATTTATCATGGGAAACCCCTAAAGGGAAAAACCCAGCAAAAGCTTCCTCAATATAGATGCCCCAAAAGATAAAAGATAAAACCAACAAGGAGATCAAAGCCTGATCCTCCTCCTTCTCCTGCTACTCTTCTCTTCTCCACTAATGCGCTACACAAGTGAGAGTGTGTGCCCCAAATGAGGAGCGCTACACCTCTATTTATATTCATCCGTTCACTTTAATTAACTCATCCGACATGTAGGCTCGAGTTAAATCATGTAGGCTCGAGTTACACATGTAGGTTCAAGTAACCACACTGGGGTGCTAATGACCAACATTTACAATTAGAGGGGACTACCTCATGACTCTTATTAGTTCTTCCAATTAGAAGCAACGAGGTACAAAGTAATACAAGTGGTTCTCCTGGTAGGACCATCGAGGACCACAAAAAGATACATATAGAATATTCTTCGAAGTTACAATATTTCAACACTCCTCCTTAACGAGAAGGGTATTCTACAACAACATCAACAACAACAATAGTAGGAGAGAGAGAGGACATCATCAACATCATCAGGGTAACACATCTATAAATCATTGGAAGTTTTTCAACATCATGTAGTCTTCATCTTCAATCTTCAGTCTTCAGCAACAGCAACACTCTGACTATTTTGAACAGCAACAACTTCTTCAGCAATTTGACTTTTCGAACAGCATCATCATCATCATCATATTCTGATCTTATGATCAACAACATCATCATCAGCACTTTGACCTTTCGATCAGCATCAACATCTTCAATACTTTGACCTCTCGATCGGCAACAACTTCAGCACTTTGACCTTTCGATCAGCAACAACATCTTCAACACTTTGACCTTTCGATCAGCAACAACATCTTCAACACTTTGACCTTTCAATCAGCAACATCTTCAGCACTTTGACCTTTCGATCAGCAGCAACATCATCATCAAAGCATCAAAACATCGTCATCATCATACTTTGATCTTTCGATCAGAAACATCATCATCAAAGCATCATCATCATCACACTCTAATCTTTCAATCAGAAACATCATCATCATCACACTCTGATCTTTTGATCAGAAACATCATCATCATCATACTCTGATCTTTCGATCAAAAACATCATCATCACACTCTGATCTTTCGATCAGAAACATCATCATCATCACACTCTGATCTTTTGATCAAAAACATCATCATCATCATCATACTCTGATCTTTCGATCAGAAACATCATCATCATCATATTCTGATCTTTCGATCAAAACCATCATCATCATCAGCAACAATCTGCAAAAGACAAAGAAGTCTTTGGATCTCTTTTGGACTTAAAGTCCAAGGATGATGCAATCCTACCACATTCTTGACAACCGAAGTTACCGGATCCATTCTGAATAGAAGTTCAAGGATGATACAATCCTGCCACCTTCTCGATGACCGAAGTTCACCGGATCCGTTCTAAACTGAAGTTCAAGGATGATACAATCCTGCCACCTTCTCGATGACCGAAGTTCACCTGATCCATTCTGAACCAAAGTTCAAGGATGATACAATCCTGCCACCTTCTCGATGACCGAAGTTCACCGGATCCGTTCTGAACCGAAGTTCAAGGATGATACAATCCTGCCACCTTCTCGATGACCAAAGTTCACCGGATCCGTTCTGAACCGAAGTTCAAGGATGATACAATCCTGCCACCTTCTCGATGACCGAAGTTCACCGGATCCGTTCTGAACCGAAATTCAAGGATGATACAATCCTGCCACATTCTCGATGACCGAAGTTCACCGGATCCGTTCTGAACCGAAGTTCAAGGATGATACAATCCTGCCACATTCTCGATGACCGAAATTCGCTGGATCCGTTCTGAACCGAAGTTCAAGGAGGATACAATCCTACTACATTCTCGAGGACCGAAGTCACCGGATCTATTATGGACATATGTCTCGGGATGATACAATCCCTCTTCATTCTCGAGGACCGAAGTCACCGGATCTTTTATGGACATATGTCTCGGGATGATACAATGCCTCTTCATTCTCGAGGACCGAGGTCACCGAATCACTTTAGGGCAAGTGCCCAGGGATGATACAATCCCACTGCAACATCACTACTCCCCCTTTCGGGGAAGGCCTTTTCGAACCACTCCAAGCTTGTCTCGAAAGTGTTCGAACTTCACTCGGGACAAAGGTTTCATCAACACATCAGCAACTTGTTCATCAGTACTCACATACTGGAGCTTTATGGCTCCTTTCTGCATCATGTCTCGAATGTAGAAATAACTGATTTCTATGTGCTTTGATCTGTCGTGGAACACAGGGTTCTCTGTCATCTTTATAGAACTTTGGTTATCACATAGAATCACGGTAGTGTCCAACTCTAGGTTGAATAATCCTGACAGCAGCTTTCGAAGCCATATGGCTTCACAACTAGCAGAGCAAGCTGCTATATATTCTGCTTCGGCAGCGCTTAGAGCAACACTGGATTGCTTTCTGCTAAACCATGAAATCATAGCAGATCCCAGACTATAACATCCGCCTGATGTACTTTTTCTGTCTAAGATACTTCCGGCCCAATTTGCATCTGTATATCCATACAATCTGTACTCATGGCTATTATCATAGTATAGACCAAAGTCTATAGTCTCTTTCAAATATCTCATCACATGTTTTGCAACCACCAAGTGAACCCGTCTAGGTTGAACTAGATATTGACTTAAGGTGTTCACAGCAAAACAAATGTCTGGTCTGCTATTTGTTAAGTACATCAATGACCCAATGATTTGTCTGTAAAGAGTCACATCCACTAACTCTGATGAGTCATCAGTTAAAGACTTTAGGTTGGAATCCATGGGAGTGGCCAAGGCTTTGCATTCCAACATATTGAATCTTTTCAATATCTCTACTACATACTTTCCCTGGTTGAGAAAGATTCCTTCTGAACTTTGCCATACTTCCAGACCTAGGAAATAATGCATTAACCCAAGGTCTTTCATCTCAAATTCTTCTGCTAGTTTCTTCTTGCTTTCCTTAATCTGTTTCTCATTCCCTATCAAGAAAAATTCATCCACATATAGTAACAGGATGACAGGTTCATCTTTTACAACCTTGAGGTAAAGGTTAGGATCAGCTTTACTTTTGGTAAAGCCCATGCTCGACAGGAAACCATCTATCCTTTCATACCAAGCTCGAGGAGCTTGTTTAAGACCATACAAGGCCTTCTTCAATTTGCATACGTGTGTATGTCTACCTTCAACTTCAAATCCTTGTGGTTGTTCTATGTATACTTCTTCGATCACTCCATTTAGAAAAGTTGTTTTCACATCCATCTGGTGTAAATCCCACTTCATCATGGATGCAAGTGCCATGATAGTTCTAATCGAAGTATACCGTGCTACTGGGGCAAATGTCTCTTCATAATCAATTCCTTCTTTCTGAGAGAACCCTCTGGCCACGAATCTTGCTTTATATTTCTCGATACTTTCGTCAGCTGCATGCTTTACTTTGTATATCCATTTGGAGGATACTATACTCTTTCCTTCTGGTTTGGGAACTATATCCCATACATCATTCTTTATTATTGAATGATATTCTTCAGTCATTGCTTCTACCCATTCTTTCTTCTGAACCGCTTCTTCATAGTTTGTAGGTTCTTGATCTACAAGATCACACATCAAGGCTACATAGTTGGAGAAAGTCTTAGGTTTCTTTCTTTCCCTTGTGGAGCCTTCAGGAGCTCCATATCTTTATGCTTCTCGAATAATTTCTCTTGTCCAAGTAGGCTTTCTCTTTCTTGACATTTCCATTATGGGAGGTTCTTGAGGTTCTGCTATGTCATGTTCTTCAGGAGCTTCATCTTCAGGGAGACATGTAGATTCTTTATTTCTGGGAGATGTCTCTTCTTCATACACTTCTTCATGTTGGCATTTCATGGATCTCTTGAGGGCTGCCTCTTCATCGAATGTCACATCTCGATTGATCTCCATGTGATGGAATCTAGGAATGTATATTCTGAATGCTTTGGATACCTCACAATATCCAACAAATATCCCCTTCTTTCCGGAAGGATCTAATTTGGTTTTTTTCTCTTTTGGTATATGAATATATACTGGACAACCAAATATCTTGAGGTGACTTACCTCAGGCTTTTTTCTCGTGAATATCTCTTCTAGAGTCTTGAACCCAAGAGCATTGTGAGATATTCTATTCTGTACATACACCGCAATTCTTGCCGCTTCTGCCCATAAATGCATTGGAAGATCTTGATCATAAATCATTGTCTTCACTGCCTCCATAATGGTTATGTTCTTTCTCTCCGCAACCCCATTCTGTTGAGGATTGTAGGGAGTAGTTAATTCCCTCTTGATTCCGGAATCTTTGCAAAAGGCTTCAAACTCTTTTGAGGTATACTCTCACCCATTGTCTGATCGGAGTGTCTTTATTTTCTTGTCTGAGAGATTCTCTATCAAGGCTTTGAACTCCTTGAATTTTTCAAACACTTCACTCTTTGCTTTCAAGAAGTATATCCAAGTCTTTCTTGAAAAATCATCAATAAATGTGATATAATATTCAAAGCCACTTAAGGATGTAGAAGACATTGGACCACATACATCTGAATGAATCAATTCCAACGTACCTTTTGTCTTTGTTTCACTTTTCGGAAATGGATTCTTGATGTTCTTTCCCTTCGCACATCCTTTGCAAATGCCTTCATGCTTGATCTTCATGTCTAGTAATCCCCTCACTACCTTGTTCACATGAGGTAGAGCCTTGTAATTGTTGTGGGCAAGGCTTCTATGCAATAGTTCACTAGGGTCAGTGGACTCATGCACTAGGGCTGTTTCTAAGTGCCCCTTGAGTTTATACAAGCCTCCTTCTTCTTCACCAATAATGATTGCATCTTCAATATTCTTTCCTTTGGGCCGCATGAGTACTTGGCCATCTATAAAAGCAACTCTGAAACCTTTCTTATCTAAGGCTGAGATAGAAAGTAAATTCTTCTTTAGACCAGGTACATATAATACATCCTTCATTTTTAGGGGATTACCTGAATCAATTTTGTAGCTTGCTTCACCAACTCCTTTGATCGGATATTGATAGTCATCTCCTAGAGATACTTTCTAAGGAGAGCTCTTTTTTTCAAGTTTGGACAGAGTTTTCTTTTGTCCCGTCATGTGCTTTGAAGCACCACTATCAATAAGCCAGGTGCCTTCTCCAGGAGTTACTGATCCAGAGAGTGTAAAGAATAGCACATACTCTTCTGCATCTTCTTCTCTTGCTTGTTTTCTTGGGGGTCCTTCTTCTTCTTCTTCTTCTTCTTCTTCTTCTTCTTCTGCTAGATGGGCATGATGTCTTTTGTTGTTATTGATCCTCTTTCTATATTCTTGCCTCTTTATAGGACAATTTCGGGCAATGTGTCCTATCTTGTTACAATGAAAACATTCAAAATCAGAATAGTCTCTAATGGGAGGATTTTCTCTTACCCTTTGGATTCTTCTGGGAGGATGAGACTCCTTGAAATTTCTTCTCTTGAAGTTTGATTGGCCTCTTCTTCTTTTGGTGTGAGTGGCTAGGGCTTGATCATCTGCTTTTAGTAAGGCTTCTCTATTTGCCACTCTAGTCTCCTCTTGAATGCAGTCTTCCAATACAATATCAAACTTCATGCTTTCTTTTCTGGCACACATCATCTGAATGAAGGATTCCCAGGGTCTAGTGAGACCATTGAGGGCAGTCATAACCATTTCATCTTCATCGAGCTTATCTCCAATAGCTTCTAGTTGCTCTTTGATCTGAGAAACCCTTGAGAAGTAGTCTTGGACAGATTCTCCACGACTCATCTTGGTGCTCTTTAGTTGAGCTCTTAGATTCATCTTTCTGTTATTGTTTCTTCCCTCAAACATTCTGGATAGGGCATCAAACATTTCTTTTGGAGTCTTCTTGGATAACACTTAAGGAATCAAGTGATCCTTGATGGAGTCAGCAATAATTCTTTGTGCCCTAATCATATCCTTTCTGTGCTTCTCCTTGGCTTCAGCTTCTTCAGGTTTTGCAACTTCTTCTTTGACATACTTATCAAGATCATTCTCTTGGAGAATGAGACCAATCCTGTATTTCCATGCTCGGAAATTCTCTATGCCTTCTAGCTTGTCCTCAAGCTTAGTGCTTGGGGTCATTTTGTCAGAAAATCACAAAAAATTGAAATTTTATGGAATGAGAAACTGACCTTACCAGGAGATGCGCTTGAATGAGGTGAGTTGACTGGTGTGCTTGGATTCTGAAGACTTCAACTCTTCACCTTTCAAATCAGACTTGCAAGACTCAGCTTCTGCAGCTTTTTGGTTTAGCAGTTTTCTGGTGCAGCTGTCAAACTAGGGTTTGACTTTCCCGGAGACTCACACATCCAAAATCTTTGCTTCCAAGCTCAAAAGATGCGCTCTTGGAGGGCGCAACTTTCTATGCAAGCAGTTTTCTGAAACTCAAAAGTTTCCCAAAACCCTAATTTCTTCCGGGGAGAGAGAGAGGGCTATTTCACCTTGTGAAAGCTATCCTATTCAGGCTAGCTCTGATACCATGTTAAATTTTCATATGCTTAGCTAATACATCAGTATTTCATTTCATTTTCATAACAAAAGCATATAAACAGGATCACTGAAAGAAACTGTATCACAAGAACAACACAGATTTATCCTGGGAAAAACCCAGCAAAGGCTTCCTCAATATAGATGCCCCAAAAGATAAAAGATAAAACCAACAAGGAGATCAAAGCCTGATCCTCGTCCTTCTTCTGCTACTCTTCTCTTCTCCACTAATGCGCTACACAAGTGAGAGTGTGTGCCCCAAATGAGGAGCGCTACACCTCTATTTATATTCATTCGTTCACTTTAATTAACTCATCCGACATGTAGGCTCGAGTTACACATGTAGGCTCAAGTAACCACACTGGGGTGCTAATGACCCACCTTTACAATTAGAGGGGACTACCTCATGACTTTTATTAGTTCTTCCGATTAAAAGCGTCGGGGTACAAAGTAATACAAGTGGTTCTCCCGGTAGGACCATCGGGGACCACAAAAAGATACATATAGAATATTCTTCGAAGTTACAATATTTCAACATGTAAGTCTTTCCATTTTCTCATAAATTGCACCTTTCCCATGAACCCACACCAGCCATTTGATTGATCTTGGTAATATACTTCCAATGAGGATAGTATTCATACTGCTTATTTGCTTCCAGAGCTCTAGGGGCTCTAGAAATGACACTTTGAGAAGCCGTGAATGCTGTAAAAACAGTAAATAAAGCTACTCACCAAATATAATGTTGCTCACACCCTTCTTCTTGCTGCCCACAACCGTTCTCTTGCTGGAAATGCACCCAAACTTGCTCCCAATGCTCCAAAACACAACTAAAATGTTTGTTGCTGCTGTAGGAAGCTCTTCTTGCTGAAGAAAGTGTGAGGAAAGAGTGAATGAAGTGCTCTCTAATAGAAAATAAGAGTCTGTTAGGGTTTCTCTAGAATTCTAATTTTTGTTTTATTTAATTGAGTATAAAAATCAATTAACTGTGCTTTATAACTAATTAGATTTGCTCATTACTGTTTAATTAGCTGTTTTGATGCATTATAAGGGTCCCACTGCTCAAAGTTGCTTGGCCAGGCCCACAAAAAGATAAAAAAATCGCTGGAAATGTCCCAAAATTCACTGAAACAGCCTGGAAATGCCACCGGCCATACCGTATAGCATCTCCAAATCGTGAAATGTTGTACGGTAAGGCCAGCAGCGTTTCCAAGCCGTTTCGTACCCATTTCAGTGCATTTCGGGTACTAGAACACTGCTTGGGTAGGCATTTCCTGCAACATAGAGTTATTGTGCTCCCAAGTAGCAGAAGAGGTGTTTTTGTTGGATAAACCAAATACTGCATCAATAGTAGATGAGTTGAATGTTTCCATCCATCATTGACTCTAATCTTGCTAGTGAGTCAGCAAATGATCAGATCAAGATGGTTGATGGCTTAGCATGTTCAATCATGCCAAATACAGTTCTTCAGGCCAACTTGACTACATTGCCCACAGAGAAGATAGTGGGAAGTGCAGCTGTGAAACATACTACACTGCTAATTGGTTACAACATAAAATACTCAGAGGTAGGGTAGGCTACAAACATCTTCTATAGCTTCTAGGATCCATCTAAGTTAGTTATGTTTTGGGATAACCAGTAGCATTTAATATGACCATTAATGGGAGGTGTTAGAGTTAATACTTTAAAATGGTCCTAATCTTGTAATGTAACATAACTCAGGAATATAAACTAGATTAATTTAATTTGTGCTTGACGCATAGATAGTAGATACATTACACTTGAGAGGTCATAGAAGAGTTGTGAGGATGGCAGGTAGGGTTTTATCCTAGCCGCTCCATTTTTTCTGCCATCAAGTTCCTTCTGTACCCATGCGTAGCCGTTGTAAACATCTCTACCCTTGTTTACTCATTGTTGGTGTTTGTGGAGGTTCAGTGCAGGCCCATGGTTCAGCAATGGCAGTGTCTGTTTTGGGGCTGTCTTTGGTGCTATGCAATTTGGGTGCTCGCGTGGGAGGCTCTATCAAATGTATGTGATTTTGGGTCTTCTTTCATTTCATCCTCTGATTTGCTGGTTAGACTGTGTTGGCAGTCCATGTTGTCAGTGGTGACATACGGTTTCTGCTCTGTAGAGTTCGGTGTCCTAGTGTTTTCTCCTCCAGTTTTTCAAGCATGTGTCGTGACTTCTCTTTGTGGTTGATTTCTCTCATCCTATGGCTTCTGGAGTCTTTTGCATGGTTGGATGAGAGCTTAGCCAAATTTTTAGCCTTGCACCTGAGCATGTCTGCAGAGCTTTCAAGGATTTCATTCCATTTGTACCTCTGCATTCCTAGTCTATTGATAAGTTATGGGTTGATTTTTCATGGAACTTGGTGGCACTGGATGGTGCTTTCCCCCTGCAACAAGACAGTGGCTCAATGGCTTGTTTGTTGTGGCTCGTGACTCATTTGTCTCGATGGTACTCTGTGGTCAGAGTCACTCATCCCTGGGTGGTTTTGGGTGCTTAGATATTGAGTTTGTTGTTTTGTTTCAGTGATGGTTGGATCTTTTCCGCTCAACCAACTGATGCTTCTTGGTGGCGCTTGATGTTGTTGGTTGGATTTTGAGAATTAGGGTTCAGATCTTCAGTGTTTACAACTTTGCGCTTCAGTGCTTTATTGTTTTTGACATGTCAAGCTCAAAGTTGTTTAGCTGTATGTGAGTACTCCTATTAGAAATAAAATAAGACAAACAAGTTTACAGATCTTTCCATATTCACAGAAAATGCAATGTAGCTTATCAGTGTTATTTTGTATTTCAAGAATGAACCCAGAAATTTTTCGTTTCTTATCATCCATCAATCATTTTAAATCAAAAGATGGAAGTCAGCAAATACCAGCGACTCTGTATTTTAGCAATCTATTAACTCATGCCAGAAGCTATGCTGACTTGAACAAACACAAAGGCAGATTGAAATTTTGCACTAAGCAAAGACAAATCCAAAACAGATGATAACAATGATGGTGATGGTGATGACACAACCGAAACATAAAATTACAAATCAGCTGAAAACATATCCAACTGCCTCACTATCCCTGCCATCATCAGAGAGAGAAATAAATGCATACCTGCACCCGATGATAGTGTGGACCATTGGAAAGCCTGACTCCAATAAAACCCCACGTTTTCCCCTTGAGATCTGAACAAAAACCATCAAATGCTTTACCCACATGACAGACTAGTTCAACACAGCATTGTCTCATCTTTATCGAAAAATGAATCGAAATCAAATAACATTTGAAGCAAATAAAAGACAGCTTTGTCCATCCAATAGGAAGTTTTTCTGCTTTGGTAATGTCTTAAGAAATCATATGCACAAAGAAAGATTTGCAACCAATTCTAAAATGAAAGTCAAAGATGTCTCCCTTCTTAATATTGAATGCAATATGCTTAACCATTTGGACCATAGCTTTCTGCAGATAAAAAAAAAACTCTTTGTTGACCTCATGATAGTTCCCATTGGACCAATGGTCAACCAATTCCCCGGTTGAGTATTAAATCAAAAGGATTTTAGAAACATTGTTTGTTGCATTTATTACCTCAACTTGTCCATTTCCTAACAAACTCATCATGCTATTGGAGGCTACAATGACAAAGTGCATGTTTTATCCAATTAATGGTCTTCCACAAATTTATTCTTTGATGACCATATCATACGCTGTCAATACCATGTTGGTATATAAAGGGTAACATTTATATGTAAATAGTAGGCCAGCAGAGTAATGGGCCTACATGAGTATTGAATTTGAGTAGGTATATTTAGAGATCAATAGAGTCATTATCGTGCACACTGGGATATGATTATTGTACTTGCATGTACTTGGTTATTAGATTTCTTCTCTTAAGCTGTAAGGAGCCATGCCCTCTGTGCATATTTGGTATACATTGTGTGTATGCAGCTTCATCATGCTTTATTGTATACTTACTATTGGGTTCATAACAATTGGCATAAAAGCAGAAGATTCTCACTTAAGCACTTTCAAGGAGTACATCTCACTGTCGGAGCTATAACATTTGCTAGGGAACTCCAAATTAAGTAAGACTTGGAAGTGTTGGAAAGAAGACCTCTTTGACTGTCTTTGGTTGACATTTCAGAAGCAAAGGAGCAGGAATATAGGAGGTACATTTCACACAAGTTAGGGTTTCTACCCAATCCTGAAAATTTGCTAAAACTAGTATGGTTCACTAAGACACATGTACGAAGATTTTGGGTCCAATTGTAGTGAGAACAGCAACATCTGATATTCAGAGGGTGTCACAAGTCCAAACATCGGAGCTGTTAGGGCAAAATTGACAGATATTTTATGTACAACCTTGCATGTGCTCACGAGAAGGGCTAGAAACAGTAGGGCTTAGCAAATCAGCCTAAACCTCTTGGAAAATTCAATTGAGTTAGATCAATGGCATCTAGGAGCAGAAATTTCACGCTATTACTAGTCAAAATTTCAGCGAAGTTGAAGCAGAAATATTGGAGATGGAGATATAGCAGATGCAATGTCAGCTTGCAGAGCTGTCCCCATAGAAAGGTAAAAAATAAGATAACGTAAATTACCATGTTTTTATTGGTATGCCCAAATTGAGTGATTCAAAAGGCATTTGAATGAGAAAATAGAGGAAAATATTTACATAAATGTTGGGGCATATTTGAATAAACATTGTAAATATGATAGATGTGGAGGTTAGGGTAACTGAAAAATCCCCAATTTCTTGAGTCCAAAACCAATGGAAATACCACATTTCAATGGAGATAAAAATGGTAATCATCCTAGGGAATGGTTGAATATTATAAAGGAAAATTGGAATGATATACGTTTTCAAAATAGATATTAAAGATGAAGCTAGCCGTTGGTGGTGTAATATTGATGCAAAATCATTGAACATAAATTACACTATGGAAGATTTTGAAAAAGTCTTTTCAAATAGATGGATAAAGGAAACAAAGCCAGAGAATAAAGGTACCCTTTGCATCGAACATGAGGTAAGTGTGCAAAAAATAGAAAGATGAATTGAAGAAAGCAAAAGAACTTCATAGGAAGGAAGTTGAAATATCCAAATCACAGGACAAAGAAGAGAAAGATGATCAGTTCTCCAAGTTGCAGGCCCTTCCTTGATCAAGTGTTAACACTACGGAGGTAACTTAAAAGAAGGAAAGGAAAGCGAATTGAATAAGGACCAAGATGATCCAATCAAAGAAATTGCATGAAAGAATGAGATTATGAGATTAAAGGAAGAGAAGAAATATTGTCAAGCTCCTGCTGAATTCGAGTTCATAAATGAAAAGACAACTAAAGAGTTGAAGAGGAAATCTGCAAAAAGGTTGAAGAAACCCTAAATACTAATGAGGTCAAATAAAAACTGCAAGCAAGAATTGGAGGACAAAAGACACTAATGGATAGCATCGCCCATCAGCTTCAAAAGGGGATGAAATAAAAGTTACAAGAAAGCCAACACAATAAAATTGAGGAAGTTGATATACTCTGGCGGACGCAAAAACCAAAATAGAAGGCCAAAAGAAAACATTCAATGATATTCTCTTCAAAATTAATTTGAATAAAGAACAAGCACAGAAGACAAAGCAAGATAAATTGATAATAAGCCAAAAGAAAATATTAAAGATAAGTTGGAAGACAAAAATGAAAAGATTATGAATGTACCAACATCTGCATTAACAAGATAGTCTTCAAGAAAAATTTAAAAGAGGGAGATGCACATCAACACTTGCAAGGAATGAGATGGAAGAATTCGTGACAATCATGGAATATGGCATCAAGAAACCATTATTCAACAAGATACTATCATAGACCAACAACTACATCAAATTGCAGAAGTTACAACAATGCCTAGAATCAAACAAAAAGAAACCATGCAACATCAAACTATCAAGGATCTATAGCAGCAAAAATCAAATATGGATCAATGGATACCGCACAATGGTAATAAGAGAGCAAAAAGAGAGGAAATCCTATTACTTTGTTTCATCATATGTAAAATGTTTAACTACAAAGCTTTAAGGACAACTTTTCAAATGAGGGTACTATGTTATCACCATAATGATGGTATATAAAGGGTCACATGTACATGTAAATTTGTAGATCAGACTAGTGGTAGACCTACATGGGTTGTAGGTCAGACCAGCAGTAGACCTACATGGGCAGTGAGTGAGAATATGTATATATATATATATATATATATAGGTCAATAGATTCATTAGTGTACACCTTGGCTTATGATTATTGTACTTGGATGGTCAATGGAGATTAGCTTGGGTGGTGAAGGTATACCATTGCAGTTATTGCTTGCCACTTGTGGGTCAAGGCCCCTATGGACCAAGCCATCTCATACAGATAAGGGCCTCTTAACCCCCAGATTTGCTCCATAACACCTCAGATGGGCTAAGACCCAACACATTCCATTAGGCTGGTATTTAGACAGCATTTACAGAGACAGTTTATTAGAGCCAAGGTTGGTTCCCATTGAGTTTAGGAATATGATTGGTATAGTTATGTTTTCATGGTACAAAGATAGATATTTCAGAGGTTTCATCAATTTTGAGAAGATTCCTATTTTTTCGAAATCAGGGTTTGAAGGTCCACGTGACAAAGATGATCACATTTTCGGCATCCTTGTGAGCTTAAGATTCCAATTAGACCCTTTCGGGCAACATGCAAGATACTTCATTTTTGGCAAGTTAGGGTTTCGACTTGCATGGCTTTGCATGTCAGTATCAAGTGCATGCAGGAACATGCATGGCTTTGCCTGTCAGTTGCAGTTGCATGAGTGAATATGCATGGCTTTGATCACCAGAGCCATGAGAATATCAAAAAATGATCACATAGACCAAGAAAAAGTACATCTTTGCAATGTCTTCTTAAATAATGGATAATCTGTATCTCAGATCAATAAAGTCTTCACAAAACCAAATAAACATATGAGGAGAACCGAAGACTCTCGGGTTTGCAATCTAGAAGACCATAAAGCTTTCCTTTCGTATATTCAAGGGGTTACTGATAAAATTGCCAACATCAAGAAACTTCTTAGAAACTTCTTAGGCCTGTGAAAGATCCTATTGACCCAAGGTTACAAAAAGGTGTTTATCAAATTCCTTGCACTCGCGGTAAAACTTACATTGGAGAAACTGGGAGGTTTATCCAAACAAGGAGCAAAGAACACAGTGCAGACATTTGTTTGAACAAAATTCATAAATCCTCTTTGGCAAAACTTTCCCACAACACAAAACATCCCATAAAAACTGAAGCCATGACAATTTTGGTCAAGGTTGACAATGGGTCAAAAAGAAGGATAAGGGAGGCCATCAAAATTGTTAAATGCTTCAGCTGTCTTAATTGGGATGATGGTCTAATAATAAGCAGAAGATGGTTGCATGCTCTTATTAATCGATTTGCATGGTTGTCAGCTCTTATTAATTGATTCACATTATCTCTTGTTTTGGATAAACCTAACCCTTGGTTTTTCAAGGCGTTGGTATTGAGTCGGCTTTATTTTCAAGGGTCGGTTGAAAAATGAGCACACTGATTCGTATTTATCACTTGCAAAGGAGATGAGACTTCTCGGCATCGCTATTGTCCTAAAGATGAGCCTAAGCTAGGGCTCGAAACATTGACAAGGAAATCAATACCACCGTAGCTTCTCCATTTGATGCCAACATGTATCATTGTGGATTCTTTGCCTCTACAATTGCCTTTTTCTACTATAGAATACAAACCTTGTAGGCCTTTGAAGTCTCATTGTATCCAACAAACAAGCTTTCCTGCTAGAAGGGTACAACTTGGTCCTCTTCTCTATCGACACATGGATATAAACTAGACAACCAAAGATGAGGAAATAAGTCACCTTTGGCTTCACACCATTGAATGCCTCCTCTAGTATCTTGTCCTCCAAGATCTTGTGAGGACACATATTCTAGATGTAGAATGTTGTGTTGCATGCTTCTACCAAGAGGAACTTCGACTAGTCCTAGCCATGCATCATGGTCGTAGCAACAACCCATATGATGGATCGATTCTTCCACTTTGCAACCCTATTCTACTATGGGTAGTACAGAACAATCAGCTCCTTGATTCATGTATCCTTATAGAAACCCTCGAACTCATTGGAGATATACTCACCCCCATTGTCCAATCTCAAAACTTTGATCTTCTTCCCTGTCTCGTTTTCAACAAAAGCTTTGAACTCCTTAAACTTGCTAAAGAGTCAAAGACCTCATCCTTGGTCTTCACAAAGTAGATCCAAGTTTTCCAAGAGAAGTCATCAATGAAGGAAATATAGTACATGCTTCCTAGGATTGATGCTACTAACATCAGTCCACATACATATGAATGCACTAGGTCTAGAATGCCCTTAGACCTATACTCGTTGCTTATGAAAGAAGCCTTGGTATGCTTACCAAGCATGCACCCTCTGCATAGTCCCTGCTACTCAATGTTGAACTCTGGAAGGCATGTGACTATCTCCCTCAAGATAGGAAACACACTATGATGCAAGTGCCCCATCCTCTTGTGCCATAACACACACAAGTTGTTTGTTGTTATGAACTACAGCTCAAACAAGTTCACCCTGTAACCTATAAGCTCCCTTCCCTAATCCCAATTACCTATGTTGATTCCAAGCTAGACCCCTTCGGTCTCATAAGGACTTGTTAATTCTCGAACTCTACTACAGAGCCCTTATCTTCCATGACTGAATTTAAAAGCAAATTCTTCATAGGACCTAAAACAAATAACACATCAAAGTCTGAAGAGTTGACTAGAGCTAGAAAGAAATGGTACTAACTTCTACTACTGGATATTTGGCATCACCACCAAGATCAACCTGAACTCCAGAGAAAAAGGCTCTTTTAGACTTGAAAATATCTCTCACATTGATTTCATATGCCTAGATGCTCCATCCACATATCAAGCGTTCCTCCAAACCGTGCTAATAGAAAGGAAAGAGACCATCATGAAATCCTTCTTGTACTTGGAGGCAAACTTCTTCATCTAAATTTCAACAAAAGTTGCTACTTGATCCTGCTATTGCTTCCCCTTACCCTTCTTGTCTAGACACTGTGATGCATAATGGTCGTGCTTATGACATATGAAGCACTTGACTTTGATCAAGTCCTTTTTCCCTGGCTATGAGGTTAATTACCTTACCCTTACTAGGTCCTTTACCTCTACCCTTCATTGTTTAACCAAATAGGGTATGGCCATTGTCACCTCCTTGATTGTTGGCCTTGAATCCATCCAAGTCTCCTTATGTATGCAATCATCCCACAGTCTTCCAAATGAGGGAAGATTCACCCAAGCACAAACACCATGGACAAATGTTTCCCATTGAGATGAGAACCCATTCAATGTTGGATTCACTAGTTGTAATTCTTCAATCTTGTCGCCAACTGTTGCAAGTTGATCAGGAATCTACATGACCTTCATCCAATAACTGGTAACTGTTTCAAAACTGGTCATCTCTACCAATCTAAGTCTGATATGCAATACTAGTTTCATGTTGATGTTCTCACTTTGGTAAAGGCTAATTAGAGCATTGAACATCTCCTTCACTATCTTCTTCTCGGATACGAGGGATCAAATAATCCTTTATAGCATCCATGATCATCAACTTGCCTTTCACTTCTTTCTTCTTGTGAACTGTGAAATCCTACAAATTTGTCGACAAAGTTACTACAATCTAGACAATATCCCAAGAGATCATCCTTTTCCATTAGAACGGTTACGCTAACTTTCCATGAAAGGAAATTCAAGGCACCTTCTAATCTATCTTCAAACCTAAGGCTAGTGGATGTCATCTCTTAGTTCTAAAACACAAACTCCCAAAGTTGATAAGCACTACCTCTAAAACACTCAAACTACTAGTCCCAATTCCTAACAGTTGATATACTATCGTAAACTCTCCAAACCCTCTCAATCAAAAAAGGTCTGATACCATGTGAAAATTCCAAACCCTAGGTCTTTGTTGTACTTGTTGACCCCTGAAACTGGTGTGTGTGTGCTAAAGCCCAAAAGTAGGCACACCAGCCCGATGGCAATTGTGAAAAGAGCAACCATTATCACCATACTCCTCTCTTCCTCGCTTTAGGTTGGCTCTTCTCCAACTCAAGGGGGGATTCCCTAAGGTAGGATCACTAAGGCAAGTACAACGAAGGGCAAGGTGAACTAAAGAGGTTGCCTGAGAGAAACAGTTGTAGGATAAAAGGTAATTTGATAGGTGATGGGAAAGAGGGAAGGATCAAACCTGAAGAAAAGACGAGTGCTAGTACATCAGAAGGGGAGAATGGAGTCAAAAGAGAACTCTAGAGGGCCTCGTATCATATGTGACTAAGGGGGAGAGATTGCATGATTGAGCAAACCCTACTTAGTCGTGTACAATTAATAGATTTTGCCTCTTCCTTCTAGCCGCAAGAGATGTGCTATGCAAACAAGAGATCAATATTAGACAATCAAACTAGATTAAATGTAAATATCAATGCCCGTGTATGCACGCTTACAAAGGGAAAAAGATTGCAGCTGCTAAGACTCTTCACCTTCCAATGTGGTGGTAACATCTGTCTATGGTCTTTGGAGCAAACATAGAAAGAAAAATTAACTTCTAGCGGTTTTCACATTCATGAAAGCTTCACAAGATTATGCCACACATTAAAAGAGTGCTCAGTTACACATCCATAAAAACACCTTCCAATGGATTTTCTATTGAGTTCAAAAAAAGAGTGCTCAGTTACACATCCATAAATACACCTTCCAATGGATTTTCTATTAAGTTCAAAGTGAAAGAAACCTCCCAACTTTTTCCACCTTACAATGGAGAAGGCTAGTCTCTTTTCTAGACCCAAAAAGCCATTCACTTTTTCTAAAAAGAAATAAAATAATAATAAAAAGAAAAGGGTATAAAGCTAGATCCCCTTTTATCTCAACGAATATCTAAGAGGACTATTACATTTATTAAAGGGGACTCCTCCATGATTAGTAGTTCCAACTGTCATGTAGCCAAAAACAATGCTAAACAAGAAAGGTCGGCTCATCCATAGGATTCCATCGACTGCCAAAGCATGGTATGTGGGTCCGGTCCAAGTTTCACAACCTGGCTATCAAACAGAACGTGGTTCTTAAACCACATGGAGAGGTGCGGGGCTTCCATATAAGATGAACTTGTTGGCTGCCAATGGAGATGATATATACAAGTCCAAAGGTGGCGTTAGATGCTCCAAAACTCAAACACAAAAAATTATGAAACACCCCAACGGAACTTGACTCACCATAAAGTTGTACTCCCTACCATCGACTGCCAATGAAATGCAAGTTCAAACTCCACATTACAACAATGACGTGAACAACTACTCGTGAAATGCTCTGAAACTCCACAGAACTGTGAAGCTACCCCCAAACGGCTACTTTAACAAAGAAATCGACTGCCAAAATGCGTGATATGTTGAAGTGGTGACCACGAGTCGACCTGTTAAAATTGTTGTCGTGGCATTCATCTCCATCCATATATGTGGGTGGTAACTCGTGATCTCTGATCAAATTTTAAATTATGTCGTGTGCTTTTCGAGCCCCAAGCTTTGACAAAATTATCTCGGTATCAATCAATCGGCTGCCAATGAATACGATTGATATGTGGACCCAAACGATGGATAGGTGCTACTAAAAAGTACTCCACGAAAACATTCCCCAAGCGGCTATTTCAAAATCAAGAATTCATGGAACTTCATTTTGTAACCGCTTGCCAAAAAGGAAATGTGCTGGCTAGAGGAGATGTGAGTCTAGGCTCCATGACTCGATTGCCAAAAGGTAAAGTGAGCCACAACGGTGAAGATACTGTCGACGGCCTGAGTAGTGTGAAGTTTCCTTACTGCCAGACAAAAACGTGTGACTCATGGGTTTGCTACTTGATAAGATCCACACCATCTCGGGAATTCTATAATGCACGCCAACTTGAATCTCGAGCTGAGAACACTTTCCGGATCGGAACTTTGATGGACTAGTGGCTGAGTGATAACAGTTGCAATGAGCAAGGAAGTGACCTCGATGTTGAACAATCAATTCAACCTTCAGCTCAATCTTTTCCAAGTATATTAAGTTTCTCATGTGATTCAATATTTTATGCAGTTGTCCATATCAGACTTTTTCGAGCACCTGAGTGGGCCTAATGGTTAAGAACATGTGTTATCTCCCTGGAGGTCACAGGTTCAAAACCAGTGGGAGGTAGGGTTGTTCATTGGCCCGTTGTGACAAGGCTCAAAGGGTAGGCGACCCCTAGGATAGAGGCTCACCCCGGTGGGCTTTGGGACAAGCTTTGGGACGTCTCAGCCCCTGCTAAGTCACAAGTTCCTAGTATATCTGCCCCTGCTAAGTCACAAGTTCCTAGTATATCTGGCCTGCGGGCTGTTGGATATACTCTTGGGAGGTTGTTGTTCCCATGGTCTTAAAAAAAATGTTGATTTGAGTTTGGAGGTCAGGCAAGGAGTGCTGCTGGTCAAAATCTCGAATTGTGCCAAATGAGAATCTCTACTAGAACTTTGTTAAGGTTGTCTTTATCCTTGCAAAACAATCTCGGGTCTCATGTTGATGTTGCGTTGTTCTTTATGCTTTTGATAACAAGGCTATAGCCGAACCACGTGCTAATTATTTTGTTGTGTTTGCAAGTTGTGGAGGACTCTATTTTTGTTGGAAACAAAACCAAGCAGCAACCTATGTGCACAAAGTCATGATCTTTCCTTACTGCTCTCTAGACACCCCTATCAAAGTGAGGTGGTAACATTTTGCTCCATATGGAGGCATGTACTCTTTGAGAGAGTACATGAGAACCTCAGCTTCTCTTATTATTGCAGACCAACTTGAAAAAGAAGAAAATATATGGTGGGATGGCTCAATTCACATTAAAACCACACGCTTATTACACTTGAAAAGAAAGGGCATAAGCCAACAATACTAAAAAATGTAAATGCTCGTGCAAGAGCTTTATTCATCCTACCTACCTACTCTATCAGGTGACAATAGAATATCAAGTAAAATGATACAGCCAGTGGAGCCATCTCAGCTCCTTATCAACCAGCATAGATCCAAATCCTAGGCTCTATCAAGCGCCCAGAGGGATCAAATCTTTGGACATGCAAACCTCTTCTTAAGTATTACACTCAACTATTAGCTTTGGTGTGATTCAGACCAAAAGACACATCTTTTTATTTAAGGTCGACATATAATATTTTTATGATTAATATTTAATACTATTTATGGACGACATATAATATTTTTTATTATTTTTTATTTTGTTAGGAAAAAACATTACAACATCTCCCCCATACATGGTTTTAAAACCATGTGCAAAACCCTCCTAAAACCATGGGTTGTTTAGGAGGCCTTGCACATGGTCTTAAAACCATTTGCAACGACCTCCTAAACCATGTACAATAAAACCATGGGTTGTTTAGGAGGCCTTGCACATGGTTTTAAAACCATTTGCAAGGCCCTCCTAAATCGTGTATAATAAAACCATGGGTTGTTTAGGAGGCCTTGCACATGGTTTTAAAACCATTTGCACGACCAACATTTTTTTTACGGATAATTCAATTTTTTATTTTTCATTAGTTTGTTAAGTAGGAACATTACAACATCTCCCCCATATTGTGTTGTTTTTCTAAGACATTTTTTTTGTTCCATAATTAAATCTTTTATTTTTTATTGTTTTGTTAGGTAGGAACATTACAACATCTCCCCCATATTAGGTTGTTTTGCACATTTATTTTGGAGGATAATTAAAAATTTTATTTTGTATGGCCAACATTTACAAGAGGAACATTACATAACATTACAAGATCTCCCCCATACTGGGTTGTAGAGCGCCTCTCGGCGCAACAATAGAACCTCTTCCCTTCTGTTTATTTATCAACCAAAACAAGGTCTCCTCAAACATATTGTGAATGTGACCTAGAAATGCCATCAAAGTATGGATGTCACAAGAAAGTTCATGCTGCAGATGCAAGCCATCTCTCAAATCTACAACAAGATAGCAAGTTAGAGCACATGTTTCATCAATATATCTCTGAACAGGGCTTAAATAAGAAATAGGTTGCCCCTCTTCAAACTGAATTATGTTATCCAAGAACCTTTCATGAGGCAGATCTGAAATGCAAGCATTATTACCTTCAATGAAATGAACCTAAGGCAACTCCATATCTTCATTATAAAGCAATTCAGCGATATTGGGAGGTCCTTCACTATTATCTTCAACCATGGGCCCTTTCAAGACTTTCACAATGGGGTCATTGATTTCAAGATACCCTCTTTGATCTTCAAAGTTTTCTTCAAGGATCTCTTCTTTAGTGTTAGGTTGTGCTCTAGGGAGGAGGGCACCATATTCTTTGGCAAGCTGCTCAATCTCATCAACTGTTCCTTCATGCGAGCGAAGGAGAAACCTCTCGAAAACACCTGCCACTGAGTTTATGGTTTTGTCAAAAAATCCATTGAACCAACTTTTTGCATCTCCCTCCAAGGTTAAAGCTAATATGATCATCAAATCATCCTCATGGTAAACCTTGAAATCTGCCATCAACTTGCACAAAGAAACAATATGATGGATGGTCGATTCATCTTCCTTTCAACGGAATTTTGGAACATCATGCAATCTCTCATGGTCATAGCAACCATTAGGAAATCCATGGATATTTGAAAAATCTAGTAGGGTGAAGGCTTCGTGCAGGAGAGCACAAAGTCTTTCCTTATCATCATCCATAACGAGGTACTAAAACTGAAATAAGCATATAGTCATACCTCATACCAAGCTATGGAATCACTAAGGTCAGCTTTATAGCCTTCCAAATTATGAGTGTGCTCACCTCTCCACCTAATAAAATCTTTGGATATGTAAAAGGACAAGGACTTCGTCCCTTCGTGGAGTCTCCATGTGAGAATCCAGATCAGCAATATAATCTCCCACAAATGTCAATGAAGCATAGTCTTCAAATTTTTGGGAACTGGACTTTGTCCCCGGCAACGGCACCTGAAATGTTGCCGCCTAAAACTAGTATGCGTGCGCTAAAGCCCAAAAGTAGGCACACTAGCCTGATGGCAACTGTGAAAAGAGCAGCCACTGTCACCACACTCCTTGCTTTAGGTTGGCTCTTCTCCAACTCAAGGGGGGATTCCCTAAGGTAGGATCACTAAGGCAGGTGCAAAAAAGGGAAAGGTGAACTAAAGAGGTTGCCTTAGAGAAACAGTTGTAGGATAAAAGGTAATTTGATAAGTTATGGGAAGGAGGGATGAATCAAACCTTAAGAAAAGACGAGTGCTAGTACATCAGAAGGGGAGAATGGAGTCAAAAGAGAACTCTAGAGGACCTTGTATCATATGTGACTAAGGGGGAGAGATTGCATGACTGAGCAAACCCTGCTTAGTCGTGTATAATTACTATATTTGGCCTCTTCCTTCTAGCTGCGGGAGATGCGCTATGCAAACAAGAGATCAATATTAGACAATCAAACTAGATTAAATGCAAAGATCAATGCCCATGTATGCACGCTTACAAAGGGAAAAAGAATTGCAGCTGCTAAGACTCTTCACCTTCCAATGTGGTGGTAGCATCCATCTATGGTCTCTAGCGCAAACATAGAAAGAAAAATTAACTTCTAGTAGTTTTCACATTCATCAAAGCTCCACAAGATTATGCCACCCATTAAAAGAGTGCTCAGTTACACATCCATAAAAACACCTTCCAATGGATTTTCTATTAAGTTCAAAGGGAAATAAACCTCCCAACTTTTTCCACCTTACAATGGAGAAGGCTAGTCTCTTTTATAGACGCAAAAAGCCATTCTCACTTTTTCTAGGAAGAAATAAAATAATAATAAAGAGAAAAGGGTATAAAGCTAGATCCCCTTTTATCTCAACAAATATCTAAGAGGACTATTACATTTATTAAAGGGAACTCCTCCATGATTAGTAGTTTTAACCTAAGTCACCTGGTTCGAATTCGTGTTCGAGTTCGACGACTTTGAAATTCGGCAAAAATTCGGCAATAAAAATTTTAATGATAAAATTCGACATTAAATTCGAGAGATTATATATATATATATATATATCATTTTAGTATTAGTATTTAGTATTAACATTTAGTATTTTATAATAATATTAGTATTAGTATTAGTTATAGACTTATAGTTATACTAATATTAGTTGTAATAATCCTAATGTTAATATTAGTTTTAATTTTGTATAATCCTAATAATAATAATAACATTTGCAATATTAATAATAAATTTAACCTTGAATTATAATATTAATTAAGTCTTTTAAAATTAATAGTCATAACATTCAGAATAAGCTTATTATTATTATAAAATATATGAAATACAAACAATAAAATAAAGGAAACCTAAAAATAATAAAATAATTGAATCTTAACACAAACAGTAGGTGAGCCCGAAAGAAAAATTCAGGCAAATTTCTTGATAAAATAGAGAAGCGCAGTATCTTGAATTTTAAAAAAGACTGTCAAAATTAGTTTGCCACAGGTCCACGAACCAATTTGGAAGGAACCATTGAATAGTTTAAAGGTTTCCAGTTCTGCTGCAGTTCCAGTCCTGGGCGTCAAGCGAAGCACAAGCTCCTGCGTTTTTTCATTTTTCTCAGAGTGTCAGGCGATTAGCGAATGCTGAAGTTGCCATGAAGTTTCGAGCGGCTGTCTATCTGGTGCTAAATGGAAAGAATGAAATTCTGCGAACTTGACCTTTAAATTCGTTTTCCCATAAAATTCGGCCAATTTTGATTTTCAACCTTGAAAATCGGAGATTGCGATGACTTAGGTTTTAACTCTCAAGTAGCCAAAAACAATGCTAAACAAGAAAGGATGCCATCGACTGCGAAAGTAGTATGTGGGTCCGGTCCAAATTTCACAACCTGGCTTTCAAACAGAACGTGGGTATTAAACCACACGGAGAGGTGCGGGGCTTCCATAAAAGATGAACTTGTTGGTTGCCAATGGATATTATATATACAGGTCCAGAAGTGGCGTTAGCTGCTCCAAAACTCAAACGCAAAAAATGATGAAACACCCCAACGGAACTTGACCCACCATAAAGTTGTACTCCCTACTATCGACAGTCAATGAAATACAGATTAAAACTCCACGTTACAGCAATGACGTGAACAACTACTCGTGAGATGCTCTGATACTCCACAGAGCTGTGAAGCTACCCCCAAATGGTTGCTTTAACAAAGAAATCGACTACCAAAATGCGTGATATGTTGAAGTGGTGACCATGAGTCGACCTGTTCAAATTGTTTTCGTGGCATTCATCTCCATCCAGATTTGTGGGTGGTAACCCGTGATCTCTAATCAAATTTTAAATTATGTCATGTGCTTTTTGAACCCCAAGCTTTGACAAAATTATCTCGGTATCAATCAATCGACTGCCAATGAATACGATTGATATGTGTGCCCAAACGGTGGATATGTGATGCTAAAAAAGTACTCCATGAAAACATTCCCCAAGCGGTTATTTCACAATCGGCAAATTCGTGGAACTTCATTTTGTAACCGCCTGCTAAAAAGGAAATGTGTTGGAAAGAGGAGATGCAAGTCTAAGCTCCACGACTCGACTGCCAAAAGGAAAATCAAGCCACAACGGTGAAGATAATCCAGACGGCCTGAGTAGCGTGAAGTTTCCTTGCTGCCAGACAAAACACGTTACACATGGGTTTGCTACCTGATAAGATCCACGCCATCTCGAGAATTCTACAATCCACGCCAACTTAAATCTCGAGCTAAGAACACTTTCCAGATCGAAACTTTGATGGACTGGTGGCTAAGTGATAACAGTTGCGATAAGCAAGGAAGAGACCTCGATGTTGAACAATCAATTAAATCTTCAGCTAGATTTTTCCAAGTATAATAAGTTTCTCATGCGATTCAATATTTTTTGTAGATGTCCATATCAAACTTCTTCGAGCAGCCATAAAAATGTTGATTTGAGTTTAGAGGTTGGTGAAGAAGTGTATCTGGTCAAAAACTCGAACTGTGCCAAATGAGAACTTGTAGCATAACTCTTTTAAGGTTGTCCTTATCCTTGCAATACAATCGTATCATGTTGATGTTGATTTGTTCTTTGTGCTTTTGATAACAACGCTATAGCAGAACCACGTGCCAATTATTTTGTTGTGTTTGGAGGCTGTGGAGGACTGTATTTCTGTTGGAAACAAAACCAAGCAGCAACCTATGTGCACAAAGACATGATGTTTCCTTATTGCTCTGTGGACACCTTTGTCAACTTGGGGTGGTAACAGTCCTAATTTTCTCAACTAAACAAAGATGTTATTTAATGACACAAAATTAACTTATTCACGTAGAAGCATAAACAATTACACACAAACACAAGGATTTTCTCCTTCAAATCAGCTTATCATTAACTTACTCAAAGCTTACAAGGAAACCTCCACAGTTGCTGAAAACCTACAGCTGCACGATAAACAAAAATCACCCCAAACTAAGGTATATGACCTACTGAAGTGAAGTAAGCCTGCATAGAAATTGAGGTGTTATTGTACAAACCTATATCGTATAACTCTATCGTACAATTGTACAAATATATTTGTACAACTATATAAAATGCTATTGTACAGCACTGTCTTCAACCTACAATCTATTGGTTGATCCTCTTCCTACAAATCTGCTCTCTCCTCTCTTTCGGTCACTATCCCCATTGTTACAGCATGAACTAGCAGGTGTAGTTAAATCCCCAAAGAACACAGCTATCCCAACTACAACCTGGAGGTGTTACCCACTGTCAACTCAATAACTACCTCCCTGCACTTCCAGTTGGCTCTTCTCCAACTCGAGAGGGCTTCCCTAGATAGGATTGTGAGGCTATGGTAATGAGGGAACAAAGGTGATCTGAAGAGTTTTCCCTAGCAAAACTTGAGGTCTTCATAGTAGTATAGGTGATAAAAGGGTTTAAAGACTAGTGTCAATCCGTGGAAAATGGAGTCAAGCGAACAAGAACAATGAAAGGGGGACAAATTCATGAAAAGATTAGGGAAAAATTAGATCCCATGCAATGCCAACCAATAAACTCTAATATGTTGCATCATAATTGTGAAAATGACTAGGAGTTTCATTATGATGCCTACTAAAAACTATATTAATAAGGTGTGCCTATTAATTCTTGCACATGATCTAGGAACTAAGAATCAATCTCATGAAAGAATAATCAACAAATACTCATGAAATGGTGTTAATCGGAACCGGAATTGGTTTCCTTTCTGTATATTCAATAAACAATGAATAGTTACAATACCAATGTCGAGCAATAGCTTAACTCCATGAAGAATTCGAATACCTAAGGAGACAATTCAAATTCAGTGAGTGAGTCTAGCTTAACTGACTCTCAACCATTCAATCACACTCACTTAACCACTTGACCAAAACCCTAATTGACTCACCAAACCCTAACTGAAGTCGGAGTGCAATAAATGACTGAATCTCAACTGAAGGAGATCAAACACATGTCATAGCAAGCCAACCATCAAGTGCTAGTGCTCCATGACTTCAATGAACCCCGATGAGGTTAACTGAAGCTGAACTGACCATCAGAAGTTGGTGGAGGCGCCCTGTTGACTCCAGATCATTAAATAATGATAAATAATCATTAAATAATATATTTAATGAGAGGAGGCGCCCTAACTGACTGGTTGAACTAATTGTAACCACCAGTTAGCAATTAGGTGCATTAATATCACTCAAATCACCCCCGAAGTGCTCCAGTTAGCCTCCTTGACTGCAGGAGAAGGCTAAGTTAGCCTCCTTGACTGTAGGTAGGCATGGGTGTGACTGGATGATGGCAATTAATGCTCCACTGATGTCAATTAAACTTAGGATAGTGGTTTAACTAGACCAATTTGACCAAAAGAATGTGTATGATGGTAAATGTCTCCAACACCCCCCCTTAAGCTATACTCGGGAAGAGTTAGAAAACATAGATGCATAAAATGCTAGGGCCCTGGCAACTAAGGCCATAGGTCACCCTGTGCAATAAAGTAACTGCTTATTATAACCAAAGAAACGGGGAAAACCTCATGGGAAAAATACCCCCACTCAAACTAAGCAGTAAATCAAGAATTGGTTCTTCTATGCAGCAACATCCTGAGACTGTGCATGTGAACCTCTGAATCCAAACTAAATGAATATGTCTGGAGGAATCTTCCACTTTGGAAGAATAACAATGCACTCAACTGAATCAGAAATATAAACAGCTGCACGATGAAAACTGGACCCATGTAGAGCAACTGAAATCATCTGAAGAGAGAGCAAAGGTTCTTGAGGATTCGAACCATGTGTGGAACACTCAAGAAACTGATATGTTGCAGCCTTGAACAGTAAACCATGAGTGGTAAAATCAGCCCCAATTTTTAGGAGCAAGTGTCCAAGCGGATGCAGAATGTCTTCCTCTTTACTAGTTCTTTGAGGAGATGAGCTTGTGACCAAAGGTAGAGAATCCCTGGGACTCTGGAGAGCGAATGCTTGAGCTCCATAATCTGATATAGATTCTGAAATAGCTAATGAATCACAAAATAAAATATCAGCAACCTCATAAGAGGAAACTAACACCAAATCCCCATAAGCAAATTTGAAGAAGAATTGCGGTACTTGTTTTTTCACACCGGAATTGGTGAGAGCAGCTACAAGCATGACTGAAGGCTCTTGGATTTTAAAATATGAACAAAATAATATCAGATCAGAAAGTAAATCAGATCTAAATAAGTTCATGACAGATCCAAAACTGTGAAATCAAATCAAATCCCCAGCAGCAGTTTTGTAGGAGACTTGCGGTACTTGTTTCTTCACATCGTTGATGAGAACAGCTACATGCAGTACTGAAGGTTTATGAACCTGAGATTTTGAACCAAGCAATATCAGATCAGATCCAAATAAGATCATATCAGATCCAATAAGGTTCATATCAGATCCAAAATTATGGTCAACCGAGACGGTGGATGCACAGTTGTCTTTTTCTTCAAAATTCTGAATTTTGGTGCATGCAATCCTGCAGGAATTTGCTGGAAGATCTAGATCATGGGGAGTGAATGGATCACTCTGGTAATCTGATATTTCTTCCAAAATATCCAAGGTATCACATATTTGCACACCAGCAGCAACATTAGAGGAAGAAAAATCAAATTTCTCTTCACTTTCGGAAGCAATTACTGGTAAATTTTGCACAGAACTCAAAGGAAAATCACCGGTGAATGTTTACATGGAAGTGTAGCAGTGTTTTTCTTCAATATCAGAGATTCGAATGTCTTCTTCTATTCAGCAATATGAGAAGATGAGATATCAGAGATCTCATGAACTTCCGGAGCATCAGGAGAAGGAGTCACTGCATGGAAACTTTCTTCAATTCGAATTGAATGTGTAGAAGATTCTGCTTCATCTTCATCTTGAACAACTTCATCAGAGAGAGTAGAGGCTGAGAATTTTGAGTGAAGAACTCTTGTGGTGCTGGATGTGATCTCCAAAGTACTATTATGATCCTCATTGTGCTTGCCAAAGGTTCTGTCCAATATTGTCCAGAAATTCTTTGGGTATTCAGTAGAATCAATAAGGTAGTACAAGCTAGGAGAAAGGGCCAGACATATTGCTCCAAAAGCTCTATCACCGTCATTTAGCCAGTCATTCTCATTCTCATAAGACTCTTTTCCAAGTCCAATAGACACCTCATAGAGACCTCGTCTCTTCAGAGATGCAATCATCTTCAACTTCCATTCCGAATAGCTTGTGAATGGGGTGAGAAGAGGGATTGATGAGCCCATTCGAAGTTGTACCTGTTAAGACCTGCAAATCAAAACAAAAGGGGCACCGTAAGGTCGGACAGCCTGCACATTCTAGGCTTTCATCACACCCAGCATAGTCAATCAAGCAAGCTTGATCAACAAGTTCTTTACTTGGGATATTGAGTGGTAAGCCTTGGTTTCTGGTGCAGTGCTGGATTTTTTTGAGCTATTGCTCAAATTTCATGGAGAAATCTGTCAAAAAGCTTGTTTTTGAGAGATAGATCTTCGTCCCGCCGTATGCTCTGATACCATATTAATTCTTGCACATGATCTAGGAACTAAGAATCAATCTAATGAAAGAATAATCAACAAATACTCATGAAATGGTGTTAATCGGAACCGGAATTGGTTTCCTTTCTGTATATTCAATAAACAATGAATAGTTACAATACCAATGTCGAGCAATAGCTTAACTCCATGAAGAATTCGAATACCTAAGGAGACAATTCGAATTCAGTGAGTGAGTCTAGCTTAACTGACTCTCAACCATTCAATCACACTCACTTAACCACTTGACCAAAACCCTAATTGACTCACCAAACCCTAACTGAAGTCGGAGTGCAATAAATGACTGAATCTCAACTGAAGGAGATCAAACACATGTCATAGCAAGCCAACCATCAAGTGCTAGTGCTCCATGACTTCAATGAACCCCGATGAGGTTAACTGAAGCTGAACTGACCATCAGAAGTTGGTGGAGGCGCCCTGTT
This sequence comes from Pseudotsuga menziesii, assembly GCA_001517045.1. Lineage (NCBI taxonomy): Eukaryota > Viridiplantae > Streptophyta > Pinopsida > Pinales > Pinaceae > Pseudotsuga > Pseudotsuga menziesii. The sequence continues at coordinate 160,346 of LPNX011092236.1, read as the reverse complement.
GACTCCAGATCATTAAATAATGATAAATAATCATTAAATAATATATTTAATGAGAGAAGGTGCCCTAACTGACTGGTTGAACTAATTGTAACCACCAGTTAGTAATTAGGTGCATTAATATCACTCAGATCACCCCCAGAGTGCTCCAGTTAGCCTCCTTGACTGTAGGTAGGCGTGGGTGTGACTAGATGATGGCAATTAATGCTCCACTGATGTCAATTAAACTTAGGATAGTGGTTTAACTAGGCCAATTTGACCAAAAGAGTGTGTATGATGGTAAATGTCTCCAACAGTGCCTTACACAATGGAGTATTCCAAGTTCCTCGCAATTCTTCCAATGTGACAACACTATCCTTCTATGGCGCTAGTAACAAGTTTTAGCTATTCGACATACCATTTTGCAGCATTAAAAGATAAGAACTAAAAACCACCTACAAATGGAAAAGAAAACGCTTGAACTTCAATTGCTCCATTAAAAGATATGCAATAGGCCCCAAGAGTGAGATTTCCTCATCCAAGCATGCCAATGAGGGAGAGAGAAAAGCCTTATATAGCTTTAAGCTCCTCAACCTCTTACAATAAAATAATCATAATTCCCCTAAGATCTAGCCTAGGGTGGAGTGAAAAATAACCAAAGACTAACTTCTAACCAACCTCTAACAAACCCTTTAAAAAAATACAATGAAACAAAGTGGTCAAAGCCACTATTGCAATGCATACCAGCATAGATCCATCTTGAACCCGGATCTATTAAGCACTAAGAGGGATCCAATTTCTTGAGGTGTAATTTTTTATATCTTGAACTTTTTACACGTCAAGAAAAAGTTTACACCTCAAGAAATTGGATCCCTATCGATGCTTAATAGATTTGGGTTTAAGATGGATCTATGTTGATTTTAATATTTTATTTTATGTGCAGACATTAATTTTTTTATTTACTTTTTTTATTTTGATAAATAAAGAACCGACAAGGAACGTTGCGTTACATAATGTGACAAACATGAGATCTCCCCATACTAGGTTTTAAGCACCTCGCTACTCTCGTTTAGATCTGCTTTATCTCCTTAATCAAACATTGCCTGACCATTCGAAGGGACATGCTTTCCTCCAAATGTGAGCAAGGTGAGGTAGTGATCCCGTAAAGATGCTTTGTTTGACCATGTGCAAGCTAACCAACTCCCACAAAAAGTGGGTCGATTCCCCACAAGCACAACTTTGGACCACATAGATGGGCCGCCCAACATGCATGACACAATGGATTGAGTAGACCAAGGGAAAGGCCCCTCAAACAGCCATCTCCATATGTGACCAAAACCCCCATCGAACTGCCCCATAAATTCGTGCCTCAAATCCTCGGAAGGGAAACTTTGTTGTCAATTAAATTTGCTATGCGACCATATACTCATAAGGCCTCTTTTTCAACACAGAGAGCTGTGACATCCTCAGCCCTTCATAGAAACGATTGTGCGCTTGATTATAAACAAGTTTTTGAGCATCCCTCAAGTCGCAGCTTGAATACTGGGCAGAAACTTGAAGATCTTCAATGGAAATAATCTTGAGCTCACTTCTGATGAAGTATACAGGCTGTAATGGGTGTGTTTCACCTCAAATAATCTTCTTCAGTTACTGCAAATGAACAGATCCATCAACATTCAAGTATTACCATTGATCTTTATTGCTGGGCGGTTGAGAACATTCTGAACCATTCTAATGCTGGTTTTGATGAAAACCCTCGGATATCCGAATCATAGGCCCTGAATCCATGCCTCTGTTAGCCCACAAGCAGATCCACTCACAACATACTCAGTGTTAGCACCAAAAAATTTACACCCTTCACAGTCTGGTCATTGCAATGTACTTCATAAACCTCGAGTGCTTCCAAATCCTCTGACATCTCTGATGAAGCAGAATTTGGATAGGGGACCCAAACCGATTTCCTTTTGAAATAAGCAAGTAATTCACTTTGGTTAGAATAAGCTAGACCTGTTAACTCCAAATGTCATAAACACGAGAATATTCATTGGAACCAGCAATAGAAAAATAGTGGTGTCGCTTGACTTGTTTGCCCAGAAAGCATGGCACGTAAAAACCTTGGTTGGACTCTGGGTCCTCAAATCAAAACATTGGACAATTCCATCTTCACCACAGCTGAAGAATATGTGAGGACTTCCAGGCTCTATACTATATAGCAAGTTTATGTGCACGTTCCCGGTGCTTTCCTATCCTACTTCATGCCCAAATTGCACACAGATCCACCCAAAACTGAAGTTTGGCCTTAAAAGAGTCGTCATCTCTCATGGTATGGGGCATAGTGATCTCTGCCATGAAAAATATTGCCCAGATCTGAAGGTAGTGCTTCTAATTACTGCTGTTCTACACAGGTATCTGCCCATGAATTATGCCCAAGACTGGAAATTCAGGAAGCCGAAGTATTGGAAATGATGTTGTTTACTCTGTAAGGTCCAGCTGTAGCAGGCTTCAAAACCACTGAATGATCACTTGACATATCAGAGATAGACCTCCTCATCTGACTGTAGGGTTTCCAAACTGGGTAAACTATATCGCTCCATTGCTGACTGTGCAGGTCTGAACATTCAATTCCAACTAGGATGCCAGGGACATAAGAAACTTATTTGATGGCTGTCTCAAACACAAAACAAGCCCAGTGCATGAGTGCCTCGCTAACTGTAACCATAAGCACACCCCTTCCAACGCAACCATGCAAAATACACAGTCCCAAAATTTTGACTGTTCAACCATGGGGTTGCAATGCACCATCTTCATAAATAATCAACAAAAAAACTATATACACATGGCCTTTAGCCCTGCATGCCAGGAGATCATAAATGCTGTTGTACATGACGCAGAATCTAGAAGCATAAACCACCCACAGCTCCATCAATTTGTACCCCTTTTACTGAAAATGTGAAAAAAATCACATGAAGACACCCCTGCAAAATGGGGGCTAATATCTGGCTCCAACTGCGGGAATGTGCTTTCTATGGGAATGCATGACAAGTACAACCCAAGAATACTCTGCATGGACTTGTTAGTAATGACCATCAATATATGAAAAATAAACAACACATCACATCATTCTTTATTCAAAAACAACACAGCAACCTAATGCTCATGGAAGAGCTTATTCATGTCCTAAAAGAAGAATCAATTGATCCCTCACATATTCGTCTTCTTCTCAGATCAAATGAAGGTTTTTTATTTAATTGGCAAAGTGCCTTGGTCCTAACTACAAAATAATAAACCCCAGAGTTCATTCAAACACACAAAACAACTTCAAGGGGTTGGGTAGCCTCTACCCTCAGCTTCTCTTGCTACCCTTTACACAGCTCATAATCCTAATCGAGTTTACAGAAAGAATGAGGAAGAGATAGAGGAGAATTAAATCAATATCAGTCCAAGTGGTTTTCAAGTAGGCTTTGTAGACCTTTACTCTGACGCCTCTACTGGCGTCCCTCTTAGAAAGTTGGAGGGCATTGATGGAGAAGTTTTGGGGGAAAGCTTCTTGATATCTAGATTTATTATTGGAGGAGAGAAGAAGCTCTAGCATACCAACTATTTATGACACCTTGTCTAGCAAGCTACATAGAGGATTGGACAGCTGGGTAAGGATAAATATTACAACTTGAATGGGAGTCTGCCATGCATTAAATTTTGTGTAACATGGTCATGACCAATGTTACATTTATCTTGTCAGAGAATTTATTGCCAAGGGTCCAGAACATAACTTATCGGCAATGTCAGGGAAGATATAGGAAAATATTGGGAAACTTAAAAAAAATACAAAAACAACCAGTTTTTCAATTTTTAAAATATCTAAAATGAAAACAACATCAAACACATTGCTACATAAATATGAAAATATAACTGATATATAAGATGGTAAATGGTACATCACAAACACTGAAATGTAATATCTGTACTGACTCCTGAGTCATAAGTCCTAACAGTATGATACAAATCAAATCAAAACAAAAATCACTCAGCTGATGGCAATGATGGCTATGAATGTTACTTTTCTTCTGATAGTATACTTGTATTTCTTCTCAAATCATATGTGAGATAAAATTTTGTTAAAAGTTCTTTGTCGCAAAGTATAGAAGAGATTGTTGTCTACAAACTTTGCTAGAAGCAAAATCTCATAAAGTATCTACAACCAAAAGCTACGAACATAATATGTGGTAGAGCAATTGTTGAATTCACTTCAAGCCTGCCCTCACTAAGAAATGCATAGATCAGGATAAGGACTAGAAACATAATCAGCTCTTGTATACAAGCAGTTCATATGCCAATTGGGTCTGGGAGGAATGAATGTTATCATCCCCACCCGGATTCAATACCTGCAAATGGCATATTGAGCTCTTAATAAGCATATTGTTGTAATGGCCTTGAGCCCTGTGTTGACAAGCCTCAAAATGAGGCGAAGTACCCAGTGGGTATACGTATTTCATGGAAAAAAAAACAATTCATATGAAGTTTACCCTCGATCCCCTGTGGGTTTCCCGGATATGTATTTCATGGAAAAAAAAGCAGATCATAGTGCCTATTTGACATAGAGTGATTCTCAGAGGAAAACATGCATTTTGTCGCTGAATGGAGCACAGTTAGAGCACAGTTACTCTACTTATTAAATAGTCAGTATTTTTCAAACATTATATGCAGATTGAAAAACATCAGTCTGAGGAAAGCTATTTCAATTTTTAATTCATGGTATTTAGCTTGCATTAATAGGCATCAATTATAATTAGCACTTTACCCAATTTACGTTATCAATAACACGGAGACAGCTTATCTTAATGAGAAAAACTATGAATGTCAAAACAGGCTCTCAACAATCATCCCTAGTTCTTTCTTTGAACCGGCATTGTAATGCTTATTTTTAAAACCACAAGTATAACAATGGAAGTTAAACCTAACCCAAAAAATGTAGAACATGAGGAGACAAGCGCAAAAAAGTAAGTAATTTTAGGGTAATTTATTAAAGAGTTTGTTTTGTTGAGGTAAAATCTGAGTGACTTACTAGTAATGTGCTTGTCCCAGCAAGGTTCTAATACTGGTCCAGGATGACCCCATAGCTCCTTTAATCTCGTGGTTTTTCTGTTAACTGTAGGAGAACGTTCTCGGAGTTCTGATTCGTTTGAATATTTTCCCTTTAAAATGAACATATACTATTACCCTCAGAATGTATATCCTCTTATTTACATCGATCAGAAAAGCAATAGCAATGACAACGATAGCAACTACTACAACAAAAACAACATTCAAGATGGCTTGAATGGATGAATGAATGAATAAAATTACCTCCGATGATGCTTGATCTGCATCGAGGAACGGTCCATTGCTCATCATATTGATGAGCATTGCAAGCATTCCTAATGTTAAAAATGCTGCAACTGACTGCTTCAAATCGATCATTTTATTGACCCGATCAATTAATTCACAAATTATTAAGGAAAGAACAAGATTTGTCAGATGGGCAGCTCCAGATCGGCCTTATTCCGGAGATGGGGCTTTGTATGCGAATAATTTACGTTTCGGCTGTTCGAATTCGTAGCCCCTCCAGGCGAACACCAACCGACTTCCAGCACGAATGCAAGATTGTGGCATTAACCTACAGGGCGTTGATATCTATGCCATGTTAGCCCAATTATGGAGACATCTCGCCTAACTTGATATCGATTTTATTAAACTTATCTGTCAAATCTCATGCTTATTAAACACTCGCATCTCGTTTTCCAATGAGGACTTGGGAATTTTCACTGATTTCAGCTGACATCGTTCCATTGCAGAGTCTCTGACATTCTTAACTCTCTGTTGATATATAAATTGGTTGTGGGTGAACTCGATACCTCCCAGCACCGTTTGTATTCCTTAAACAGTGTAGGAAATCATTCTTACATTTCGATACGCTTAACAGGGATAATGGATAGTCATCAATAGTGCGGAAATTTTTATGCCACATTTTACTCCACAATGGTGGAGAGTCAACGTCTCAGAGCTTCCGTTTGTTTAAACATAACATACAAGTCTTTGTGGTCTTCACATTTGATTGGTTTTAATATATATTTTATCGCTTATATTAATAATGTTGATTAGTTTCTCAATGAATATTTATTAGTTATGTTATTCTAATTTTACTTTTTCGTTTCGTGAGGAGTTGTGGAGATATTCATGGTTCCAACGTTTTTTTAACGTGACCTTATTGTGTGGATTTGATTGCACTAGTCCCAATATATTATGATGTGGTTAATTAGTAGTGGGATGCATGTGATTTAGTTGTGGAGTGGAATATACTAGTTTCAAGATGGTATGATTTGGTCAATAAATTGTTCGATGAATATGTGGGATAAGTTAGTCCTTACATCTTTCTTATGTGACCTTGTTGTGTGGCGAACAATACTCCTTATGCTATGCAGCATTTAATGCGACGGCGGTCGCACTGTCCGCCGTCGGATCTGTTCCAAAGAGCGATCCGACGGCGGACAGTGCGACCGTCGTCGCATTAAATGCTGCATAGCATAAGGAGTATTGCTCGCCTTGTTGTGTGGGTGTTGGTTGCACAAGTTCCAAGATCATGATGTGGTAAATTGATGGTGAGATGAATATATGGGATACGTTAGTTTTAACATTTTTTTATGTGACTTTGTTTTATGGGTGTTGGTTGCATTAGTTTAAAAAAAAATTATGTGGAAAAATCATTTTTTTATTGTTTTAAGGAATTAAGGAAAGCTTATATGTACGGGAAATCTCAATGAAAAATTTCACTTTTGTGGATGATAGGTCGAGCAAACCGTCAATTGGTCATCCAAGTTGTCAATTGGTCTCAATGGAATTGAACCCAAATGGATAGAATGAAATCCATCTATCCTCACCAACGGACCACTGTAACCTTGACTAGTCCTAACATACTAATAATAATATAATTTAAATGCTATGGTTAGACATCAAATATGTGTATGAGACCCCCTTGTTTGTGGGACAAGGGACCCACTCTATGCAATGATTTGATTGCTAAATTCTACGAAGGTGTACATACCCTACTCCCTCTGGATTCAAACCTATGACATTTTAGAAGGAAACACATGCCCATAGCTATTAGGCCCGCTTAAGCTGACATTAGGCCCACTCAATGTGTGGATATGACCATCGCAAAATATCATGATTTGGTTCATTTGTGGTGAGATGGATATACACTGTAGTAATTTATACAAATATGAAGGCACGTGATTTGGTTAACTAGTTGATGTGTGGGATATGCCAACCCTAGCATCTCTTTTATGTGACCTTATTGTGTAGACATTGGTTGTACCAGTTCCAACATACTCTCATGTCCTTAATTGTTTGTGGGGGTGAATATGTGGGATACATCAATCTCAACATACCACAACTTAGTTAATTGGTTTCAAGATTAATATCCATTGCAACGTACATATTGAGATGCATGTGCACGCTTTCTTAATGCCTAAGCTATAAGTAATAAACATGTTAATAATAATAGAATTAGATGAATGTGTGGGATACATCGTTGCAAAATGAATATGCATTGTGATGTGGATAACATGATCTAGTTAATTGTTGCAAGATGAATTATGAATGCTTGCTCGGCCTCTAAACATTATGCAATACACAAGCTACTAATAATGGGATATGGCGGTGCCAACATACCCTCATTTGGTTAATTAGTGCAAGATGAATATGTATTGTGGCATAACGTGTGGGTGTCTATGTATGAATAATAAACAATGAGTGTGAATAATAAACAAGGTAATACTAGTAGGATATGTTGGTCCCAACATAACATGATTTAGTTAATTGGTTGCAAGATTAAAATGCACGATTGCTCAACATCTAAACATCTAGTAATAAATATGCTAATAATAATAAGGGATATCATTCTCAATGTATAGTTTGAGTGTGTCTAACAATTAAGAACATGTGTTTCCTCCTAGGAGGTCACATGTTCATATCTAGAGGGGGATAGTGTATGTACACCTCCATAAACTTTAGCAATCAAATTGATGAGCAGAGGGGGTCCCTTGTCTCATAAACAAGGGGGCTCCTAATCTGGTATATGGCTTGGTTGTGACATCCTCCTCCTCTTCCTTCTTCGTCTTCTTCTTCTTCTTCTTCTTCTGGAGGGGGATAATGTATGTACACCTCCATAAACTTTAGCAATCAAATTGATGAGCAGAGGGGGCCCCTTGTCTCATAAACAAGGGGGTCTCCTAATTTGGTAGATGACTTGGTTGTGTCCTCCTCCTCCTCCTCAAATGCATGCTTTCTCGACCTCCCTTCCTCTTGCATGTGATGTGTTGTGTGTATACAAGTCTATGAATAATAAACATGAGTAATAAGTTAGGTAAAAACCAATGCGTTACAAAAGGTAATTGCGTCTGGAGGCGCTCTACAGCCCAGTATGGGGGAGATCTTGTAACATGATGTAACATTACTAACGTTTGTAACATGTCAGCAAAAAATAATAGTGATAGTGAATATTATGGGAGAGATCTTGTAACGTGAAGTAACGTTTGCAACATGTCGGCAAAAAAAATAGTGATAGTGAATATTATGGGAAATAAATTTTCTAATAGGCCAAAATAAAACAATCTAATATGGGGGAGATGTTGTAATCTTTCTACCTAACAAAACAATAAAAAAGTAAAAATTTACTTATCTCTAAGAAAAATGTGGGTCAAGAAAAAAACACAAAATTGAATTATCCGCAAAAAAATGTTGGCCTTGCACATGGTTTTAAAACCATGTGCAAGACATTCTAAACAACCTATGGTTTTATTGTACATGGTTTAGGAGGCTTGTGCAAGGCCTCCTAAACAACCCATGGTTTTATTGTACATGGTTTAGGAGGGCCTTGCAAATGGTTTTAAGACCATGTGCAAGGCCTCCTAAACAACGCATGGTTGTAGGAGAGCCTTGCATATGGTTCTAAAACCATGTGTAGGGAAATGATGCAATGCTAGTTCCTAACAAAATAAAAAATACTATAGGTCGGCCATAAATAATATTAAATATTAATAATAAAAATATTATATGTAGACCTTAAATAAAAAGATGTGTCTTTTGGTTTGAATCAAATCAATGGATACCTAAGAAGAGGTTTACACCCCCAAATATTTGATCCATCTCGGTGCTTAATAGAGCCTAGGATTTGGATCTACGCTGGTAAATATTTGAAGAATTCATGTTTGACATCTTTAAATAGTTTTTAGGACTTTAAAATCTTCTCATGTCATGCAATATATAAGTTCCTACATATCATGACCCCGACAATAAGGATATCTACATGGGTAATGACCTTCTTGTTATTAATGAATGTGCATGATTGCTGGGCTTCCCTCTCCTCCTATGTAGTATGTATTGCATGAGTGAATAATAAACAAACTACTAGCCAACATGCTACATTGTATTGATGGCTTAAAATATTTTTTTGCAACTTTGAATTGTTATGTTTTCTTGCTTCATTTTCTTCTCCTTTCTAGTTTCACTGCAATTGAAAAATATATAAATTTCAACACATTTTCAAATAAAAAGAAATTTGATTACATAAAGTGTGTGAATCTTTACATTTTCACACAAATTAAATTATGGATTAGATATTCTTTGTTGACCTTTTATTTGACTATATGGAACTAATTACTAATTGCACCGAGAGTAGTGAGGTGCTCTACAGTCCAACATGGGGGAGATGTTGTAATGTTTCTTACGTAATGTAATGTAACATGAAAAAAATATAAAATTAAAAAAGTCATGTCAACTCTTAAAATTAAATAATTAAAATCAACAAAGATTCATCTTAAGTTTAGATCTATCAAGCGCCAAGAGGGATGAAATTTCTTGAGGTGTAAATTTAAGATTAAAAATAAAAATAAATAAATAAAATTACACCTAAAAAATTGGATCTTTATACTAACTAAGGGTCATTTACTTACTTTGGTTGCTTTATATAATTTGTTAATAGGTAACCTAGAATTGAATCCTCTAAATAGAGATCATTTCAGCAAATGAGTTACCCTTCCTTGCCTTGTTTTTAAATTTTGATTTACCCAACATGTTAGAGTGGGGCTTGTTAAATTTTCTAAAAAGACTAATAGAAGTACATTTTATGAGTGGTTCATTGGGATTGATTCACTTTCTTGATATGAGCTACCTAACATATGCCTTAGTTTCATCCTTATAATGGTGGAATAGTGGAATGAACCTATGCCTTACTTTCATCCCTATAATGGTGGAATAGTGCAATGAAGACTGTGGGATCAACAAGTAGGACTCCAACAATGATTTTGATTCATTGTCTACATAGTCCACCTTAGTAAGTGGAGTGAGAACATTTATTAAGGTTCCACATGCAACTTCTTTTTAATATAGATGTAAAGTCACTAAGTAGTTCTTTAGTTCATGGTTTTTTCATCGAGAGGGTTTTGTTATTCAACTACTTCTTAATTAAGGAGGCCTTTGCTTTCACTAATAAAGGTGCCATGTGTACATGTTCAAAACAAAATTGAGTGCAACTATAATTTGTACACTCCATCACAATTTTTGTTCAAGATAATTTTAGAATCCACATTTATACAACACAAAGTTAAATAATGATAGCGGAAAACTTTTTTTTTATAACAAAAGCGGTTAGTTTTATTGAGAAGAACAACAGGTCTTTTTTGGCAATAACCAATCAACCTTTTTTTTACAAAATCCTAATAGCCGAAGCCATATTAATACATTTCTGAAAGAGAGAGGGCCATCCAAAAAACCTAATCACATTTACCAATTACGGAATAGAATGATAATGACTGGGTTCCCCATTGATGCTTAGAAATCCTTGGGGAAGGAGACATGCCTTGTTTGCCAGGACATCTGTGGAATTATTTAATTCCCGAAGGATGTGGAAGGATTCAAACTTAGCAAAATATTTCGAATTTCTCCTAATTCTCTGAAGAATTGTATTCAAGACAAAATTACTTGAACTGTTCAAAGAATTTAGAGCTTTTATCAAAATCTCAGAGTCACCGTATATTTGAACCGATAAGAATCCATTCTTGTTAGCCAACTATGTAGCCATAAGCAAACTGTAAAATTCAGCCTAATTGTTGGACAAGATGCCAAGTCCCCAACAAAATTTGATAGAGAGCATTATGTCCGGAGAGAGAGCCAGGCCACTAGCACCAGAGACTACGGGGTTCCCTTTTGAAGCACCATCGAAAAAAATAACAGCTGAAGGTGACTTTGACCAAAACAAACTAAAATCATCTATACCTCCACGAAACCTCCATGAAGGGATCAAGGCAGGTTTGAACAAATAGTTCCCAACTGCAGAACAAGGCCCCAACCAAAGAGAGGAAGGCAAGGAGGAGATCAGACTTCCAATAGACTCTGCTATCCACACAAGAGACTTGAAAGCAACAACCTGAAAAAAAGGCCGCTGGTTATTAAAGACACATTCATTCCTGGCCAACCATAAAGACCACATCGTAAACTTCAAAATCAAATGCCAACTCTTATGGAACATTGCGGCTTGATTCTTTGATGGACAACAATTATGCCAAGCTGTATAAAGCTCTTTAACTGAATTTTGCTGAGGAAATGTTAACTGAACTCCATGGAGGACCATCGCCCAAGCATTTCGAGAGAAAACACATTCAACCAAAAGATGATCGGCAGTCTCTAAGGCAGATCTACAAAAACAATAGCAGAAAGGACCATAGAACCCATGCTTAAGGAGGTTTTCACCAATCAACAACTTGTTCTTCAAGAGCAACCAAACAAAGAAATTTACCTTTGGCATACAGGAAGCCTGCCAAACAGAATGCCAAATCGCTGGAGAGAAGGAAGACAAATGGAGCAACTAAAGAAATTTAAATGCATTAGCTGTTGAATAATAGCCATCGTGACCCCAGCCCCACTGATCTTTTTGAGAATGGTGAACCGGAGCTAGACCATAGAGAAGGGAGAGCAGCAGTGATTTTTGAATCGAGTCTGAATTAGAGATTTGGAATGTTCCAACCTGCCCAATATCCATCGTTGTCCCAGATACAGATGTCTTCCAACCTTAATAAACCTTTGTTTTTTTACCAATCCATTAGCTCAGAAATTCAAGAGACAAAGGAAAAAGGAATATTGTCGAAAATATGATCCTCCCAGAGTAAAGTATTCATCCCATTACGTGGAACTCTAAAAATTCTTTGACTGAAAAATTATAACCCTTTCCTGCAGGAATTCCAAATTGCTAAGCCTAAAGGAGTATTAGTGAAAGAAATATTTCTTAGAGAGCCACCTTTCAAATACTTCATCCTGAAAATTCAACTAATTGGATGCTTTGAATCCACAAAAAGCTGCCAAATCAGCTTACCAAACATTGCCAGACTAGCAAAGCCAGGATCACAAATTTGTAATCCTCCTGTTGAAATGGGACGCTTGAGAACCTCCCATCTCACTAAATGCAGCTTGTTTTGTCCACTTAACCCATCATTCCAAAGAAAGTCCCTAAAAAAATTTGCAATCTGAATCGAGATAGACTTTGGGGCAAGAAGCAGAGTGGACTGGAAAACCAGAAATGCTAAGAGGACTGATTTAATCAAGATCAATTTCCCGGCCTTAGAAAGCCACTGGACACCCCAGGAAGTGATTTTTACCTTTAACTTAGCCAGCACGTCAAGCCAAAGAGAGGGAGGGGACGGACCAACAATTAAAGGAAGCCCCAAATACTTAATCTTTCCCCACTTGACAAAACCTGGGAAGCCAAAGAAATCTGATATTCGGAGAAGAGACGATTGATCTACATTCCAACCGTATACTGCACTTTTATTCTTGTTTATTGGAGCTTTGGAGCTTAGAATTTTTTTTTGAAGGATAACATTGAATGCCTAAGCAATCAAGATAGAAGCCCCTCCAAGGAGAAGAGAATCATCAGCAAAAAGAACATGGTTAATAGGGTCCACACCCCTAGCAATTTTAATGGCCGGAATAAACCCAGCTTCCTTTTCTGCTAAAAGTTTTTTGCTAAGGGTTTCAGCCATCAAAATGTATAAGAAAGGAGACATCAGACAGCCTTGATGAAGGCCTTTGGAGGCTTTAAAAAAATCAGTAGGTCTACCATTGAGTAAAGGTGCAATCCAAGGCTTGTCGGTGTAGGCTTTGATCAAATTTACAAATTCAGGGCAAAAACCAAAAGAAAGGAGGACTTCATAAAGGAAAGAAAGCTTAACACGATCAAAAGTGTTCTTCATATCCAACTTTATAATTATGCCTTTCTCTTTCCTTAGATAGCTAGAACACATAGCTTCTTGAACTTGAATAACGTTATCCACTATGTTTTTGCCTTTGCCAAAACCCCCCTGAAGAGGAGAGATAAGCTTACCTAACAGAGGCTTGAACCTGTTGGCTAAAAGCTTGGCAATAATCTTATAAGAAGAGATGCACAAAGAGATTGGATGGAATCTATCGAAGGATGACGGATTAACATCTTTAGGAATAAGGGCAAGAAATGTGGAGTTGGTACATCCACCCATTTTTGCTTTCTTCTGGAATGCAGAAACCATGTGAAGCAGATCAAATTTGATGATGGGCCAGCAAACTTTGTAAAAATGAATAGAAAAACCATTAGGCCCAGGAACTTTGTCAAACTCCATAGACCAAATGACATCTACTATTTCCCTTTCCGAGAAAGGCTTCATTAGTTCGGAGTTATCCTTAGTACTGACCAGTCTAGGAACATTATTTAGGAAATATGAAGACATCCTCATCATAAATTCTATCATCTTGAAACAACAACTGAAAGTTCTTGTTGGCTGACTGTTTAAGCAATTCTTGACCTTTAATAGTGATCCCATCATCATTGGAAATTTCTGAAATATGATTTCAGGAGAGCCTAGCTCTACACTGGCAATGAAAGAAAGAAGTATTATTTTCCCCATCCTTCAGCCAGACGCTTCGATATTTCAACCTGAGATGCTCCTCCTCATGCCGAAAAGATTGAGAAGTGATGCACTGGGTAGCCTGTTCAAGAGCTATATGAGAAAAGGTATTGTCGCTATTTTCCATTCCGAACTGTAATGTTACTAACTCTGCCACGCAATATTTCCTATTGGACATTGGAGAAGGGAAGGGAATTTTGACCCACAGTTTCAACGCTATTTTGGTTTGCTTCAATTTATGCTCCCATACAAAACTGGGTGAGCCATTAACAAATTGGGACCAAGCCTGAGAAACCATTTCCATAAATCCAGTTCTTTCGATCCAAAGCAGGCTAAGCCAGAAGGGAATTGGACCGAGCTCCTCTTCTTTTTCAAATAACAGAGCAATGGGATGATGATCTGAGGAAAAATTTGGAAGAATTTTAGTGGAGATAATCGATTTAGCGTCCAACAAATAACTATGAACTAAAAAGCAATCAAGTCTAGAAAAGATGCTGGCAGCCCCCACCCTGTGATTTGACCATGTGAATCACCCAGACTAGGGTTTCAAATCATTCAAATCCCAATCTTGAATTAATTCTTCAACAGTTTCTTGCAGATGATCTCTACCACACATTCCTCCTTTCTTTTCATTGGGAGCAAGAGTAATATTGAGGTCGCTAACTAAGATTATATTTGTAGGAGAATTGAGCTCAAGGAATTCAAAAATCGAGAGCCGGCACTCTTTTTTTTCCATGTAATTGACTCGGACATATAGATTAAACAAGGCAAAGGTGGACTTACTGGAGTAATGAAAGAGCTTTGTATAGATCCAGTGCCTAGTGGAATACCATTTATTAAGCTGAAAATTCTCTTCACGCCATAGAGTTGGTAGACCCCCACAGGAACCTCTGGCGCTAACAGCTTTTCCTGAGTTCAACTTCCATTTATTTTTGCTGATGAGAAGGAGAGCTTCCTCCTCAATTTTGGTCTCTTGGATTAATAGGATATTAGCAGGGGCCAATTTCAATAAATCCTTGACAACTTCAGCTTTGATTGGATGCCCCAGACCCTTACAATTCTAAGAGTTTATCTGCATTACTTACCCAAAGGAGAGGGAGTAATTACTCCCTTAGGGGGCATGTTTCTCATGTTCCTTCCATATGACATTTCAATAGTGGCCTGGGTATCTTGTGTCTTAAGCCTTTCAGCTTCTTCTTCCCGAAATTTCTTCTTAGATTTTCTTCTTGCTATTTTGGACGGCTCAAAAGATTCATCTTCTAAAGATCTAGAACTGGCACCTTGCTTCTTCTGAATTATATCTACATATGAGGGAGGAAAACTAGCATCTTTAGGAGGGGAAAGGGGGGAGCCAACAACCAAGGGAGGGGTTGAAAAAGAAGGACCAACTTGCTCCTTTAAAGTAGTTTCATCAGAATCCATTTCATGCCCTTTTGTTTGTTCCATTTCACCTTCTTCTAATATAGCTTCGATGGAATTTAAAACAACAAAGGGATTAGGAGGAGTCTTGGGATCGATTGCCTGAGGAGGAGCAACTTTCCCTGCTGCAGAATTCACGGATTTACTTTCTTTCCCTTTCTTTCTAAGACCCTGATTGGAGTTTCCTTTTTG
This sequence comes from Pseudotsuga menziesii, assembly GCA_001517045.1. Classification (NCBI taxonomy): domain Eukaryota; kingdom Viridiplantae; phylum Streptophyta; class Pinopsida; order Pinales; family Pinaceae; genus Pseudotsuga; species Pseudotsuga menziesii. The sequence goes on along the minus strand of LPNX011092236.1, from coordinate 144,792 downwards.
AATTTGGGTCCATTGTTCTTCTTTCTCAACAATGATGACCTCTTTTAATATTTTTTTACAATTACGAGCAAAATGCCCATAACCATGACAAAATCGACACTTAAACAGAATTTGCTCATAATCCAGCTCTTGAACATAAGGCCATTCTGCAACTGTTAACTGAATTGCTTCAAGCAAGCCAATCTCCAAGTCAACTTCTACACAAATTCTTGCACAAGAAAACTGGTCTTTCCTTTCATCCCTGTCAATATACTTGCCAAGCTTGTTCCGGATGATTTCCATGGATTCTGAGCTCCAACAATGCAAAGGGAGATGTGGAAGTCTTACCCAAACAAGGACTGCAGACGGGACGTCTTGAGTAGGGTCGAAATCAGGGGTCCACTTGTTCAAGTAAATCCCCTGGGGACCCATGAAGTACGGGCTATTACGGAAGATCAGATCTCGATCCTCAACATAGTAAAAAACAAACACAAAGAAGCCTCTTCCTACAAAATGGCTACAGATTTTCGCTGAGGCTAGAGGCCCCCAATTCCTCTGTACCCAACCATCGATTGCCTTTGGGGAATTCCAGAAACCAGTGAATTGGCCTATGAGACCCCGTTTCACTGGATTCAATGCTGAACAACAGGTTCGTTCAGCAGGGAGTTCTACCAATGGGATGTCAACTTTCTTAACGAATTTTTGAGAGACCCCCCCTTTCCTCTTTCCATGGGAAGCAATCAACTTCTTAAAAGCTTCCAGGTCAGGAGGAAGGAGGAGCGGAGGAACTCCTCTAGGATCCATGACCACCATAGAGGAGAGCCCCAAGACCAGATTAGCCTAACCTCAAAACCCCAGGACAAACTATCAGATCCACACAGTTGCACCTTCCAGATGGGACGACCTGCAAAAATCCTCTAGAAAGACTAACCTGCAAAAAGAACCTTCAAAATGAAGCTCCAAGAAGCAAGTCGAAGGCTCAAAAGAAAGGCCCATGCTAGCAGCCCAAATAAGGACCAATCCAACCTAAAAGCAACCTCCTAGCAAAGGGCAAGCCTTCTTTCACCAGAGAGAAACTCCTCAATCACCATAACCAACCTAGCCTCGAACAGCTAGCACCACCAGATGGCAAGAACCAGCAGACGACGAAGGCCAAGGAAAATCAAACCTGGGATGAACTACAACTCAAGAAAACAGAGCCATAACTCATGAACCAACCAGCCAGCAAACTAGAGATCGCCTATCACAACAACCTCAGCAAGGCAGAGCCATCACAAGGGAAAACCACCAAGAAAGAAGTCAGGAACCTGCAACAGCACCAGACCAGGGAAATACCCAATTTCTTGGAGTGCAGTTAATGCCACAGTCCCGATCTCAAGAAGTGCAAAGCAAAAGAGACTTGCTTCCTCCTGGCAGAGAAACACCAGTTAGGAATCGAATCCTGAAGCAAATCGGCTCAGAGAGCTTGACAAACGAACTCCTCTTCAATTCAGACCTGTAAGTAGATAGAGACAACACCTTCTACAAAAGCAAAAGCGATCCTCAATCTACAAAAACAGAGAGAAGAACTACGATACACTCCACCAAACTCCAAGCAACCAATCACCTAGATCTGGAAGGAGTCCAGGCTCCACAAATAGAGAACCACGCCGAGAAAATTTCAAATGTTTTCTTGGAGCGAAAAAGTTCATATCTTGGTTATAAGATTTATATGGATTTCTCAATGTTTTGAGGAAACAAAGATAATTGGAAAAATAACGAAAAACTTAATAGTTATTGTCTTAGATTAATAAACTTGGTCACTACTCTCTAGATTTTTTTTTTCCAACTAGGATTTGTACCAAAGCACAAATATACCTAAGTCAGGGTTAGCCTTAATATTGAATGGAGGAACAATCTACCCATTGACAGGATGTTATCACTAAGCTTGTGCTAGGTATAAGGTTCAAACCTGTACTCTCTTTAGGACAATGAAAATCCCCCATTGTTGACTCCCACTCTAACCCTTTAAATATTATATCTTAATATTAAAATTAAAAACTTTATAAAATCAAAATACTTAATAAAATAAATAAATTGAGTAATGATTATTATTTCTCTTATTCATTATCTAGCTAAATAAAAGTTGACATAATTTTTTTATACCTTAATAGCTGACCCTCTCCCATGAAGATAAGTAGGTGCTCCTTCCTCCAATAAATCAAATACGCCTAAGGAGGAAGGCAGGCTCCTCATTTCACTATGCTACGATCAGTGATAAATTACAGAACAAAGAGACAAACATCGATCAAATATGATGTGGCCCACAATCTATGTGTGATTATTCCCCATGTAAATTAAACTAGACCCGCCATCCAAAAGAAACTTGTTATGAAGAAAAAGACGAATCAGACCCTTAATCCCTTGTGTATGTTTCTGCCTCCCTTATTTGTTTGGATGAAATTAGCTAATATTAACAACCAAAAAAATTGACACAAAGATATTAAAAAGTACAAGTTAACATAAAGATGGTAATGGAAAAAAAATGCTAAAGAACACAACATAATACATAACTAGGATGGAGTTGAGGTTAGAAAAATATTGAAAAAAACTGAAAAAAAATATTTGAAAACTTATTAAATTCTTAATATATAACTAGGATGGACTTGGGGTTAGAAAAATATTGAAGAAAACTGAACAAAAAGAAATATTTAAAAACTTATTAAATTTTGACATAAAAGTAGTAAAAGATATTAAAAAAACTAATATAATACAATGAACCAAACTTAATGAAGAAGATGGAGTTGGAGTGAAAAACATTGAAGACAATTTAAAAAAGGAAATTTGAAAACTTACTAATTCTTATACAATATCTTGTTCATAATTTTTTTCAACCAACTTCTCCACTTAATAATTTTTTTCAACCAACTTTTTCACTTAATAATCAACAAGTTTTATCGAGTAATTTTTTTACTCAATGTTGAGTTACTATATTAATGGCTAAAAAGATCAATTATCAATATTTTTTTCACAACAACTTTGTATTAATAAAAATTTATCAAATATACATAAATGTTTTTCTGCTTAGTCTTAAAAAGAATTAAGAACCATCAATAAATAATAACATTGAGACTTTCATGTATAAAATAGAATTTGAATATAATATTGGTCAACTTAATGATTATGAAGCCACATATAAAGTGGGTGGGATTCATACTTTACCTCATGCAAGAGCAAGGAATGAGGTTTCGTGATTATGAAACCCCACATACAATGGGAAGGGCTGGGATTCATATCTTATTTAAATGTGCCATGCATGCACTTGTGATATTTGGTGACATAGTTTTTAAATTTTAAAATAATTTTTACTACGCCATATTTGGTGACATAGTTTTTAAATTTTACTATCGTTACTTTTCACTTTGATTTACATATTTGTGATAATTATTAAAATAATTTTATGTGCTAAATTGTAAAAAGAAGAAATTTTATTTAAGAGATGATGGCAATTATTTAAGCTACGATGAATTTATAATTTATTTCTAATATCTTAGAATTTATAATTTATTTACAAGTAATTTCTTTTCCATTAAAAGAATTATTTGAAGATTTGTTAATCAGCAATTGTCACTTTCGATAAACCTCACATAAGAGAATAGCATGTCCATCAATATTTAACTAAATCATTGTCACATAATCACTTAAGGTATTATTAAATCACAATAAAATAAACAAAAACTTTATTTACCTAATAAAAGAAGATCAAATAAAATTTTATTATTTTAAAATATACAATTATAAAAATTTATGATAAAAACATTATAAATATAAAATAGTATATTTATATAGATTTTATATTCACAATGAGAATATTGTGTTTAGGTATTCAACATGTCTTTCTAATAAAAAAAATCACATATTAAAAAACAAGAGTTGCGTGAATATTCTTGTTTTTTTTTTAAATAAGAGAATTATAAAATATTTATTTTAGAAAATAAAATGTTTGATAAATGAAATACAGAAATAATTAATAACTTAGGGGCGACAGGAGGGGGAGGGGTGCTTTATGACCCCGAGGGAAATCTGAATCTCACTTACGCATGGAATTTGGGAATAGACTCCAATAATATGGCGGAAGCTCTTGCTCTTTGGCAAGGCCTAAGTCAGGCTATTCGCCTCGGTATACAAGACTTAACGGTAGTAGGGGACTCCAGGCTGATCCTTCATCATCTCATTCGACGGGAGTTGCCCTCCTCTTCTCGCCTTAGACAAGTGATTCGAAGAATATTTCTTCTCATGCCTCTTTTCAGCTCTATAGAATTCTTCCATGTCTTAAGAGTTCATAATGAACAGGCAGACAGTGCTGCAAATGAGGCAATAACCATAGGTTTAGGGGTTCTTAGCATCAATGGTGTCCAAAGTTTGGAACCTATCCCCTAGGCAAGGGAAGTCGTTGACATGCATGAGATGGATGGCTTCGTGGAATGGGGGCCCAAGTCATATGTCTCATCCGTCGGCTGCCTGGTGGTTCCTCCTCCCCTGGCATTCTATTGACACATGCCTCATTTTAGCGCCTCCCTCCATGCGTAATGCCACTCTTAAATTTGCTTTCCCAACCCGTCCTCCGATGCATTCTTGCCCAGTCCTGCTGATGATGGGTAGTAATTCCCAGGTTATGTGGATCATGGCCCGTACCTCCTGGTGTACTTCATTGCAGGCTGGATTTAACAGCGTGATTCATCAAAATCTGACGAGCGATGTGAAGGATTCATTGCACAATCATAGTTCTTCATGGGGGTGTTTGGATCCTCTCTCTTCGGATCAAGTCAAGATGGATCTCTTGGTGGATAAGAAATGGGGGTTAGTTGGAACCCTGTTGCATAATGATATCTAGACGAGCTCAGGCCTTCATGAAGTTTTTCTCTCTGATTTCTCGTTCAGTCACTCATTCCAAAATTCGTGCCTTCGATCGTGGCTGATTTATCCTCCATTCTGCTTCTCCTTATGGGTTTTTAAACTTCTGGTCGAGCACGCAATTGCCAGAGGGCATGATTCCCAGATTCTTCTGTGTCCTGTTGTATGCTTTCGAAACTTTGTTGGATTGAATGTGAAGGTCTTCCTGGTTGGAAGGCGAAGCTCCCAGCGCTTCGGGGTAGTGATTTCGGTTTTACTCCCACTAGCTTCGGTGGACATGGCGGATTCTAGCGGTTCCTATGCCTCCTCTCCTGATCCTATGGAGGAACTTGCCGCAGATGTCAGGGTTCTAAGGTGTAAAGTTCGACGGCAAGGTAATTGTCTGCAGCAAATCGATGTCCAGGGTGGTCGTCGTTTGGATCAAGTGGAAGAAGAAATTGGCCGAATTCGCACTGAATTTCAGGAAGCTATGAGGACGCTGGAAGCCAAGGTAAAGCTTTCTCTGGATCACTTGGACAATAGGTTGCAAAGCTTGGAGCATAAATGGTTAAAGCGTCGGGAAATTGGAAATGCTGGGATTGGATTCAGCCCCCACGCCCCCAATCCGACTTCTGGAGCAGAGGTTATCCGGCATTAGATTTAATCTTGTTTTAGTCTTTTCCTGTTTCCTTTGCCTCTAAAAGTCCTGATTTTGCATAGTATCAAGCATATGTAGTTTCAGTTACGTAGTTCAGCTGTTATAGGTTGTCATGATGTTTGACATTCCTGGTTTGGAGATGTAACTTTTGATGGCTCAGCCACCTTTTTTAATATAATTTCTAACCATTTCTGTCAAAAAAAATAAAAATAAATTAATAACTTAATTGCAATAAATAAAATATTTAAAATTTGTAAATAAAAAAGATTTGAAACACATAAAATAGAAGAATAGCTTAAACATATTATGACTTAGACTTCTTTAATCATTTTCTCCTTATTAAAAATTTACAAAAATTATTTAAATTTTCTTTTTTCTCGAAAAAATTCGTAATTTTATTTCTATAATATAACAAAATTATATTTATATCAATATCATAGTTAGCCTTCACTACTCATGCATTGTACAGTTTACATATCAAAAAGAAAAAAGACAATATATCAAGTCCATATATAAGATGACATAGTATAGTCGATCATATACAAAATATGATAAAACCCATGTAGACTGTGTTGTTGAAAAGTATCAAGGATCTAGTGCTAGTCCATCATGGAATGGACGATGAAAGTATCTATAGATCTGATTCTATGAATGCTCTTCGACCTGCCATGAGCCCAATGGAAGTTGTGTGCCTTCCTTGGAAAGTCAGTCTTCCAACCCATTTCTTTCCTTGTAAACATGAGTGAAAATGATACTGTCAAAACGATGCTTTTATATCCAAAGCATCATCAAGAATAGGGACTAGTCGCAAAGTATGATAACGTTGCAATTCTTTTATCCAGTTTAGTATGATCATAGAGTCCCCAAAAACCTGTAGCCTCGAGCATCCTTTTTCCAATGCAAAAAGCATAAGAAATTTTAAAGAAAGAAGCTATGCATAATTATTTGTACCAACCCCTAAGCCAACTAAAAAATGGAAGAAATGTCCTTCTGACAAATGAAAGGCTACACCCCCGCCACATTTCATAGGTTGACCCTGTGAGGCCCCATCAAAAAAACCCCACGGTCTTCCCCTATCAATCTCTTCGGGATAAATCTCTCTAACGCCCCTCGACCTACCGGTCTGTGGGTAGAAACCTAAAATAGCAACACTGTTAGCAACAATGACCTCTAGAATAGTAACCTTGTATTGAAAGATTGTTGAGTTTTTGGCTAGCCATACACCCAGGAGACAATGCATAGCAACACCCTAACCTTTGCATTTCGAATATCTGTGAACCATGAGTAAAAAACATCACTAATGGAGTTCCCTTGCCAGGAACCAAGTCCCAGAATGGATCGTGTAACCCAATCCCACACCTACTGTACAAACCTACAGCCCAAGAAAAGATGGCAAGTATTTTCATAATAGTTCATGCACAACACACAACGACCCAACCCAGCCCAATTACAGGACTGTAAGACATCCCAAGTAGGAGCCTTGTTTTCCATAATGGCCCAGAAAATTAGTTTTGATTTCGCTAGGCATCAAAGTTTCCATAGCTGCCCCCACAACCAGCAAATATCTCTGTTAAAAAGGTCCAAATTTAACTGGATATACCCTTCCTTAAGAGTATAAATCCCAGAAGGATGCAAATTCCAGATAAGTACATCATCCTCTTTTGATAATTTGGCATGTGCCAGGAGAAGACCCTATTTATAAATATTCCATCTTACCCAATATTACATCGCTAAGTCGAGCCTAACTCCCTCCAACCATCCCTGATTCCAGATGGTTGTAGTAGCCGGGTCCGTTACTTGTGATAAGAAGAGGACCCCTCTTTCAGACAATGCCATAATAATCTCCACAAGAAGGATGTGGACTCTCCCATTCCCAACCCATAGGTCCATCCCCAACCTCACCCAACGTTTAGATCCTACTCTCCGCGCCAAACCAAATCCAACAATATCAAAATATTGAACCATAGACTTCCATATGATAGACGTGCCACCCCAGTTCTTATTTTCCAATCGAACCCACTCAAGAACAGAAAGTGGGGCAATATATTTGGGAATTACCAGCTGGGTCTAAAGACTCGACGAAGATATTAGTCTCTATGATACCTTAGTTGTAAGATATTTTGAAAACAGATGTATGTTTTTGAGCCCCCACCCGCCCAGGGCCTTTTGGAAAGCAATTATGTCCCACCGAACCCAAACTAATGAATGTTGATCATTGTTACCCCTCCACAAATAGGAAAAGCATAGTCTCCTAATTTTTTCCAAGATCCCTTTAGGAATTCATGAGAGGGACATCCGGTAAAATGGAATGGCCTCCAGAACACTTTTAATAAGAATGAGTCTCCCTGCCATGGACAACTATGACTCCATCCCCTAATACGTTTCTCAATCTTCGCAATGAGCCACATCCAATCCCCCTTCAGATATGAATTAGGCTTTAGTTGGAAGCCCAAATATTTTAGTCCCATATCCAAATGTCCCATTTGAAAATGAATTATGCTCACCATATACTGAACCTCCTCCCCCCCAGGTTTGAAACAGAGATGGTCGATTTCTGCATATTTATAACCATACATCTAACCACTTGTAATAGGTCTGGCCCATCACAAAGCTTGTCAATATCTCTACGAGTACCATCACAGAAAACAAGGATGTCATCTACAAAAATTAGATGAGAAATGTATAAGGCATTTGATATAGGAACCCCTTTGAAGCCCCCCATCCTTTTAGCATGATCTATGTAACGAATCGACCCTTCGACCACCAACAAAAAGAGTAAAGGAGATAAGGGACATCCTTGTCTCAACCCTCTCCCTGCCTAAAAGAAACGACTTGTTAATCCATTAATTGACACAAAAAATGAGACTATAGTAATACATGCCATTATCCATCTAAGAAAATCAACGCCAAACCCCAAGTGAGTAAGCAACATCCTTAGGTATAACCAACAGACACAGTCATATGCCTTGGAGAGATTAAATTTTATAACAACTCCCTTCATCTTCCTAGTCTTTAAACTATGTAATCCCTCCCGGTCCACACAGATAGCTTCATGGATCTATCGACCCTCCAAAAACTCAAACTGCTCCCCAGAAATGCAGTTTGATAAAACCTCCTTGATTCGTCTTGAAATAGTTTTTGAGATGATTTTATAGATACAGTTGCATAAAAAAATCAGGCGATACTCATCCAAAGTGTCTGGCTCATTAGATTTTGGGATCAATGCAATGAAAGTGTCATTAAAGGGTATGTGGATGCAACCAACCTGTTTAGATTCATTAACCACTTGTAGCAAGTCAAGCCCCAAAGTATCACAACACCCTAGATAGAATTCAATCGTCCATCCATCAAGACTCAGATTCTTGTCTTTCTGAAAAGAGTGAAGAACTTCCAGTAGCTCTTTTTCCCCTACCTCCATCATAAGCTTATGATTATCCTCCGACTCCATAAAACTAGGAAAAATTTGTGCAAGTTGGAATTAGCCCCCGACCTCTCCCTAAAATAATTTCCAAAATGTTGAACTCCCATTTCGGCCAGCCCTTCAAAGGAAGTAACTCTTTCAGCCTAAGAATTTGACAACCCCTAGATAGTATTTGTAATCTTTCTCCCTTTAGCATCAGCCTAAAAGAATTTAGTATTCTCATCTCCACACAACAACCATAGGGCTTGGCTCTTTAACCTCCAAGTCTCTTCCATTTCACTAAGAATTTTTTGTCTCTGACCTTCCAACACAATGACTTCATCCTTAATTGCAGCCGATCCGAAACCAAAACCTCCCCCTACCTCTTCCAGGATAGTACTAAGTCTCAACTCGTGGTCTTGAAGCTCAGCCACTTCCCTCTCCCACTTTAATTGAACCCAAACAATATTGGCTTCCTTCACTCTGCATAATTTTTTCATAAAATGTTTCCCAGCAAATCGGTCCTTCTCCAGTACAAAAGGAACCCATTCAACTTTCACCAACTTCCCAAAGGACTTGTCATCCAACCATCTTAGGTTAAACTTAAAAGGGTTGGGAGGATTTCTCCCACCCCCCAAGCGAGAAGATATAGCCCATAAATTCTCACACCTGCACACCTTTAACCTCCAACCAGAGGCTAGACCCCCTGACCTGCCATTAACATCAATAGAAACAAAATCCCAATGCGGAAGCATAGGTTTCAAAGCTCCCACCACAACATCAGAAGTCCCCATAGTTTCTTGTAGAAGTAAAACATCAGGCGCCAAAACATCAATTAGGCGCTTAAGTGACGATTTTTTTGAAGGGCTCGTCAACCCATGATAGTTGAAGCAAAGGGTTTTCATGTAAAGCCCCCCTCTAGGGCATTCTTTGCTCTAAGTGCCCAATGAATTGAATATTACCTTCCACATGCCACCTCCCTCCTAGCATGATCTTGAGCCACTGACAAATGTGACTTTCATCCATGCCCCTGCGAACATCCCAATGATTTATCTAAGAAGGATGGCATCCTCTCACCCAAGAGATCTGCAGAGTATAGCTCTCTATTCCGCAACTTGTAGTGGATATTACGTCCCTTTGACGTGCTAGAAGAGACAAGGGACACCAGGGAAGGGGAGTACAAATATACAAACTCAGGTAGTGAGCACTTAATAGTGCTAACAAGCAATCCCACTCCAAGATATCCACCATCCCTCCCACTTGCACCAGCACAAGCATGCGAACCCCCTCCAGAAGACCTAACACCCACCCCACCTATTGACACAAAAAAAATGTTCACCTAGCTCTACATGGTCTAAACCACATACATACATCATATTCCTACCATATTTCCCTTACTTTTGACCTTCACAATTGTATTTCCAAAAAAATGGCCCAAAACATGATTATTTACTATGGTTTACCCTCACTCTCTCCAAAAAAGGGTCAAAAACCCTAAAAAGGGGTTAAAAACCCTAAAAAAGTTTCAAAACCCTAAAAAGGGTGTAAAAACCCTAAAAGAGAGAAAACCATAGGAAAATACCATGGGTAACCACATTGGGTCAAAAAACCCTAGAACCATTCTATAAATACATTGTGAAGGGCTCTCCCAAAATCCCTTTTTTCCCATTTTTATTTTGTGAGTACACTGGGACACCTTTTGCTCTCAGGTATTCACACACCTTTTTGGCACCATCCCATTGCCATACCATTCCCACTTAGTACATCGAGACATTCTCCGTACCCACCTGGATAACTAGCCCTTGGAGAGGCGAACCACTTCCGAGACGACCACGGTGGCCCACTTTATAGAAAGAAGGTATAACATTTGTTTATTTTGTATTTTATTTAGTTTAGACATCGTATATATATTTGATTTTTGTTACTAATCTATTTTATTGTTTTAGTTTTCCATGAACTCTCCCTTACGATCCTAATGACGTAAGACTGGTGCTTTTGCACGTAACAGGGGAGAAATCCCCATTACAGTTTTGGTGACTTCGCAGGTTTGCTACAGGTTTGTATTCAGTTTTTTCCTTCAACCATCACCGACCGGACCCCCACGCGACCGATCTGAACTTTCACTGCGTTAGTGCTTGCTCCCTCGATCCCTGTCGGCTCGGTCTTTTTAAAAATTTCCTAGTTCGAGGATAGTCACATCTATCAAGCTGGAAGTCGTGACCTAGTCGCTCTTTTTCACTTGATAAGTAAGACCTAGGTCGTGACTTTAGCCTCGATATGCATGACCTGGATCACAGAGTCAGATCGCTCCTGTCTTGGCTTCTGAAGCGACCACTGTTGCCTTGTGACCCTGTTTCGAGCTACCCAGTCGCTTCTTTCCTCCTAGTTTGCGCGATGTGACTGTTTTTTGTCCATATCACCTCCTCCTTTCTATTATGTGCGACCTAGATCACACATTATCTGCCAACAAGTGCGACTTTTAGTTTATATTTTGTTTTTCGTGCATGTTTCAGACCCTTGTCTGTCCCAAACCTCTATCCATACCTGTTTTTCTTTCCAGAACTACTCTGTTACATCCCCTTGCTTGTTTCCTACAAAAATTTTCTTTTTACCCATTTGTTTCAAGATTGGAAGGAATATTTTTACATACAGGTGCACACACATTCACATCATAAAGTGAACACGCTTGGTTCATGACCCCGAGCAGAGCTTTAAAAGGAATAATTAACTTAATAACATTCATATTGGGGTATAAATCCCATCCGCTTAACCATGGGAAGTACTTGGGCATATCCCTAAAATTCATTATGAGGAGTACCACAGGAACCCCGAAGTGGCTGGCCATTGAGAGGAACTGCCAAGCGAAAAGGGAAAGACCCCTACTTGATTGACTAGTCCCCACCCGTAAGGAAAACCAAGAGCTATCGTTTGTGGCAAAACAGTTATCAGTTTTACCTGAGCCATGGAGTGAGGGGTACTACCCCAATACACAAGCCGTCAGACACCATTGGTGGTCGAGTGACTCCTTTTGAACCATTAGGAAGCCGTTTAAACCTAGGGTCCATATTCATTTCCTGTCACTACACTAACTCATTGCTCCACCATGTTATTCCTATTGGCTTAGGGGGCACACCCTTCAGTTTGGTTCTTTGAGCCGTCACCGACATCACTCACCACCCTCATATCCACACATAGCCTCTGAGTCAGATTCATATTCCTACCAATCCGAACCCACTTTGTTCACTTCCCCGTCTATCCCCATGGTTGGCGCACATCCAGATCCCTTCCATGGAGGGATAGTTGGTGGTGGACCTACGTCCTTGCCACCCATCATCATGGGTATCACTACCAGTGGGCCCATCACCACTCCACACAATGCTACTTGTATGCTACCCACCAGTGGTGGCCCCACACCAGCTACCGTGGTTCCTACCATACCACCTTTTATATCTGGGGGCAGTGGCCCTTCCAGGTCCATTCTGACTATCCCCACTATGGGAAGTCAACCTCATATAGCCCCAATCATGCATGGGAACTATGTTCTTGCAAACACTAGCACCATTATTGGTCCGTCTCAAGCCGACCTCGGCTCTATCCTACCTTTCATGGCTAGTATTAACCTGCCAAATTTGGCAAGGTTAAAAAATGACCCCATTAGTCATCAACCACACTAGCCTCCCATGACTACAAAAAAATTCCTCATACATCCAAAAGTTTGAGGGCAAGGCAGGCGAGGACCCCCATAACCTCATCATGTCTTTCCACTTGTGGTGTTCATCGAACAACATTGTGGATGACTTTGTTAAATTGAGGTTGTTCCAGTGCACACTTACGGGTGCTGCAACCAAATGGTACATCGAGTTGCCTTATTCACTTACCCCAATTTCTCCTCACTCGCCTCAATGTTCCTTCAATACTTTTAGCTACCCGTCCGACATGACGAGGGAGTGGAGATCCTTTTATACTATCTCCAAACCACAACTACCCACATCACAGATCATATCCATGAGTGGCGATGTCGACGTAGCTTGTGCAAGATCCAATTGGATGATAGGATCTTCTTTGGATGGTTTGTCAAAACCTTACTCCCCCCCATAGCCAAGAATGTCGCATCTGAGTGACTCGAAACAGAGGAGGAAGCCGTCTTGAAGGGTCATTAGCTTGAATTGATCTATGCCTAGTTCGGTTACTTATATACCATCATACCCAATGCCCCCCAAGCTGACACCTCTTGCGTCATACGCTGGGGGAATCCCATGCTGCTGATGGAGTCATCGACTCTATCACCCAACACCCTTAGTTCTACGCGGCCCCTCCGATGATGTCACCACACCCAGGTAACACCCATCATTTTTCCCAACCTAGTTACGCCCCCAATTACTCATGTATGATGGCTCAGTCCAGAGCCACCCCCTTCTACGCACCTGCCACACCAACTCATCACGTCCATGGACCGACTTGTTCGGCACAATCTTGTTTTAGCCAAGCGGTAAGGTTTGTAGCCCCTTCAGCTCCCCCAACCTATTATGCACCACCTGTGAAACACACTCCAACTCTGGCACCGACTCCTCTAGTATCTACAGGATAGGTTTATGCTCAACAAAAACCTTCCTAACCAACCTGTCCCTAATAACCAACAAGGGCAGGGAAGAACAAGCGAAGAAAAAACTGAGGCAATAATCAACGCCAAAGAGGCAACCAACAGGCTAACCCTCCAAACAATAATGATGTTGACCCACCTACATAGAAACCCCAGTGTCCCAATGGCTTGGGAAAGAACCCATAGGTATGGACCAACCATCTATGTGATATCTACAACACCTACGGTCATTATACTCATCTGTGTCCTCACATGGCTCGCGTCCAACATCTTCTCCAGAATGACCAACAATGTGATCCAAACATGACTGCTTCGACTCATCCAAACCCTGCGCCACCAGGTCCTACGCCTATGGCACTCCAAAACCCTCTACCACACCAAGGGATGGTTGCAACCCAACCCTTGGCCCCACCTACTCCCACAGCTCCTACTGAGGCTAGTGTCCATCACCTCATGACGTTGTCGTCCAAAGTCAACCTCCAGACTCTATGCAACCAGTATGGCTCCACCAGAAAAACCACTGACCCTCCAACGACATTTACCTCTACCAGTGTTGACATGTCTCTCCACTTACCGAGACCCCCCGCAGATGGGGCGACCAGAGCCCCATGGTTTCCTATGCATCGTGTCGCAAACAATGCTACTGCCAGAGCCGCCCTCAACTACAACATAATTAACGAATTGGCCCAATCTCCTACATCCATGTCTGCTTTGGAAGTGCTTAAAATTTTCCCAACACAGTGTAAAGCGTTGTTGTCTGCGCTAGGTGTCGTTGATCCCTCTAGTTCCAAGTTGATCACCTTCAACTTGGATTAAGGAGAACCTAGGATGTCGTTTACCGTCGCCTTCTAGGTTCCAATCTCAATTCAGAATTTGGTCATACATCGATGCATTATTGATGAAGGGTCCTCCACCTGCATCATGTTGACCACAGTTTGGCATAAACTCAGGTCCCCTACCCTTCAACCTTCTACCACTACTCTCCGTGCCTACGATGGTCGATCCACTCAGCCACAGGGAATTCTAATGAACGTCCATGTTGAGTTAGCTGGTAAAATGATGTTGATTGACATTGAGGTTGTTAATGCCCAACTTGACTATAACCTCCTTCTAGAACGTAGCTACATGTATGCCATGCGAGCCGTGGCCTCTACCATCTTTTGACTATTGATGTTCCCTCATGATGGGAAGATCGTAACTATCGACGAGTTGACATACTACGATCCTAAGGGGCCGACCACATCGAAACACATCCTTCGAACTATCAGCTCCGCCATTGACAACATGTCCATTCCAACTATCAGCTCCACCATTGACACCTTTTTGTCCTTACCACCTCTGCCTACGTCGACTGAATTATTGGATTTGTGTACTATCACATCCAGTACCATTCTAACTACATCGCAACCATAGTCGCAACCTCAACATCAATCATTGGGGAAGTATTGGGGTTTATTCCCATTCCACATGATTCCCTTCCTGTTTCCACCATCTGGCATCATGAGCAAGCATGTCATGGGTACTCTAAACCTACCAAAATTTACGCTTGGAATTCTTGTGTGATACCTCGATCCACCCACCCCACCCCCGAATCCCCAGGTCATGTTGAGTCTTGTTCAACCCATTGAGATGGTATCACACCCACTTCCTGGCCCATCAAAGACTCTGCCCATCTCCAAGCTTGCCCCTCCTCCTCCAAAGAAGATTGGGGAAAAGGCCGCCAAATCAAAGAATGAACCCTGCCTGACTCCTCCTTGTGCATTGTGCAATATCCAAGGTCATGCTACATAGAATTGTCCATAGTTTCCTATCCTTCGCACCCACATGGATGCTATGGATACATCTGATGGAACTCCAGTAGTCACCATCCCAGATTCGTTCATGGTTAAGAAAAAGTCATTGCAAACCAACCACCCTTGTGTAGTTTGCGACTTGTATTGTCATTACTCTCACCATTGTTCGGACTTTCCCGAGTATCGGTCCTCCCTTTGCAACCTTTGGAAACACTCTCGTGAGTCTGACATCACTACTCTTGAGGAGATCCACCCTTCAATTTCTTCCTCGGACACGACCAACACCATATACATGATCTCTAGTTCTGCTAGTCCTTCCGTTCCCTCAAACATAGAAGATCCCTTCGATCTATCTACGCATTGTTTTAACAATGATGAGGATATCCTTAAATCTATGTTGGCTCCTGAGTACCCATGGGATGATATGCATAATTGCTCATTCTTTATTTTCGATGAACCTCTCTCATCATCGGATCAGTAATCAGTCGAAGCCAAAGACTTCATCCATGGCAAAGTTGCCTGGTTCAAGAACCCTATTCCAACACCAAACTCCTTTGAAGAGGGTAATATGGCTAGTATTTCGCCAACCATTAAGGTCAACATATCAACCAACCATGAGGTAGTTGAATATATTACACTCGGAGCATCTTGCTCTCCTGAAGAAGTGGCATCCTACAAAGCACTTTTTCAGAAGTTCTGTGATGTTTTCTCTTGGTCCTATATCGAGATGCCTAGGATTGATCCATCCATCGTCATCGTATCGATACTTGGCCTAATGTTGTGCCCATACACCAAAATAAAAGACCCATTCACCCCTCAAAGCTCCTATTGTTAAGGCTGAGATCGAGAAACTGCGCAAAGCAGGTTTCATATACCCCATCGCGTATACCACTTGGGTTTCCAATCCTGTTCCCATTAATAAAAAATAGGGTACCATTCATGTCTGTATTGACTTTCATGATTTTAACTTGGCATGTCCCAAGGACAATTTCCCCACTCAGTTCATTGACGCCTGTGTCAACCATGAAGTCTTTTCTTTCATGGATGGTTTTTTTGGTTATAACCAAATTCAAATCCAGAAAGAATACTAGTACAAGGTTTCTTTCACAACCCCCTCGGGAATGTTTATGTATCAAGTTATGCCATTTGGCCTTAAAAATGCTAGCGCCACTTTTCGGCGGGCCATGACATTTGGCTTCCATGATCTTATCCATATCACCTTGGTCTACCTAGATGACCTCACCACTCGCTCTCGAAAGCGTTCACGGCATCTAGATGACTTACGACAAGTCTTCTTGCGAAGTCACAAATACAACATCTGCTTGGACCCTCTCAAGTGTCTGTTTTGTGTCCTAGGTGGGCATTTATTCGTATTCATCGTATCTCATAGAGGAATTGCAGTTGATCCTTTGAAGGTTCAAGCCATTCTGAACCTTCACCCCCCACGTACTTTGCGCCAATTGTAGAGTCTCCATGGCAAGGCCAATTTCCTTTGCCAGAGGTTCTATGCCCGACGTCACCATGAGTACACTTCGGTCATAGCTTTTCTTTTTGTTTTGCATCATTTTTACCACGAGTCGGTGACCCCCTCTAGTATTTTCTCCACGTCTAGTCATAGTGAGTCCACTGTAGAACTATGTCACATCATTTGCATGTGAGTGGGTGGACCTAACACATCCTCCCTGCCACTGCGTCGCTGGTACCCCACTGAAGGGTGTGGTCCCACTTTTGCAAATGCACATAATATGTCACATGTATGATCTAGCTACCACCATGCTAGCATACCGTTAGGTCCCTGTACCTATACTAGAGGTCGAGACGTCTCCACGATCTCCCCGGTAGTCCATGCTCAGGTATGGATAATCCTCTATGAGGATAGGAAGCTTCCACCACTGTGCAAAACAAATCTCTTGGTTGAAGAGATGACTTGTACTAGATTGAATCCCTCCTTACTTTCTTCCAGCCATTTCTCAAAGTCACTTCGATTTGTGTGCCACCACATTAATCCCACATTGTACGTTGAGCTAGCTCAGCACCCATAAGCCTCCATTTGGTCTAGTTTTTCCTCGCGCACCACTGCACCAGGGGTAACATCACTAGCTGCTAGTCAGAGTCATCTAGAGTCCATTTGAGAAATTGTTCGCACCACCGGGTTTAGTTTTTCGCCCTCTATCTTTTTACGAGACCCTCGTCTCGTGCTCTCACTATGATTTTCTAGGCCATTTCCCAGAAGTCACCCTGATTTGTGTGTCAACATGCAAATCTCCCTTTGTATGTATTGGCATGTTCACGAGCCATCCGCTCCATCCATACTGTATAGTTGTCCATATTTTACCGCCATCCATCATCCTGTAAGGGGGCCCCATTAGTGTTATGCATTTATTCCTTTCAGCCATGTTTACAACATAACCTCTTTCCATATATCGAACACTTCCCCCCTTGCTTGATTGACCATTATGGATTTTATGTTAAGATCTTTTCTGACTCCTAAAAGAATGAAAAGATTGTCGAGCATGCTTGCATCCTTTTATGCTTGTTAAAGTATTTGAAAGGGCGTTTATGTAGCCTCGTTTATCTCCCTTTTCGGACTATGTAGACTATCATAAGAAAAGGACCACCTTGACACACTTAAGTGAGGAACGTTTCCCTTTGCATCCTTTTATGCTTTCTCGGACATTGGGACCGTACTTTATGGAAAAGCTCATTATGGGTTGTCTTTAAGCTCTTTTCTAGCCTTCTCATCAAGAAAATATTTTCGAGCAAACTTGGTTTCATTCATGCTCGTAAAAGCATGTGAATGATCGTCTAGTAAGTGTAGGTTTAACCTTTTCCGGCCTGATTGGACTACCAACAGTAAAGAAGTCTTCCTTCGCCAAAGGTTGGGAGAGACCTCCTTTGTACACTTTTATCCCTTTCTGGGCTTAGGAGACTATGTACGAAAAAGAGACCACATTGGAGTCTTCTTCTTGTTTTTAGACTCTCTAAAATTGAAGGCACCATCGAGCATTTAGTTTCTCGGGATCGTTAAAAATCCACGAGATCGTGTCATAATAGTGTCTTTAGGAACCACCCCATATATCATAGTTTGGAAGCTTTCCCCCATTGGGTTGCATTTGTTCAAAGTATTTTGCGTTGAGTCTTCTTTGGATCCCCTGGATATCACTAGTCCAGTTACCTCCCTTAGTATTTCCCATTTGCAGCTACATTCCTGGTATTACAGCTATGATCCCTCTCACATGAGTCAGTTTCATTTGCCACTAGGTCAAACTTGTCGTCATACTTTGAACAAAGGAAGTTTGAGTCCCCCATACTCCCCTTGCCCCTGTTCCCCCATTCAGTGTGTCAGTCCCCAGATTGGTCCACATATTTGGTTATCCCCTCATGCTTCTAGTCAAGGACACATCATTTCCTTGAATAGTTGCAGGTCTGCCTGTGTCGACATCAACACATATATTCCAGAGGATAGACCCGGAGGTCCCTGTATCCTGGTTTCATCCACCTCATTAATGAGTTCCTTGGACCACTTGAGAGGAGTCATTAGTGCCTCTCAAGATGGTTGTGTCTCACATGCTTGACTTCAGCTACAGCATCACACCGTTGAGATTCGTACAGGGTATTGGTTCATTCAGTATTTGGTCGAAGACCATGGTTGTCACCTGACTCTAGCACATTGGTGAGTCTACTATGGGACGCACACAATTTCATGTCCTCGTGATTTCTGGGTTGCGTTGTCGACAGTGTTTGGAATCCCCCAATGACATGCTTCCATGTATCTCCAGTATTTGATGCTGCATATTGTTCCATAGAGATTCTAACTCTCAGTCATTGAGTCCGTATATGTACACTTTCAGATTGAGTCTGTATATCGCAATCCATGAGAATGCCATTGTTCATATGTATTAGTTCTTCATATCAACATTGTATTCAGCTTCCTATTGAGGCCACCATTATGTACCATCATTTGTATATGTATTGACCAGATCCCATGTTGTTGAACCTTGATCCAATTATTTATTCTTTTTACATTGTTACGAGCATGGGGATGCCTATCTCATCCATATACATGCCACACATATGTTTCTCATCCATTTTTGGGAACCAATAATAATAATAAAACCAAAATCCATCGTGGTTCGAACGAGGAAGCTCCACTTCTCCACAGGTCTCTCCAGTCTCTCCACTATTCCCATAATCCAATGATGTCCTTTGGCCATATGATGAGCTCCTTCCCTTACACATCATGCGACAATCTATTAACACAAAATAATGTTCACCTAGCTCTACATGGTGTAAACCACACACATACATCATATTCCTACCATATTTCCCTTACTTTTGACATTGTATTTCCACAAAAAATGGTCCAAAACATTACTATTTACTACGGTTTATCTTCACTCTCTCCAAAAATGGGTCAAAAACCCAAAAACGGGTCAAAAAACCTAAAAAGGGGTCAAACCCTAAAAAAGGTTCCAAAACCCTAAAAAGGGTGTAAAAACCCGAAAAGAGAGAAAACCACAGGAAAATACCATGGGTCAGAAAATACCATGGGTAACCACATTGGGTGGAAAAACCCTAGAACCATTCTATAAATTCATTGTGAAGGGCTCTCCCAAAATACCTTTTTTCCCCATTTTCATTTTGTGAGTACACTGGGACACCTTTTGCTCTCAGGTATTCACACACCTTTTTGCCACCATCTCATTCCCATACCATGGGCCCACTTAGTATGTCGATACATTCTCCATACCCACCTAGAGAACCAGCCTGTGGAGAGGTGAACCACTTCCAAGATGGCCACGGTGGCCCACTTTACAAGAAAGAAGGTATAACATTTGTTTATTTGTATTTTATTTAGTTTAGCCCTCGTATATGTATTTGGTTTGTGTTACTAATCTGTTTTATTGTTTTATTTTTCCATGAACTCTCCCTTACGGTCCCATTGACGTAAGGCTGGTGCTTTTACACATAACAAGGGAGAAATCCTTGTTACACCACTTGCAACAAAACCCAAAGAGCCCAATTCAGAACAAAATGTTGCCGAAGAAGAAAAATTAGTAAACATACCATAGGGTGACGAAGCCACCACAAGCTTTGAAGGTGCTGAAGGAACCTATTGATCTAGCACTATACCAACCACCTCATCCCTTGGCTTTTCTACTACGAGTTTCGAATGCATCTTCACCCTATCCACCACCGGAGGAAACCCTCCTGAATCCTTAGCATCAACAACCCTCAAAACATGCATAGAACCTCTGTTCTTGCCCTTAAAAGGAAGTGGGAACTCTGAAACCACATGCCCATAAACATGGCACTTGTGATAGTAGAAAGGTACCCCCTCATAATCAAGTGGTTGATAAAAAGGCCCATATGGCATATCAAATTTTAAGTCAGCCATGAGGCCCTACTTTAGATCCAAGCGAGCCATAACATGAGCCATCGTCCACCGCCCCATCTGTAGAAAGGAGTTGTCGGCCGTCACATATTCCCCAAGAAAATTTCCCACCATTTTGAAGCACCCCTTAGTCCAATATTCCATGGGAAAACTAGGGATCCTAACTCAAATAAGCTCCTTGTCCACCACTTCCTTCTTGGCGTTGAACAATTGTGACCACAACTTCAAACTTATAGGGATTCCCACCATACACCACACATTGTTCAGAACCTAGTCCACATCACTCTTAGTCCCAAAAACAAAAGAAAACCAACCCCTTGCTAGGTTTGTAATCCTAGGAATAGACGATATGTGTCTACCCTAGGAATCAGTAGCGCAACTGATAAGGAAGGGTAGACCAAAACTCCTACCATGAGCACGACCAACCACTGTGAGTTCAAAGAATTCCATCACCCTGTCCATCTGAACATTCGCACCAAAGACAAGCTTATCTTCCTACGGTTGCAGCCTGAGGCACTTCGAAGTCTTGTTTGTCCGTCCTTTCTTTTTACCACCCACAAAAGGGGGCAACACATATGGTAGAGGTTGTGGCTCAAGGTTTTGTTCGCCTTCATACCCTAGCACTGAGACGATCATCCGCAACACAACACGGATCCCACCAAACTTTGACTCAGAAGCCTGCACCATCGGGACCATGTCAGGTACAAGGAAAATGCTCAGAGAGAAAGGTTCTGAGTTAAAAACCGGGGAAAAAACACAAGCCAAAACCCCGAAGGAGGCAGAAAAACCCCAGTTACCTCACCCATGGTGTCCAAGGGTAAGTTCGGTAGAGACCCCAACCCACTCTCCATACCCCATCCATCTGCCACATGCCCTCCCAAGCCGAAAACCATCCCTCCTCCATCACCCGCATAATCACCCACGGTAGGGTAAGTCGTACCCACACCCACCAAAGGGCCAGAAATCCCCACTAACCCAGATAAGCCTGCACAAAAGATTCTCCAGGAGCAGTTGACATTCCAAGAAAATCTAGCTCACCCCCAATATCTAGAGACACATCATCTTACAGATCAACCTGAAGAACTCCCCTCCCCTTGTCGCCTATGACCCCATCAAGCCAGGTGCACCTCCCATCTCCACCTCTTGAAAACCAAAGATATCATTTCCAATGTAACTGTCTAAGGTGTATTCCACCTCCTACTCCTTCGTCACACTCATGATCCCCCACCTGCCATGCCCACCCAATAACCTCCCAATATAGCCCACCCAATAACCTTAAGAGTTTGTGACAATGAGTATATGAAACTCTTCTATATCATCCATGCCCTGATAAATGAGTAGAAGTTTCAACTCAAACACATGCTCTCAAACACTTGCTTGCAATAAAACCAAAATTAATTATAATAACAGGAAGCAGGTAATAAGCGAATTTGTCGTTTGGCCATTCATACCAACGTATTTGTATTCCAAAAATGATTTCACTTGAAATCAATTGGAGGTTTACCATCATGGTTTATCAAATAGAAACCAATTAAGGAATTTAACAAGCTTCATATTTAAAAAAATTGATCATTACTCACATCATGATGTAAATATATCAAAATATGCCCTCTAAAGTGAGTCATAAAGAAAGGAGTTAACAATAGCTATAAGCCATTTATGGCTAATTCTGAACATTTGATGTTTTGTTGTACTTCAAATTTAACCAGAGAAGAAAGAGCGCTTAATCTTTCAAAGAGCCCTTTTTTTATTATTATCTCTAATAGCTCGAGGCTCTCAATTATATTTTCCCAAAGAACTAAAGAACCATTGCCAAATCTCATGGTCATTTTAGAAGTCTCTTACGATTAAAAAAAATGTATTTGCATCTAGTGCATGCTTTTTGGAATTAGTTGGATTGAAAATATATACAAATCACCTGTCTTCTTAAAAAAAATATACAAATCATCTATCTTCTTAAAAAATATCCACGTTGGACCTTTAAACATGGATTTCTCTTCTACTGAGTTAATTTGAGACAAAAATAGCAATCATCTCTAAACTATTACACATAGTAAAATGATGAATCACCCATATACCGCTAAGACAAAGAAATGATTCTAATAGCCTTCTTTAAAACTAATGAAATATTAAATGGAAAATATAAAAGAAATTTTTTAAACTATAAGTCCTTCCCTCATTAATATGAGCATAAGGAACATTCACAGAAAAATGTTTTCTACCAAAATTTATAGGTATGGTTTGAACATCATAAGAAGGGAGGAGTGATTAACAAACAAAGCATAAAGTAAACCTCGAGAAGGATCTTTCTCCATACTGTATAGTACCCAATATCCATCATTACAAAAAAGAATATTAATTCGAGTCTACAAATTTTTAATACATTCAAATTATCAAGTTGAAACACTCTAATGGAGTATGACACCAACAGATAACAACAAAGGAAACCATAATATGTTGTGGTCCCAAGTACACTTACTTGGTTACCAGAGTCAAGCCAAGGGAACAAGCTAGCTGGTTATATAATGCCTTAGAGTAAACCTTACTGAGATCCAAGTAAAATATTATCACCTGCATCCATATCTAAAAGATTGGAAAACCTTAAAGTAGATAGAGTAGAGGTAATCACCTAAGTAAGAAAAAACCCACCAACTCTACGTCATGTAAAGGGGATAAGAAAGGGTTATAAATCCATGACAAATGTAAGTGAGAAATCACCCAACAACAATTGAAGGAATAGAAACCCTACCTTAGTCTCGTCCTATCCATCACTCGATAGAATAAACTGCTCATTGAAGGAACTTGTAACTTAACTTCGAACATTAATCGAGACATAACACCCTCCTAACACAACTACACATGTACAAAATAAAAGATATACGTGAATGATTTGATTTTGGTGCAACCACGATATCATGTGAATTGATTTACCAGATGATAAGAGCCAAAGGTGGAAGTTGAAGATAAAATAAACCATCTCCATAATACTCTTTGAATGACCTAGCATGAACCCTAGTTCATAGTTATAAATTCAACCTCATCTTCAAAAGGCCTCGACCTTTGTAAGCAAAAGGAAAAATAAATCCATGAGGACTTGGAAATCTATTTAGCATAATTAACAAGAGATTATGAGCATACAATCTAGAATAGGAAATACATAAGCAACAGAATGTATGAAATACAGACCTCAATTAGGAAAATAGTTGAAGAAGCGACTCGTAAATTTGAGACTTGGCAAGAAGAGGGTTCAATGAATCCATACCAAGTCAAAACAGTCGAATACTAGTTTTTGACGGTCTAAAGTTATTACCAGTATTTACCCGTGGGCAACGGAGAAAATTTCAAGCCATGCAAAAAAACTCTAAGTCAAGGATTAAACCATGGGCAGTTTCTCCTAACTCAATGTAATGGAACATACTATCGAAATCACAAATGTACACCTATACAATTCTCCATTAAGTTGCTAAGTTAAAAAACATTGTAATGGTTCGATTCTCATCCTTGCACGCACTCGTTGTGCCTGGGAAGGCCCTATATAGTGGCCAGGCATTGAGAAGTATACTTGATAACCAAAACGCCCCCAATCCGTCAGAATCCGACAGAGGTAGAATAGTTAAATATGCAATTGTGGTTCTTCAAATCACAATTTGAACATTTTGGCTAGTTTTAAAATCATGCACTTAGTCTAGAATGATTAAATCTAATTGTTAAAATTACAAAATAATGGAAACTGCAATTTACAGTCATGATTATGGCCAGAAAAAGGGAATGAAACGCCAAAATAAAGGGGTGTTTTAGTAGCTCCTTATCCCACATGAACTTGTTTCGGACTCAAAAGCGGGCAGACACTTGTGCTCGTGCCTTGGTAGCGCTAAAAAGCGGGCAGACAGTTGTTTCGAATTCATCTGGCATGAACATCACATGCCTGTGCTTGGGCAAGCACTTGTTTCAAGGCATGAGGTGAGAGGGTGGGTTGAAGGCAGAGAGAGGTAGGCAGTCATGATCAGGTCGTGGTTGTGGTTAAATTCTTGAAGTAAGTTCCCTTTATAATGTCTAAACTAGGGCATGTTGGTTAAGTTGGAACATCGGAACAGAGGCAAAGATGTTGGTGCTTAGAATTGTGCTCGAAAATCTGCTTAGAGGGGCATGTAATCACTAGGATATAAAGCGACAAGGGGAAAATGACAAGTCTTTCGGTCCCAACAAGCAATGAGGTACTCAGTTATGTTATGTCCCCCATTTTGTATTTTCTTTTCCCCTATAACAATGGAAACACACCTGACATCATACATGAAAAAGGGGTTAGGGGTACTCATTCCTGATTCAACGAACCACTTAGGTTAAGTGAAAATTGCCTCCTTGAGTAGAATAGGGAAGTGGGTCTGGGTTAATGCCAAGCAATCTCGGTGTATTTTAAAATGGAGAGTTTCCCATCTAGAGTGGGAGGAGACAAGGAAAAAATAGTTTCAAAAGAAGACTATCCTAGCCCTTCGGAATAAACAGTCCAACAAGTCTTTCTTGCAAGGGTGTGGCAGCAATAGGGGTAAAAACAACTTTGATCCTGCTTTATACAATCCCACATCCACACCTCTCACCTAGTCATCTGCCCTATATGTACAATAGTTACTCAATTCCAGGAGGAGATTGGAGATTTTGGAATTCAAAGAACATGAGAGAGACCTTAAAATCTATATGTTAATAGTAGAAAATCAACGTTTAGTAGAAAGAACATGACAATATCCATCTCTTAGCTTGCCAAAGGGGCATATAAGAGATTTGTAGGTTTCTTCACCATCGAGAGAACCTAATTAAAGGCAACAATACTTGTATCATCCCCATCCATCATTCCAACTATAGGAGGGGATATCTATGAATTATATGTTTCAAAATATCACCCCATGGGGCCATTTTTCGAATTTAGATCTAATGTAAGCCTCCCATGGGTGACATAAACTAATAAATGCTTGTGCAAGTGCATAAATATAAAATGCAATGGAATTTAAAGTATATACACACAAACATCACACATAAACAAACGTATTCATCACATAAATTAAATTTAAGCATTGTACATTCATACACAACCAATTATATGACTTATCTTTGAGAGAACATGATCTAAGAAAATGACTATGTAAGAGCAATTTTCCACCCAATTGTAGGTATAAGTTGTAGATACCACCCCCAAGTCGAGCTATGAGGCCACCTAGGTGAAGGAAACATGGCCTAGAGGCTTCTCTATCTCTTAACCCAACCCATTTGTTGTCATGCTTACCCAATATTCTCACCACTGAGCATTATGGGAATGTAATTCAACCATCCCAACCATGGAACTCCCTTCCATTACCCCACACAACACAAGAAACTCCTACTCTTTCTCTCCTCAACAATCCCTTAGAGTATCCAACCCTTACAATGCTCTTTAGTGTGTGCAGTAAGAGTCCAACTTGCTATATGCTTTTAGAGAACCTCTTATAACATTAATTCATGGATTCTCAAGCACATTGGAGTAACAAATAAATTATTAAATAGTTGGTTAAGGTTCCTATATTTCCTAGCTTGTATGCTTACCTGCAACCATCCTCTTCGCTCTAATGTCTGCAATTTTCCTCATCACAGTGCTAATTTCTGGTTATTTACTCAGTTTTGTTCATTTAATGCACATGGCATAAATGGATAAATTGTAAGGCCGATAATTGACAAAAGATGATTTAATATCCCATATGCCATTTTCCCTCTTCCCCTATAATAGAATCATACACACTCTAGTTCTCTTTACACAACTATCTTGAACCATTTTATTACTTTCCAACGTAATATTTACATATATTTTGAGTCATCATGATAAGCTGATTACATGGCCCATATAGAAATATTTACATTATACATGCCTAGCATTCACTAGTCGAGCCTTGGCCTTGAGCTCCAGATTAGGAATCTATACTATCATATTTACATAATTTTACATAATATGATTTTAATACATTCCAAGGGTTAAATTGCGGGTCTTACAATCCCCTTTCCCCTGGAATAACATCGTCTTCAGTGTTTCCTCAAAATCAGAACAAATTAAAAAGGATATGCTTATCTCATGGCATCCTCCAACTCCCATGTAGCCTCATTGGAATCAACATGCTTCCACTGCACCTTTACCTATCCGATGGATCAATTTAGGAGCAATTTTACTTTCCTTTCAAGGATGCATAGTGGCTCTATTTGGAACTTTCCCTTGAGTTCCACCTAAATCACATTTGAATCAATAACATGGTTATGATCATTTGCATAGTTCTTAATAAAAGAAACATGAAAAACATTGCAAGCTCTATAGTTAGTAGGAAATGCAATTCCATGTGCAACTGCCCTTATCCTCTCAAGCACTTCGAATGGCCCACAATATCTTGGTGGCAACTTGGCACAACTTCCAAGATTTAAGGATCTTTTCCTTGGCCTCACTCAGAGGTAAACATGAGCCTAAACATTAAATTCCCTATGCATTCTATTTTTATCTACATAGATCATATGCCCATGTTAGGATGCCTTCAAGTTTGACCTAATATTTGCAACCTCTTTTTCCATTTTCCTAAGCATTTATGGCCCAAGCATAATTATGCTCACTAGATTATCCCAACTCACTAGTTTCCTACACCTTCTACCATACGAAACTTCAAATTGACTCATTTCAATGATGCTTGATGCCCATTGTTATATGAAAACTCTACCAAGTGTAGATAGTCCTTCCACTTGGATGGTTCATACCTCACATACATGTGAAGCACAACTTCAATCACTTGATTACTCTTTATGTTTTCCCATTTATTTGTGTATAGTAGGCAATACTAAAATCCAACTATGTACCTAAATCTGCAAAAATACTTTTTCAAAAGTTAGAATTAAGCTTTGTGTTTCGATAAGATATAATTGCATTGGGAAAGCCATGCAATTTTGAATATTCTTGCTATCTCATCAACCTCCAAGCTAAGAATTACAAGCAATATCCTTTTTAATGACTTCATTGAATATAATAATTTTTCAAACATTTTATTTTCTAAAAAATCTATTTTATAATTCTCTTATTTCTAAGAGGAAGGGACTATCTATCTGCAAGGAGATTTTGTTACAAGGAGATCGTGTTAATATAATAAATGATTAAAATTCACCCATTTTTGTAAAAGTGATTTTCTTGTAAAACAAATTATTAATATTTTATTTTTCAATATAACGAATTATTAAATCATAAACATTCAAAATAAATTATTACTACTTTATTTTTCAATATAACAAATCATTAAATCATTAAAATTGAGGTTAGTCTTATGCTTATACAACAAACTTTTAGTGTTGTTAAAAGAAGAGTGTACATGACAACATCCAAATATGAATATAGCCCACTTAACAACCTCAACAGTTTGTGACAAAGGGTATATGACACTCTTCTATATCATCCATGCCCTGATACATGAGTAGAAATTTTCAGTTGAAACACATGCACTCGAACACTTACATGCAATAAAGCCAAAATCAATTATAATAGTGGGAAGCAGGCAACACACAAATTTATCATCTGGCCATTCATACCAACATGTCTATATTCCAAAAATAAGTTAATCTAAAGTCAATTGGAGGTTTACCATAATGGTTCATCAAATATAAACCAATGAAGGATCTGAACAAACTTCATATTTAAAAAAACTGATCATTACTCCCTTCACAATGTACAAATATATCAAAACCTGCCCTCTAAGATGAGGCATAAAGAAAGGACATAACAATAGCTATAAGCCATTTATGGCTAGTTCTAAACATTTGATGTGTTGTTGTACTTCAAATTCAACTAGAGGAGAAAAAGCACTCAATCTATGAAAGAGACCTCTTTATCTCTAATAGATCAGGTTCTCAATTATATTTTCCCAAAGAACCTGAGAACCACTGCCATATCTCATGCTCATTTTATAACTCTCTTGTGATACACAAATAAATGTATTTACATCTAGTGCATGCTTTTTGTGATTAGTTGGATTGAAAATATATACAAATCATCTATCCTCATAAAACAAATCCATGTTGGATCTTTAAACGTGGATTTCTCGTGCAATGAGTAAATTCGAGACACAACTAGCAATCATATCTGCAGTATTACATGTAGTAAAATAAGGAATCAACCGTATACCCCTAAGACGTAGAAATGGTTCTAATAGCCTTCTTTAAAACTAATGAAATATTAAAAGAAAAAGATAAAGAGATATGTTAAAATATAAGTCCTTCCTCATTAATATTATCGTAAGGAACATTCAGATGAAAATGTTTACTACTAGAATTTACAGGTATGGTTTGAACATCATAAGAAAGGAGGAGTGATTAACAAAGAAAGCATACTCGAGAAAAATCTTTCTCTGTACTTTATAGTAATCAGTAACCATCGTTACAAAAATGAATACAAATGAATATATATATGAGTCTACAAATTTTGTAATACATTTATATTAGCAAGTTGAAACAATCGAAAGTAGTATAACCCCAATGGATAACAACACATGAAATTGTAATATGTCATGATCCCAAGTACACTTACTTGGTTACCCGAGCCAAGCCGAGGACGTGAGTTGGATGCTCATATGACGCCTTAGAGTAAACCTTAATGAGATCCAAGTAAGATATTATCACCTGTGTCCATATATTAAAGACTGGAAAACCCTAAAGCATATAGAGTAGAGGTAATCACCTAAGTAAGAGAACACCCACAAAACTCTACGTCCTGTAATCGGGATAAGCAAGGGTTATAAATCCATGGAAAATGTATGTGAGGAATCACCCAATAATGATTTAAGGAATATAAACCCTGGCTTAGTCTTTTCCTATCCATTGCTTGATGGATCACACTACTCATTGAATGAATTTGTAACTCAACTTTGAATATTAATCTAGACATAACACCCTCCTAACTTGAACTACACATGTACAAAATAAAAGACAGACATGAATGATTTGATTCTGGTGCAACCATGGTAGTACGTGAACGGATTAGAACTATAAATGAAATAATAAATTACCATCTCATAAGATTCAAAGGCAGAATCTGAAGATAAAATAAACAATCTCAGTAATACTCTTTGTATGACATGGCATGAACCATTGTTCATATTTATAAATTCAACTTTGGCTTTAGAAGGCCTTGACCTTTGTAAACAAAAAGGAAAAGTAATTTTATAAGGACTCAAAAAGCTATTTAGCATAGTTAGCAAGAGTTTCTAAGCATAAAATCTAAAACATGAAATACATAAGTGATGCAAGAAATGAAATACACACCTCAATTGTCAAGTTCGGAGGAGCACACGATGGTATTTGGAAACCCTAGTAGCTCAGTGTGGTTTCCACACAGTCTCGTTGTGATTTGCTTACGGATTCTTAGTTCCATTGCTACTTGAGAATGTGGCAGGATGTTTCCCGGGTTCTCAAGGTAGGTGGCTCTTGGTTTTACTGTTGTCTGAGTCTTTAACGGGCGGGTTCCTATGTTTCGGAGGTCTTTTGTTTGTCTTTCCTGTATATGAGTCCGTCATTTGCGGGTTTATGTTCCATGGTCTGTGGCAGGTTCCCCATAGTTTTCTTGACTTTTTTATGTGTTCTTTACTAGAGTTCAGCCTATTTACAAAAAAAACCTAGTACCAACCAGTCCAAAAAGTGGGAATGTGTTCTTTGTGCTTTTGTCTTTTAGTGTGTCAATTTTAGGGTTTTGTTCAGTTGGTGGCCAAAAACTGGTGTTAGGTTCTCCTCTACGGTTTCACATTTCGGGTTTATGGTCTCTGGGGTTAGTGGGTGTTGTTTTCTGGGTTATTCTAGTCGGTTTTCCACGAATGGCACCATCTTTGACGCAATCATTGGGCATTCGAGCAAACCCTCGGGTGCGAGTGCACTACTCTAAGTGGACTTCGACCATTTCCTCTACTGACCCTTCAGTTGCTAATGCTTCTATTCCAGACAAACCATGTGGTGGGGTGTCCTCTTTGTCAGCATGCAGACGACCATTGGTCATCGTGGATGACAGACACTTTCCACTCGACAATCCTGTAGCAAAAGCGGTTTTCTCTCGGCCGTGAAAGTTGGTGTTCGAAAAGGTTAAGTCGGGATGCCCTGTTTGTGTTATGGGGTGAGATGTGGCAATTGATATGGTTTCAGCATTGGCGTAATGGGCTCTCTTCAACCATTTTGAATATGTCAATCTTTCCCGGGCGACCATTTTGTCATGGGTTTGGGAGTTCTAGAAGCCTATTCTGAAATCTTTCTCGAAATTACTTAATCTGGTTAATGGCTGGGTGCTATTTCAATTTTCGTTTGAAGAGGATAGGGAGATCATTGAGTCACAGTACTGGGTCTTAGGCTAGGGATCTTTGGTCCTTGGGCGATGGCATGTTGGGTTTGACCCTCACATTGAGCGTTTGGTTCGTAGGGATATGTGGGTGATGATGCCAGATTTCCAATACAATGCTGGAACGAACCTGTAAGGATTCATGGGGGTTGCAAACTGAATTATATGATTAGGTTAGTTTCTAATTTACATGTTTATGGGACTGCAGACTCTCTGGTAGTGGTTGACACTAATTTGATTACCTCTTTTGGTCCGAATTTTGCTCCTAATACTACTTATGCTCTGTTTGAGACATCCTGTCCTGATGTTCTTCCTTTTCCTTCATCCAGTGTGGGGTTTTCCCAAGAAGTATTCCAAGGGTGGTATGAGGGGGCTTAAAGATGCCATTAGGGAGTAGGCCTTTGTCAACCTGAAGGTTTCTCCCCTTTCTATGCGTGTGTTGGTTGATTGTTCTGGTACTGGTTCTTCCCTTGCTTCCGGGGCTCTTAGATATTGTGCGTCCCATTCCGAAGTTAATCGATGAAATATTTATCTTTTAACATACATGGACTTGGTAGGGGCCCGAAATGCGTCGCTCTGAAAAACGATTATGGATATTGTTTGTCCTATGGTTGTTTTCCTTCAGGAGACCATGTATTATGGGGATTTCATGTGTGATTTCATTCTTAAGATATGCCCTGGTTGGTTTGTTATTGCCCTTGATGCTTGTGGTAATTTAGGTGGCACTTTGGTGGCGTGGAACCCTTTATTGGCTGATCTCAGGGCTTTTAAAAATTGTGCAGGTCTTCTTCTTATTGGGATATTGAAAGGTCTAGATGCATTGGTACACTTACTAAATATTTATGGGGCATATTCTCAAAGAGTTTCTTTCTGGGGTAGGGTCAAGGCATCGGGTCTTCTTTCTCTCCCTCATCTCATTTTGACAGTAGAATTGAACTTTACTTGGTCGGATGATGAGCTATGGGGGTCTGGTCGTCCTATTGATCCATTGTTGGATTACTTTCACTCTATTTTTGATGAAGCTCAACTCTTGGATATTGCTCCGACTATCTTATCTTCGACTTGGTCAAATGGTAGGTGTGGTTTAGCTGGTATTGCTAAATGTCTGGATACATTTTTTATGCCTGATTCTCTGTGTGAGTTGTTGGGGAAGTACAGGAGCTGGAACCTGTCAACGAGATCTTCTGATCATAAAGCCATTATGTATAGTTAGAATTTGACAGGGGTAAAGTTCATTATCATTTTAAGTTCAATCCGACCTGGCTTTTGGAGGATGATTTTAATGCTTTGGTCAGTGATCAATGGGAGATATTGTCTCGGGAGGTTCCCAATCATTTTTCCTCCTTGCAGGCTCTGATATACAAATTAAATAAGCCTATGTCATTTGGTATTAGATTGGGAAAGGGAGACTAGACATAAAGCTTACCGTTCTCTTTGTGAAATTGAAGAGGCTATTCAGTCATCTGAGGAAGATCTGGGGGTCTACTTTTTTTGTGAAGATTGATCCATTGCACTTAAGGAGCTTTACTCACAGAAGGAGGAAAGTCTTGCCCATAAGGAAGAGAATCTTAGGCAGAAGAGTCGGGCTATTTGGCTGAAAGTCAGGGATGAGAACAATAAGTATTTTCATCAGTTTTCTAATCGTAAAAGGATCACGAATGCGATTTGGGAATCTCTGGGTGGACAAGGAAATTTGGCTTGTGATCAAGCCTCTATCAAGGCACGGGCTATTTCTTATTTTTCTTGTTTATATAAATATCCTAATCCAAACAACATCGGGGATCAGTTGGTTGTTCTAAAACTCTTTCCCTCTTTCTTCAGTGAGGAGGATTGTGCTCTAATTGATGGTCCTATTAGGATAAAGGAGGTGGAAACTACTTGGAAGGGTTTTGCCAAAGATAAGAGCCCGAGTCTCGATGGATGGACTATGGAGTTCTACCTCCATTTCTTTGAGATAATGGGTATTGAGTTGGTGGTGACAATTGAGGACTCTAGAGTTATTGGACTTATTCTAGATAGCTTACACACTACTTATATTACATTGATCACGAAGGTTGACAGACCTTCCTCCTTTGCTGAATACAAACCGTTTTCTTTCAGATTTTATGAATCTCTTCTCCATTCAAGGTTGTCATCTCGACTCTGGGATTTTTCTTAAAGCCAAATTCTTACAAGCACTTGGATTGGGCATGGCTCTTAATGAAAATACAATGTCATATGAGCAGATGGACATCGAGGTGGATCTCTCTGGTAGGTAGGAAAAATTTAGTAACCTCAGTACTACAATCTTTACCACTTTATTGTATTGATATTTTCTGAGTTCTTGTGTGTATTTTGGTGTCTATTTGAAGACCTTTTTTTTTATGGGAGGGTACACATGATATTGTTAAATTCTATCTAGATGGGTGGGAGTCTCTATCTATTCCCAATTTTGGTGGTGGATGGGTATCAAACATCTTGGTTTATTCAATATTTCTCTTTGTGCTAAGAGTCTTTGGAGAGGTCTTATGGTGACAAGTTTGTGGGGTAAAATTACTAATTCTAAATACATGAAAAGGCTTCCTCTCTCCTCTTAGATACGTGCTGCAAAGTTTAAAACTTCTTCATCCTCGACTATCTAGAGTAGTCTATGTTCAGCTCTCCCCATTATTCTACGTGATATTTGTTGGAAGGTGGGAAGAGGGAACAACATTTTTATTAGAATGGATATGATTGTGGGTATCAGTCATTGGTAGCTTTCTTGTAGTCTACTGGCTCATCTCCATCGTAGAAAATTGATTGTGCTCAAGCAGGTCTTTGTAGCTGGAGAGGTATTTGCTCCGGGTTGGTTATCGTCAGATGCCTTAGGATTGACTGGTGCAGATGCAAAGGATTGGGAGGATTACATAATTTGTTTGCAAGAGACCGATATTGAGCTTTCTGAGCGTCCCGATAAATTGGTCTAGGCTGGGAATAATCGACTGGGCACTGTTACTACAAAACTGGCCTACCTTTCATTATTAAAGTAGTGTCACATGCTGCGGCTGGAGTAGTGGTATTCCATCATTTGGAAGGTGAAAGTTCCCACCAAAGTGAATTTCTTTATCTGGATCACCCTCAAGCACAAGATCCTCACCTGGGATGCTTTACAACTACGTGGTTATCATGGCCCAAGTAGGTACTCTTTCTATTTGAATGCTCTGGAATCGACTGAGAATTTATTTGTGGTGTGCCCATTCTTTCAGAATTTGTGGTTGTTTATGTGTAGTGGTTTGAATTGTGAGTGGACTTGGGTCGATGGCTCTATTGTATATTTTTTATAGGAGACAGCCAAACATCCACAAATATCACTTGCTTTGGTGATGGTGTTCAAATGGGAAGTTTGGGGTGCTACGAACATTTTCATTTTTCATCCCACTCCTGTAGATGCTTGTCACATTGTTCGAAAGGTTTTATCATACTATGTATATGTACAAGTCACTGGTCCTTGAGCTAGAGCTAGGAGTATCCGCTATCCTATTCCATGGGATGGATCCAGGATTGGTTTCTTTGATGGGGCTGAGATGAATGGCTCTTGTGGGGCTGGTATGTTTATTCAGTTGGAGGTGAATCATTATTTTATGCTCTGTATGGATGCTGGGAAGGGTATGAATACTAGAGATGAGCTCCTAGATATTTGGGGTTTACTGTTCTTTTCCAGGTCTCATGGGATCAGACTGTCACTAGTCTTGGGGGACTCCAAAGTCATTGTGGAATGGGATTTGGACTTACACTCTATACATTCCAATAGTCTCATGCATTGGCTCAAGAGGGTCACAAGGATGCTGGATCACTTTAATCCTCTCTTCATTATGCATATCTATCAGGAATTCAATTCCCAGGAGGATGCCTTGTCTAAGAAGGCTATCGGTATAGGGACTGGCTTGATTGCACGGAAGGAGCTATCTAATGGTGTGATCATTGCTGATGGGAACTTAAGTTGTTACTAAGACACATAGTTTATTCACTGGTTCAGATCCTATTTAGAGACCAAGTTTTTGTAAAAATGCAGATCATTGTGGTCCTTTTACTCACTTTTTGGGAGTTGGCTAATCTCTAGACCATTTGTGTTAGATTNTATCTTAGGATCTTTAACTGAGAGAATAACAAGCACAACAATCAAACATAAGAGACAATGAACACAAAGTTTTTCCTCGGGGAAACCATAAAGGAGAAAAACCCGCAACTTCCTCAGAGATAGAATCAACACCAAAAGTAAAACCCCAAAATAGTAAGATGATCTCCCGACAACAGTAGTCTCTGTCTCTCTTGTCCCAATAACTTCTTCTTTCTTAGTTAAGCACTACAACTGAGTGTGAGTGAATGTGCGATAAATAGAAAGGCTCACTCTCTATTTATACTAATTCCCAACTTGACAATAACTCACCAGGGCCGACTTCTCTAGGAGAGTCTAATAACCCTAGGGCCCCACAACTGCAGGGACTTTAACCCTTGATCAATAGGAGCATTACCCACAATGTCTTGACATGACTAGTTTACATTATAGAATCTCCCGATCGGAACGTCGGGGCATGAAATGACTAAATTACATTACAAACACTTCCCGGAATAAACATCGGGGTATAATACATAAGATATACAAGTGAATACATTTCGAAGTTACAATTACAACAACACTATCTCTTAACTAGGAAGGTATTCTTTCGACACAATTTATCAGCACAAGTATTCTTCTCCGTATCATCTGGATCATCATCAAGTTCTCGTCATCTTCATCTTCAAGTCATATTCACTGGATCTGGATTGTCACTTGATTTGGATCATCATCATAGGATCTGGATCATCACTGGATCTGGAACATCTCTAGATCTGGATCATCTCCGGATCTGGATCATCTCTACTTGATCATAATCACATGTGCTATCTCTTGATTTTTCTCGTCATAGGAAGTTCTACAGAACCAACCCTTTTTTCATGCTGGTTGTAGGCCTAGCCTCCAAGTAGGTCTTCATCTTCTTCAACACTTATATCTGACCATGATAGGAAACTTTATTTACACAACATGTCAGAAAAGCTCTGCACTTATATCTGACCATGATAGGAAACTTTATTCACACATCATGTCAGAAAGGCTCTGCACTTATATCTGACCACGATATGAAACTTTATTCACACATCATGATAGGAAAATTTATTCACACATTATGATAGGAAAATTTTATTCACACATCACGTCAGAAAGGCTCTGCACTTATATCTGACCACGATAGGAAACATTATTCACACATCATGACAAGAAACTTTATTCACACATTATGATAGGAAACTTTTATTCACACATCATGTTAGAAAGGCTCTCAACCCTAGGCTGAGTGTCAGTCCCAGACTGAAAAAATTCCTGGTAACTAACCAGGTGCCTCCATTCTCCCAGAGAATGTCATTTAACACTTATATCTGATCATGTAGGAACCAATCTTACAGTCACATCAGAATGGCTCAACACTCATATTTGACATGGAAGGAACCAATCCTCTCACAATGACAAATTGGTTAGCCCTTACATCTGACCATGGAAGGAACCAATCCTCTCACCATGTCAGAATGGCTCATGGACTCATTACTTCCCCTTGGAGGGAACCTCGATCTGGAGAACACCAAGCTTCTCCCTGAAGTACTCAAACTTCACTCTAGCCAATGGCTTAGTCAACACATCAGCTATATGTTCGTCTGTCGCAACATACTGGAGCTTCACTACTCCTCTCTGCACCATATCCCTGATATAGTGATATTTTATCTCGATATGCTTTGACTTGTCATGGAACACCGGGTTCTCTGAAACTTAACACAACTCTGGTTGTTGCAATATATACAAGTAGCATCCAACTGGAGATCAAATAAATCAAACAGTAGCTTCCTCAGCCATACTGCCTCACAACTAGTTGAACATGATGCGACATACTCTGCTTCAACTGTACTTAGTGCCATGTAAGAATGTTTCCTGCTAAACCAAGAGATCACTCCTGATCCCACACTGAAGCAACACCCTGAGGTGCTCTTTCTATCGATGGCACTACCTGCCCAATCTGAATCAACATAACCTTCTAGGTTAATCTTGTGATTAGCCTTATACTTGAGCCCATAATCAACTGTACCCTTCAGGTACCGCAGAATATGCTTTGCAGCAATCAAGTGAACATGTCTCGGATCTGTCAGGAACTGGCTCTAGGTGTTCACAACAAAGCAAATATCTTGTCTTGTATTTGTCTGGTACATCAAGGACCCAATCATCTGACGATACATTGTAGCATCAACCGACTCTGATGAAGCATCGCTCAATAGCTTCAGGTTCGATGCCATAGGTGTGGTCATGGCCTTGCAATCCATCATCCTGAATCTCTTCAGGATCTCTACCGTATACTTCCCTTGTCCCAGGGAAATTCCATCTGCATTCTACCACACCTCCATGCCTAGAAAATAGTGCATCATCCCCAATTCCTTCATTTCAAACTCGACAGCAAGCTTCCCCTTCGTATCAGAAATCAACCCATCCATACCTGTCACAAACAAATCATTTACATACAGTAGGAGTATCACTGGGTTACCATCTTCAACCTTGTAGTAAAGGTTGGAATCCGCTTTACTCTTGGTAAAGCCCAAACTAGATAGAAAGCTGTCAATTCTGCCGTACCATGTCTTGGGTACCTGTTTCAAACCGTATAGGGCTTTCTTCAATTTACACACATGAGTCTCCCTGTCATGTGTCTCAAAACCGAGTGGCTGCTCCACATACACTTCCTCTTCTACTACACCATTCAAGAAATTAGTCTTGACATCCATTTGTTGTATCTTCCATTTCATCACTACAGCCAGAGAAAGTACTGATCTGATGGAAGTGTATTTGGCTACAGGTGCAAAAGTTTCTTCATAAGCTATTCCTTCTTTCTGGGAGAAGCCACGAGCCACAAATCTTGCTTTATATTTTTCTATGCTGCTGTCTGTAGCATGCTTGATCTTGTAGATCCATTTGGAAGTTACAATAGACTTCCCCTTTGGTCTAGGGACAACATCCCAGACATCATTCTTCATGATCAATTGATACTCTTCGATCATAGCATCCTTCCATTCTTTCCTTTCTGTCGCTTCTTCATAGTTGGAAGGTTCTTTATCGATGAAGTCACATAACAAGGCCACATACCCAGAGTAGGACCTGGTCCTTTTCCTTTCTCTGTGATTTTCTTCTAGAGCCCCACATCTTTCTACACCTTGGATAGCTTCTCATACCCAAGCAGGTTTCCTCTTGTGAGGATTCTTCTCCTTAGGTGGATCTACAGGTTCTTGAGGTTCTTCTAATTCTTGATCTTCTTCTTGAATTTCTTTGTTCATGGTTGTGTCATGAATTCTGGGTGCTTCTGTTTCTTCAGGATCTTCATCAGGTCTCTTTCTGGATTTCTTGTAAGCCGAGTCTTCGTCAAATGTTACATCCCTGCTGATGTCGATCTTCTTGAATCCTAGGAAGTATATTCTGTAAGTCTTCGAGCTTTCAGAGTGTCCCACAAATATACCCTTCTTTCCTAAAGGATCTAACTTTGTCCTCTTTTCTTTCAGAATGTGTATGTACAATGGACAACCGAATATTTTGAGATGGTTGACTTCTGGTTTCTTAACGGAAAAGACTTCTTTAGGTGTCTTGTTCTCGAGTACTCTGTGTGGAGTACGGTTCTGTACATACACCACTATTCTGGTAGCTTTTGCCCATAGATGCATGGGAAGATCTTGATCATGAAGCATTGCTCTTGCAGCTTCCATGATTGTTCTATTCTTCCTTTCTGCAACCCCATTCTATTGTGCATTATATGGAGTGGATAACTCCCTCTTAATCCCTGAATCTTTGCATAATTCTTTGAATTCATTTGACGTGAATTCTCTGCCATTATCTGATCAAAAGGTCTTGATCTTCTTTTCAGTGTGGTTCTCGATCAAGGATTTGAATTCCTTGAACTTGTTGAATACTTCATCTTTGTTCTTGAAGAAGTATATCCATGTCTTCCTAGAAAAATCATTAATAAAAGATACATAGTAAACATACCCGCTTAATGAATTGGATGACATTGGGCCGCATACATCATAGTGAATGATTTCCAAGATTCCTTTTGCCTTGCTCTCGCTACTTGGAAATGTCTTCTTTGTGTTCTTTCCTTTTGCACATCCTTTGCAGACACCATCATGCTTTCTTTGAATTTTTGGAAGTCCTTCAACAACTTTGCTTTCAAGTGGTAGTGCTCTGTAGTGCACATGTGTAAGACTTCTATGCCAAAGTTCATTTGGTTCTACCGAGTCATGGATTAAGGCTTGTTCTGGATGGCCCTTCAATTTGCATAGACCTCCCTCTTGTTCCCCAATTACTACTGCATCATCAATAGTCTTCCCCTTTGGCCACATGAGAACTTGGCCATCTACATTTGCAACCCTCATGCCTTTCACATCTAATGCAGATATGGAGAGGAGGTTATTCTTTAGTCCTGGTATGGAAAATACATCCATCATTGTTATAGACTTTCCAGAGTCTAGATTATAGGAGTATTCCCCACTACCTTTTATTGGATACTGGTAGTCATCTCCAAGATTCACCTTGTGGGGTAATTCATGTTCTGATAGTTTCACAAAGGATTCTTTGGATCCCGTCATAAAGTTTGGAAGCCCCACTGTCTATAAGCCAATCATTGCTTCCATGTGTGATGTTTCCCATGAGAGCGGAAATCAAAACATATTCTTCATCACTTTCTTGCTTGATTCTCTTTCTGGAGGGTTCATCATCTTCTACAGCATGAGCATGATGTCTTCTCTTATTTCCCTTATTCTTGTGAGATATATTTGGTTTCTTAGGACATTCTTTAGCATAGTGTCCTTTTTCATTACATATGAAGCATCTGAATCTGGGTCGATTCTTATAAAATTTATTAGGATGAGAATGCTCACCTCTGTCATGATTTGTTTTGCTCTTCTTGGATTTTACTGTGAGAGATTGATCGTCACTTCCCATCTTTTCTTCTCGAGCTGCTATTTGAGCTTCTTCTTGAAAGCGTTCTTCCCATAATCTGCTGAACTTGACTAGCTTCTTTCTGGCATAGATCCCTTGAATGAAAGAGTCCCATGTTCTAGGGAGACCATTCAAGGTGGTCATTACAGTCTCTGCATTCTCCACTTCTTCATCCACTGCTTCAAGTTGTTCTTTGATCTGGGAGACCCTTGTGAAGTATGACTGTATGGTCTCCGTATTCTGGATCTTCACATTCTTCAACTAGTTCCTCAATGTCATCTTCTGGTTTATGTTCTTTCCTTCAAACAGTTTGGTCAGGGCATGAAACATAGCTTTAGGTGTCTTTAGGGAGGACACCTGTGGTATAAGGTGATCCTTGATTGAATCAACAATAGTCCTCTTAGCCATGACCAATTTCTTCTTGTGTAAGGCCTTAGCCTCATCTCGCTCTGGAATTGGAACCTCCTCATTGATGTAGGAGTCCAACTAATTTTCTTCTAGGACCAGGGAGATCCTATACTTCCAGGCTAGGAAGTTATCAGCTCCCTCAAGCTTTTCATCAAGCTTGGTATGATGTGACATCTTAAATGAGAACCTCAAATGGAAATACAACAGATTTAGATCTTACCAGGTTAAGATGTCGGATCTGGATCTCGAGCTAAATTTCTGCAAAGCTGGTTCAGGAGCAGATTAGGGTTTGACTTTCCCGAGTCCTGTCTAACCAAAAGCTTTGATCTTGATCTCTAAACTTCAATTTTGAGGAGGAGATCAATCTATGCCTAGGCTCACTCAAAAATTCCACTTCTGTGGAAATCCCTAATTTTCGGCAGCAGTGTCGGGTCAAAAACTGAAAATACTCAGAATCAGATTCTGCTTCAACAAAAAGATGCACCCTAGAGAGGAGAGTCAGTCCAACCCTCTTTTGCTGAAAATCTGTGGATAGATATCCAAAAAGTAAGAAGCCCTAGTTTTCGCAGCTCCACAGTGTCTTCTTCTCAGGTTAGCTCTGATACCATGTTTGATTTTTATCATTTAAGCTAGCATTATCTTAGGATATTTAACTGAGAGAATAACAAGCACAACAATCAAACACAAGAGACAATGAACACAAAGTTTTTCCTCGGGGAAACCATAAAGGAGAAAAACCCGCAACTTCCTCAGAGATAGAATCAACACCAAAAGTAAAACCCCAAAACAGTAAGACAATCTCCTGACACCAGTAGTCTCTCTCTCTCTCTTGTCCCATCAACTTCTTCTATGTCAGTTATGTGCTACAACTGAGTGTGAGTGAATGTGCAATAAATAGAGAGGCTCTCTGTCTATTTATACTAATTCCTGACTTGATAATAACTCACCAGGGTTGAATTCTCTAGGAGAGTCTAACAACCCTAGGGCCCCAAAATTGTGGGGACTTTAACCCTTGATTAGTAGGAGGGTTGCCCACAATGACTTGACATGACTTGTTTACATTA
This sequence comes from Pseudotsuga menziesii, assembly GCA_001517045.1. Classification (NCBI taxonomy): domain Eukaryota; kingdom Viridiplantae; phylum Streptophyta; class Pinopsida; order Pinales; family Pinaceae; genus Pseudotsuga; species Pseudotsuga menziesii. The sequence goes on along the minus strand of LPNX011092236.1, from coordinate 103,247 downwards.
TAGAATCTCCCGATTGGAGCATCGGGGCATGACATGACTCAATTACATTAAAAACACTTCCCGGAATAAACATCGGGGTACAATGCATAAGATATATAAGTGAATACATTCCGAAGTTACAATTACAACAACAATTTGCATCTTTCCAGGCAAGTTTGGCCGGAATACGACAACACGATTTGTTGTTGAAAATGATATCTTCAGTATTAAAATTACAATTTTTATTGAAGAAATAAATTCAGGACCCTCTACTACCCTTGGGGCACCCAGATTATGCAATTCCAATCACTGAAAAACTACCCTTTGAACAATTTCCGTCGGATTTTGACCAGACAACTCGTCGGATTTTAGGTGCAAAAGGTCTAGTGTTTAGCTTACTGCCACTTTTTGTTGTAGTAGGGTGTGCTTTTGAAGGGTTGTAATGGAGGTAGAAATGATATTTGATAGAACAAACTAGAGATTGATGTAAATCTTGGTAATTTTGTAAAAACATTTTGTTTTTTTTTAGACACAACTTTATTTAATATAAGGTTGTCCTTTTCCTCGTGAAAAAAAAACACCTCAATCAAGAAAATAGTCGAAGAAGTGAGTCATAAATCCAAGACATAGTTAAAAGAGGGTTCGACAAAGCCATACTGGGTCAAAATAGTTGAATACCAGTTTTCAGTTGTTTAAAGTTCTTACTAGTATTTACCTGGGCCGAAGGTGCAAATGTCAAGCACAAGGGGAAACGATCTAGGGTTAAACAGAATTAAGGTTGAAACCATGGGTGGTTTCTCCTAACCCTCCACACCATAAAAGATAATCAAAATCACAAATGTACACCTGTGAAATTCTCTCCATTAAAGTCTGGAAGCCTCTAGATCCATGGTAGGGCCAAATTTAGAACACTTGCCATGAGTTTAATACTCTCATGTTATTCATTTTACACATAGTAAATTCTTGATGGATTATGGATTACACGTGAGAGAAGAAACATATGCTAAACTTATTGAGCCACTCATGTGGCTCATCTTCAACAACAAAGTGTTGAGTAATGTTTGAGAGAACAATTGTAATTAATACTCTCATTGACCGTGAGCTAGCTAAAGTACTTTACTTTCCCACATTGATGTGTTTGTTATGAGTGCATCGTGGATGGAAGCCTCTTGCATCATAAATTTTCATTATCCACATTATTGATCTCTTTTTTCATTAACAACACTGATAATCCCCAAATCATTACAATCCACAATTACACCAGTTTATCTACATCATTTATCTCTCTCTGCAGTGGTTGTGCAGATATGGCTAAACTTCTCTCTGAAAGTCTTGAAAGACACACTCATTTGTTGTATTGAAATTAGGGTGTTACAAATAGGCAATCCAGACACCATTTATCTGATTGGGAATACGATAAGGTGTTGAGTCTCTACACTTAAGGTGTATAAGTAGGTGTAATAATATCCAAGAGCCATTCACACATGACGTAGAGGTCGTGGCGGGGGAGAGTCTTTGACATTTGACAAAAAATGAGTAGTTCGACCACCATATCGCACGAACAAATCCCGAAAGCTAGATACATATCCATTTTGAAAACATCACCATGGATAAGTGGCGATTCAAAACTTGGACGCTTAATCTAGGGAGCGCCTTATATACTGGATAGACTTTCCCTCAGGAGGGGAGCCTGTCAAATGGGCATCGTCGGATCTCTCATCCAACGGGCCCATTTGACAGGCCCCCCTCCCGAGGGAAAGTCTGTCTAGTAAATAAGTTTCACTCTTAATCTAGAGGCCGAGGTTTGCCACTATCAACCAATATGCATTCAAATAAATAGATATTTAAATAATAAAATAAATATTTAAATCACAACCTTTTTCCAAAAGTATAGGAACATAATTTTTTTTGGTCAAGTATGGTAATTTTAATTCGAATGTTTGAATCATATATTGTCACCTTTAGTGACATAAAAAATATTTTCCATATATATATATATATATATAAGATAATAACTCAAAAATGTAGTCAATAGGGGTTGAATTCGTTAATTAAGAGCGACTTGTTTTTCACCAATGGGCAAAATTCGATTCCCATGAGGGATTTTGTTGGAGCCATGTGGTCACCCTGAGGTAGTGGTAAAATATGTGGTTGCACCTAGAGATATCATATTAAATCATCTCACATAAGTGGATAAAACCCCACCCCCATTTCATTCAAATATCAATCCCAAAGGGGTCACATCGATTGGTGAGGAGCAAGGAGTTTTTCACGAGTGTGCAAGGTTCAATTCCCATGAGGGTTTTTCTTAAAGCAATGGGGTCACCTTGAGGTAGTAGTTGAACATGTGGTTGTACCTAGAGATATTATTTTAAATGATATCATGATCCATGCACACATAGTGGATGAAATCCCACCTCCATGTCCTTCAATTTAAAGGGGTGGCATGTGTAGTAAATATCCTCATTAATCACAGGGGTACTAAGTAAATTACTTATGGGGTCTATGGAAGCCAACAAACAACCAATTCAAGGCCTAATCTCTCCTTCAAGGAATAAATCTTGCATCTTTTCCAAAGATAAGAAACTAATGGTATTTGGGGACTCAACAATTGTCACTAAACACATGAATGAAAACACAAGTCGTAAGGACAAAAACCAGGTGCAAATTCAACAAAATAAGAAAGAAGACAAGGATTTAGAGATATCCTTATCTTCATATTCTTTTGCACTCTAAATGTTGAAGAAGACCTCCTCGCCAACCTAGTCATATGGTTAGGAGAAGGAACATTTTAAAAAAATGGGGATTTTTCATTTAATCCCATCCCATATGAGTTTAATGCTTCATTACATGTTAAATTAATCATGAAGGTACCATGCTACATCCAATTTAATTTTCACGAGGGGTGTTGGGATGAAACATTAAGGTGTGTCACATCCTCACACATGCTTCTACCTTTAAATTCTCTAGAACTTGTATTTGTGGATTCCTCCTCACATGTAAATATGGGATTTCAATAAGCAGTAAGCTCTGCAATTGGATTATTAAGGTAAGTTATATTCCAATGTTGTGGGTTATTATTGCTATGATTAGCATTTGGATAGGTGATTTTGGAATCATGCATGTAGTCTATTCAGGTTTTTTTTTCATGAAATTGGACAGACAAGTTCTAAGGACTTGAAGGTATAAATTTGTTCTAAAATTGTGGGTTCCTTTGAATGAATCCAGAAGGTAGATTCTCTCAAATTTTTAAAATTTAGTCCAGAGTTGGTGTTGTATGGTTTGGAAAATTGGGATGTTACCCTTGAACTATATAACACAAATCCTCTTTTGAAACAAGATAGTCATATGGGGATAAAGATTTGATGTGAACATCATTTCTAATTATGTCCCTCTATTGATTGGGATATCACTATCAATGATTATCTTCTCCCTATTGTAATGGACAATAGCCATCTCTTAGCTTTCCAAAGGGACATCCAAGAGATTCATAGGTTTCTTCGCCATCAACATGGCCTCATTAAGGGGAATAATACTTGTACTATGGAAAGGTGCGGTAGAATGGAAATTTTGGACAAATGCATACATGTCACCGATGAGCATGAACTCGGGAGACATGAAGTGAACTTGCAGTCATTCACATATGTCACGTATGATATCGGTCAAGGGAATGAAAGAAAAAAAATACAATTGGTCACCTCTCAGGTTAGTCACCTCTCAGGTTAGTAACGAGTTCATGAATAGTATTTTTTTCTTCATGTATTGCTACTTCATATATGTAACAACCTATTAATCTGTACATCTTTATTGTTGATCTACCAGGTACTAGTTTGCAACTTCATGGAGGAATTCTTTGAAAGTACACAACAGTATGTAAAGCATGTACATGTGGCTAATTGGCAAGATGAGCAGTTTAGAACGTGCAGGGATACATTTCCTATTGGAACTATATTACCAGTGGTCGATTTAGTGGAAAACTACACTCTTCAACCACATAACGAGATTCACAGTCAATATTATCACTCAGACCAGGTCAGCATAATGGTCCATATCACCTATAGACATGTGGCAGATAGTACTGAAGAGAAAAGGGTTATATTAAGGAGTATCACTTTTACATTAGTGATGACAAGTGTCATGAATTGGATTTTGTACAACACATCTTTCAATTGTTCTACAATCACATGGAGGATAACAATATACAGATGGAACAACATTGGATTTGGTATGATGGTTGTGCGGGGAAATTAAAAAATTCCCGTGTCTTCCAATGGTTGTGTATTCTCCAAAAGAGGCACAAGGTGACACATATTTGGAACTATTTTGAGACCGGACATAGAAAAGGGGAACATGATGGAGCAGGTGCATGCATCAAGACTACATTACGTAGGCAAGAGATGAAATTCACAACTATTTCGCTCATCCTAGATGCAAAGACCATTGTTGCATGGTGTTCTTCAGTGATGGGGCAGGGAGCTAGAAGGAAAGAAGACCAATCATCTCAAAAAGCACATGTACATAGATATTTTTGGGAGGCGGTCAATGTATATTGATCACATCTATATGAGTGCAAGACCGTCCAAGGAACTGTTGCATTCCATTCAGTTAGAACGCTAGACAATGCTATAGTTGAAATGTGGACAAGGAAACTCTCTTGTTTTTGTTATCCATGTAACAATGGTGAATGGGACAACTATGAATCCACATATTGGGTTGTGTTGCTGCTAGAACTATCACCAAAAAAAATTATTGTTTTTTAATATTTTTTATGACCCCATTGAAAATATTAGTTTTACCTCATAGGCACTTTGAGTTTTTGAAATTCAGCCTTTATGATTTCTTTCTTTCACTAAGGCAGAAATGGTCTTTTGATCCGCTATGGAGGATGATCTGTCAAATTTTGAGCCGTTACAGCGGGAAGACTCTTTGGTTTCAAGCTGCAACGACGGGTGACCTTTTGATATTGAAGATTGAAAAGACTTTCGATTTTGTTGGCACCTGCTATGGCGGAGGGTTCTTGAATTTTGAGCCGCTACGACAGAACATTTTTTTGACTTTGAGCCACAACAACAGATGCATTTTATTTTCAGTTGACCTTCTGTTTTCTTTTCCGCTATGAAGGGTGACTTTTGATTCGTTATCTAGAAAGGCTTCTGATCTTTTGAGTCCCAACAACTGATGTTGGTCAGTTTCGGAACCGCTGTGGTGGATGGCTTTTATCTTTTGCTTTGGCTTATTTTTTGATTAGATCTTGGCTGCAACGTTGGGCGTTTTCTTTGTCTCCTAGCCGCAACAGCAGGTGGCATATCATTTTAATGATGAGAACTCCTTCCAATTTGTTGTGCCCGCTTTGCTGGAAGATTTTCCCCATCTTGCTGCAACGACGGGTGTAGTTTTGCCAATCGTCCGATCCTCGCCAATCTGCTTCGACAGAAGGATTTTTTATTTCTAAACCACTACGGCGGTAGCCTTCTTGATTTGTTTCCCGATACATTTTGTTCGCTGAGCCGCAACATAAATTGGGCATGTTTCGAGTTTAAGTCAGTGTTGTGGCTATATTAAGAAGTATGTGGAGCTGCTGTGTCGGGGCTTTTTGCATGATGACTAACCGTCTCCCTCCCGACACAAAGTGTTTGCCGTCGACAATGTTTAAGCCATGCACGTGTGAATTTAGTGTTTACCTACTATGATTACAGGTCTTCCTCGAGTAGTGTCTATTTATACCCATGAAATGAATTTTTTACCAATCATTTTTTACGGTGAAGTGTTGAAGTGCTGTTGTGTTTTGAGCTCGTTTGATTGGTGGCGATTTTATCCCATTGTGAAGCTTGTGCGATTGGTGGAGTTAACCTTTTCAACGTTTTGACGAGTTATTGGTTTGGGTAGCTGTCGTTGGTGGTTATCCCGTGAAAGGATGAGTAGGTTCGATCGTGGGATTTAAAAAGGGGGGTTTTGTCCCTTTCATTAAAAGTTCGTCAGTTCCTTTTAGGGTTAGAATCTTCTCTCACCACCATAGCCTTACCAGTTCAACTATAGATTTTTTTCACAGTCTGCTAGGTCATGGCGATGATTTACGCACCCAATTTTCTTGCTGGTATGGAGCAGAGTGTTTACTCGCCTTCAAATGTTTTTAGGGTTTATTGGTTTTTAGGCTCGGGAAGACCCCATAGATATCGATGTTGTGATTTTGTCTATGGGAGTTTAAGCCCAGAGAAGTAAAATTAGGGAATTTCTGCCCTGAGCGTTGGAGCGTATCTTTGCGCAGTGAAGCTTACCTGATGTTTGGGACATAACATATAAAAGCCTCGCCATAGTTTAGTCGAGTTTTCTCCTCTAGGGTGCAGAGGCCGAAGTTTCCATAGGTCTGGAAATATTTTTTCCAAGCTTTGATCCACAAGCCCGTGTCGTTTGTCCTGTGCAAGATAATGGTTGAAGAATTTGGGGAAACACAAGTATTGATGATTGTTGGATAGTTTACTTAGCATATAGTATCTGTTTTAATGCATAAATATTGTTTAAGGCTGTGATTATTGAACTCTTTTTGGTTTTTGCAGTTAATGCTAGACAATATTATGAAGAGAGGCAAAAAGAAAGATAAGATTGTTGATGACTCCGATGAAGAGGTATCAGAAGCACCCACACCGAGGATAGAAATTGTCTATGAAGACACCAAGGAAATAACTGGAGTTGAGCCCGAGTTCAAATGGGGCCAGAATTATCATTGGATGGTAGAAAAGAAAGTTCTGGAAGCAGGGTTGGAGGATCTGTCCCTGTATGATAATGTGCTAAGATCCAGGATAACTGAAGTGACCACTAGACCTGAAATGTTCCCTTATGCAGAAGTCAGTGGATGGATTCCACATAGGGTAGAAACAATAGGGATGTTGATGAATGATACTCAGAATAAATCTTTTGCATCTTTCTTCCCCGCATTTTTATCAGCAGCTTACAGCTTACTCGAGAAGGAAGTCAGCGTGACCACAGAATGGGTGAAAGGTTTTAAGTTTGATTACACTGCCAAGGCTAGGATGATGATGTTTGACGGGAAAACTTTTAGAAACTTATGGCAGAGCCGATGGGAGGTTCTATGAATTTGGAAATCCGTTTTCTCGAGAACATTCTACGTGTGACAGTTTTGAAACTAATTTTCCCAAGAGACCTAGTCCTGAAGAAAAAGTTAAGTCTGAGTCAGAATACCTTATCTTGTCTCTAACGAAGTAGTTGATCATTTAAGAAGAATCACAAGGTCATATGCAAAAAATCTTGGAGGGTTGCAAATATCCCAGATCTACCTCGAAGACAAACTCGTAGAAAAGAGAGCCCTTACACGGAAGATTCAGTGTTAGTAGGAGATTTCGAAGAGTTGGTAGATTTAACCTTTGTAAGAAATTGTTCAACCTATAAATAAGTTGTGCCAAAAACCCTAAATTGTTCACCCCTTCGAACCCTTGTTCAATCTCCATCTCAGTCCCCACCCCGAATCGGCCGGAAATGTACCTCCAAATGCTAATGTGAATCACCCTCCTCCTGTACCATCTTGGAGAGCTAGAACACCAATGAACTTAGCTCCTCCAGTGCATGCTTTGCTACAGAGTTATGAAAATTATTTGCCTAGATTTGACCCAGGTTAAGGAATGTCAGTGGACGACCATATACAGAGTTTTTTCCTGGATTTGGAAGCATTAGATGTCGAACATGAGGATGTGGCTTGTAGGATTTTTCCTCATACTCTCAAAGTTAAAGTAGCATCATGGTATCTTAGATTAGAGGCCAATTCAATCATAGATTGGGACACTTTTGAAAGAATGTTTAAAAGTAAGTTTTGTAGTCAAAGAACTACACCTGCTTTGATGAAGGAACTGCTAGCTCTAAAAAAGGAAAAGAAAGAAAAGTGCAGGAATTCACACATAGGTTTTCCACTCACTTAAATAATTTTAGCGCGGTCATAAAACCCACTGAAGAGACTTTAATAGAATATTACACATCGGCTCTTGGCCCTGACATGGCCATCTTTGCTAAAAGATCAGTTAAAGCATCTTTGGTTGAAACATATGAAGAGTCTAAGAAGATAGAAGCTGAACTAGAAAGCGTAAAAAAGTATCCGAGGGAGCCAAAAACAAAGACTTTCAATAATAAGAAACCCCTGTTATTGACCGGACCCAAGGATGAATGATCAAATGAATTGGAAGGAGTAGTCAAGATGGTCCAGGAGTTGTCCAATAAGATTGTTGACATGGAAAAAGAGAAGGAAGACAAGAAGCAATTTAAGCCTTATTATAGGAGAAAATACGAAAGTGATTCCTCTCAACCACCTACACACAATCCTTCTGTTATGAATCTCACAGAAGTCGCGCTGGACAATTTATGTATGTTTCATCAACAATCTCACTCTGAGAAAAATTTCCCACAGTGGATTAATTCTTTGACTTTAGTTATGACTTAGTTTCTTGATTCTAAGTTAACTGAGCCTGTTGATGACGAAGAAAAAATGTAGGAATTAGAGGAGGCACTGGAAGAAACTACCATAGTGTTGTGGGATTGTGCACCTATGCTTGGTTTGGAAGAAGAAGAACCTAATGAAGAGATACAACTTTCGGATGTTAATATCACAACCTAGAGCAAGGGTCCAATAATTGAAGATAACACACTGCTGCCCAAGATTAAAAGAATTTAGGAAAACTTGAAGAAAGTTAGAAATAACACTCAGTCCCAAATCATATCGGATTTGGTCATAACCAGGAAGAATAGTCAAACTGTCAGTAAGCCCGCAAAGGATGCTTAAAGAAAAGTAGAAGGTGTGAAGAAAAACTCAACATACTGTGAGATGGGGTACAATATAATAGAAGACATCAAGAAGACCAAAGCTAATATTTCTTTGTTTGAGATGTGTAGTTTACCTTAGCAAAAGAATAAACTTTTGGAAGCATTAAACCCACAAACCAATAAACCCCAAGGAAACTTTCAGTTGGAAAAAAAAATCATCGAAGCTAGTATTGGTGGGAAGTCCAAATCCAGAACGTTACCTTTTCTGCTCACATTTGAAATTTTCAATCATAATGTGCACAACTATTTGGTTGATTTGGGAGCATCTGCTAATGTTATGCCTTTGTCAGTGTGTAAAAGGATAAATGACCAACCCAAGCCATCTGATGGCAAGATAATAAAGTTTGACATAACGACTATGAAAGTGGTAGGAGAAATGGAAGATGTGCTAATACATTGATCTGCAGATGAGAGAGTGTGCCAGTTCATAAACATCATGGTGGTTGACATAACCGAAGCTTATGGATTAATATTGAGATGAGATTGGTCTGCGAAACTAGATGGATATTTTGCAACTGATTGGTCTCATTTATGGTTACCCTATCAAGGATGTCAGAATCAAATTAAAGTGATGAGAGAGCTACATATGAGACACAATGTGACTCAATTAGAAGGCAAGAATGAGCCGGTAAAGTTTTCACACCCAGTGTTGGGAAATTATTTCATTGAGCTAGAACCAAGAAATTACCAAGCTGAAGAAGTCGATAATGGATCGGATACACAGCCCGATCTCCTTCAATTTTCACGGGCTGATAAAGTTGACTGTAACATAGTTATCCTAGTTTAAGATGTAGAAAGTAGCAATAGCTCAACATATTCATCATATAAGTTTTGGGTTCTGTATTTTGACGGTTCAAAAACACAGGAAGGATCAGGAGCTGGCTGTATCCTGATGGATCCAGAAAAAATAAACATTTTCTTTCATGTAGATTAGAATTTGAATGTACAAATAATACAGCCGAATACGAAGCATTAATACAAGGATTAAAAAAGGCAATTGAATTCAAGGTTAAGAATTTAAAAGTCTATGGAGATTCTGAAATTATTGTCAAACAAGTCCGAAATAAAATCCATTTTTTATCTCCACATCTAAAAGGTTACCAAAGCGAAGTCTGGGATTTGCTAATAAATTTTGATGCATTTAATATAGTTTCAATTCCTGGGTTGAAAAATGCAGCGACTGATTTATTAGCTACCTTAGCTGCCAGGCTTGTTCCAACTAATAATCGACATTCTATTGAATTACTTTTTAGGCTTGCTGTACTAGATAATATCACGAATCTAAGAGTGTTCGATGACGACCCGCAAATTCTATAATTTCTGACAAATGATGAGAATTTCAAGGGAGTAGTAATCGATGAAGAAGAACATCAAGCGAATCTTCGAAGTGGAAACTTTAAAACCAAAGGAGTGAGAACATTGGAAGGAATGCTCTATTTGAATAGCAAGTTTAGAAGGTCAGCTAATGTTAAAACACACAGCTCATCTATGCAATTTGAGCTGGTAAATTTGGGATCGGAAGTTGAGCCTAAATACGTAAACTTAGGAAAGTGCTGTTCACCTGGATAAAGGAATAGATTCATAAACTTGTTTAAACAATATAAAGAATTTTTTTGCTGGACATATGAATATCTCAAGACATCTGACACTTGAATCATACAGCATGTTGTTCCGATCAAAGCAGGGGTCAAGCCATTCCAGCAACCATTAAGAAATATGCATTTGAAGCTGGAACCTTTGATCCAAAGTGAAGTGAAGAAATTGCTTGATGCAAGAAGCATCTTTAAAGTCATACATTTAGAATGGGTTTCGAATTTAGTACCAGTGAGAAAAATTTTGGGAGAAATTAGACTTTGTGTTGATTTTAGAAACCTGAATAGTGCCTCGGATAAAGATAACTACCTAGTCCCACCCATGGAACAAATATTGCAGATGGTCTTAGGCTCAGAATTATTTTCTCAGCTAGATGGTTTCTCAGGCTACAACCAAGTGTTGGTAGCAGAAGAAGATAGATTGAAGACTGCATTTAGAACTAAGTGGGGGACTTTTGCATATAGAAGAATTCCCTTTGGACTTATCAACGCTGGAGCAAATTTCCAGAGGGCCATGGATATAGCTTTCCACAGGCTAATTGGGAGAAGTGTAGTAGTGTAATTGGATGATGTTACAGTTTATTCCAAGAAAAGAGAAGAATGCATGTTTCATTTAAAACAAATTTTTGAACACTGTCGGAAATATGGTATTTCTTTAAATCCAAAGAAAAGCGTGTTTGCTGTATTAGACGAAAAGCTTTTGGTTCATGTAATTTCTAAGAAAGGGATCTCAAAAGACCCAGAAAGGATCAAAGCTATAGCACAAATCCCTTTGACCCACAATAAGAAAGGAATGCAATATTTTATGGGGACAATTAACTTCGTGCAAAGGTTTGTGCCCAATTTTTCTCAAATAGTCAAACCTCTGCAACAAATGATTAAGCAAAGTGCTTAGTTTAAATATACAGAATTAGAGAAAGGTTCATTCGACAAAATAAAAGTAGCAATAGCTCAAGCACCCTCTCTCAAAAGTCCAAATTTCAAAAAAGTTTTTCATCTTATACACTTTTTCTTCAGACAACTCGTTAGTAGCAGTGCTTACACAAAAAGAAGAAGAAGGGGGAGACAAGTACCCTATATTATTCATGAGAAATGGACTAAAAGGTGTTGAGTCGAATTACCCCGCTGTTAATAAACAAGCATATGCAGTGTTCAAGGTGGTAAATCAATTTAGGCCATATATACTAAAGAACATAACCAAAGTTATTGTACCTCACCTAGCAATCCAAAATATTTTTGTACAGAAAGAGTTGGGAGAAATAAGAGGAAACTGGGTAACATCGTTGCAGGAGTACGACTTGGAATTTAAACCAGCAACCATCGTCAAAGGGTAAGAAATCTGCAAATTAATGACTGAAAGTCAGGACAATGAAGATAACGATTGGAAGAATGAGGCTGAGCTGCACATGGTTGATGTATGCCCCTTATTTACAGCTCGAAAATCTTTGTATAGAGATTTAGTGCACTATCTCCAACAAGGTTATCTTTCTGAAAATTGGAATTCCAAGCAGAGAAGGGCCTTGCACTTAAAGCCCACATCTTACCAAATAATCGACAGAGTGCTGTTCAGAATTTTTTTTATTGGAGTTTTCCTTAGGTGTTTAGAACGAGAAGATGTAGCCAAAGTAGTTAAAGAATTGTATGATGGCCCTGCTGGAGGTCATTTTTCAAGAGATACTATGGCTCATAAGATCTTAAGAGTTGGATACTATTGGCCAATGCTATTCAAAGATGCTCACACTTATGTTCAAAAATGTGATACCTGCCAAAGGAGTGGTGGAAGACAAGCGAAAGCAATCGGGCCATTAAAACCAGTTATTATTTATGAACCATTCGAGCAATGGGGGATTGATATTATTGGAGATATTAATCCAAATTCCTCATTATAGCACAAATATATCCTCACGGAAATAGATTACTTTACCAGATTGGTGGAAGCCATTCCACTACGGAAAGTAAATGAAGATGCAGTTATGGATTTCTTGCAAGATCACATCATGACCAGGTTTGGTGTTCCAATTTCCTTGGTTTTTGATAATGCATCTTATTTTTCATCTATTATACTGACTTCATTTGCAAATGAGAAAGGAATTAAGTTACATTATTCTGCTAACTACTATCCACAAGGTAATGGGTTAGTCGAATCTACGAATAAAAATATCATTAGGAATTTAAAGAAAACAGTCATTAAAAACCAGAGGAGTTGGCACATCGCTCTTCCAAATGCACTCTGGGATGATTGAGTCACACCCAAGAGCTCCTTAGGTGTGTCACCCTACACCTTAGTCTATGGTAAGGAAGCTATTCTGCCCCCTAATATTTTGTTGCCTTCCTCTCAACTAGCCCAAGCGTTTAGAGGATCTAATAGTGAAGTCTTACAAGCCTGAATCAACACTCTACTGAAATTAGAAGAGTCTAGAGCCAAGTCCAAGGAGAGGTTTAAGCATCAACAAGAAATTGTGAAAAGATGGTTTGAAAAGCATAAGTCCGGGAAGAAGGAGTTTAAAGTAGGTGATTTGGTTCTGAAGTGGGATCACCCACATGATGAAAAGGGTAAACAAAGTAAGTTTCAACATTTATGGATAGGCCCTTTCTAGATCACAGAAAAGTTAGGCCCCTCGCCAATTAAGTTACAAGATTTGCAGGGTTGGGAAGAGAACCTGGCAGTAAATGGTTTACTTCTCAAACCTTATTTTTCTTAATGCTCTTGATTTTCTTTTCTGTACATAAATAAATCTTTTGACTTTTGTTTATTTTCTTTGTAGTTAGTTTGCTTTATTTGCATTTGTTTTTCTTAAAGTTTGATTTACTTCAGTCTATTTATTTGCTTTATTTTTTCAATTTTTTCAAATAAACCAGCACAACCTTTGGAAATTTGGGGAACATTGGAATTTTTGGGAAATTTGCAATGTTTTGATTTAAAGGCTGATTATTAAATATACATGTATCATCATTCATATTCTTTAAGCTGATAGACTATTTGAAGAGAGGTTATGAACACATTGAAGTCCTGTTTTAAACCCCATAAAATAACTAAGGTTAGAAGAATCTAGAATACTATTATGGGGCTCCATTCATTGAACATTAAAATCTATCCTAGGAAGCTGACAGCAAAGGACCCACGAAGAGGAAGCAGATTGGATAGATGTATAGTATTTAAAAGATCCCATGCCACAAATAAAATCCAAAGGGCTAAAGAGTCAAATCTCCCAGAAAGAAAGCATACATAAAAAAACATACTAAATAAAATCAGTATTAGATAAGATTGCTCAGAGGTTCTTCTCTGTCCGTGAGTTGAAAGCAAACTATCTCTCACACAAAAGGACACTGTGGATGGAAGAACCTAAGCCAAGTTTCAAATAAGAGAAGCAATCGGGGAAGACTCAAAAGGGCAAAAGTCCAAAAAAGCATCAAAAGAATGCAAAAGGCATGGGAATGAGGAACAAATGAATATGTCTATCCATACTCATTTACGATCCTGTGGTGTTTGATCTAGAAGCAATCCAAAGGAAGGAATAAATGAACTTCATATCTTGGCCTCAGAAGATTTATCACGACTTTGAAAGCCTGGTTACCCTATCTTTGTGGACCATAATCAATGTTAAAGTTCTTAATCTTGCATTTCTAAAAGGTCTGGACATCTTAAAGAAATCTTGAAGTTTGGGAAAAGTTGATTTAAAAAAAATACTGTGAAGCAGATTTTGATTTTAAAAGTCAGTTTTTCCAGAGATCTGTGTTCACCAGCCAGTCGCCAATTGTTGCTGCTGCAACTATCCCCAAAAAAAATTATTTATTTTTTATATTTTTTAGGACCCCCTTGAAAATATTAGGTTTACCTCTTAGGAACTTTGAGTTTTTGAAATTCAGCCTTTATGAGTTCTTTCTTTCACTAAGGTAGAAACGGTATTCTGAACCTAAATGGTGGATGATCTGTTAAATTTTGAGCCGCTATAGAGGGCAGACTCTTTAGTTTCAAGCCGCAACAGTGGGTGACCTTTTGATATTGAAGATCGAAAGGACTTCTGATTTTGTTTGCGCTCGCTACGATAGAGGGTTCTTGAATTTCGAGCCACTATGACGAAATTTTTTTTGACATTGAGCCACAACATGGATGCATTTTATTTTTAGGTGACCTCTCGTTTTCTTTTCCACTACCGTAATAACTCAAAAATTCGTAAAAATTTAAAATTTTTCATGTGACATAAAATGTCAAATGTTAATGCTAATGAACCACTAACTGTTAGCGGATAATTAAATAGTTTGCAAGAGAAGCGAATATTACTTCTTTATAAGGTTTTGTGTAACTTAAAGGCTTATCTTTAAATACTGTGTTGGTACTGTTTCAACCTAGTAGTGGCAATTTTCAGAAAGTAGAAAAGAAATTTGTCTTTTATTAATGCTAAGTATGTTATTGTTTTCTTTTGTCAAGTAGGGAAAATTTCTTAGGTGTGATTGGGGCTTACTTAGCTTATAGCTAACATAGTGGAACTGATGATTCTTTACACGTTCTAATAGGTAAGCGTTTTGTTCCAGTAAAAACAAAAAATCCAGTTCAAGAAAGATACTTCACTAACATAAATATGATGCTAGAATGACTATTTAATTGTAGCTTGTCTCCATAAGAGGTAACGTTAATATTATTAAAGTCGTTAAAACTCCATAAAGATGTTAAAACAAAACTGCATATGCATGGGTTAAAATGCATGACCAAATTACTATCAAAATGAAATTAAATCAAACTGGATGATTGAAATTATTTCTAAAGAATACTTGTACTTTTGCTTATAGTAATTGTGATCTAAAGTTTAAATAGGAAGAGATATGGTTCGCAGACTTATGCTTAGATCAGTCAACAACATTTGGAGTTTGGTTTGGATCAAATTCATTTGAATCTTTTGTAAACATGAAATAAATACTCTACACTATTGAACTATAAATTTAGTCTATCTTGTCCAAGAGTTTTGTTTTCTAAGGGTTCTTAAGTCATCAGTCGCGATATTACCAAACTTACCCTTATTCTAGGGTTCTATAATTAAATATTTTCTTAATAGATAAACAAAAACTAATTTGACTCTTAACTGTTTTACTCATTACTTGGATGTTAAAATTACAATTGAGACTCCTTTATAAAGTATATGGATTGTGGTCACTTGTATCCCCAACTACTCCATGTATTAAGAGAATTGGTCCAAGATTCTCTTCTTAGTTGAAAGAATTCTTCTTCAAACTTTTACAATTTTTACTTTGAATTCTTTTTATTTGTATCTTACACTTCATTTCCTGGTGTACCTTTTAGCTATAAACTACACTTTACACAAGGTTGTTTTATAAATCTCTTGAGATATGGTTATTGGTTTATATAATATAAAATATCTTATACTTGTTTTGGCCCTAGTTAAACATTTACTCTCCAACTCCAGAAGTTCAAATGACAACTTCAAGAAGTTATTAGATTACCGTTCTTAATGTAGTTTATGATTAAATGTATATCATTTACTTATGTTTTATAACACATAGCTAACCAATTCTACTCTATCTTATTCTATAAACAATAACCATAAAAAAAATACATTTCTTTATCCTATGGTTTACAAACTAAGTGTCAATATGACCAAAGGTTATAATATACTATTGGCAATCAAATGTGCATTGTTACAATGATTTGTAATGATTTAATGCATATTGGAACTGCATACTCAACTATTGACTTGCAACCCACGATGATGAAATATTTCTGTGGACAGATGGAGGTGTTTAATCCATTGGTTAAGTTGACTTAACGATTGCCCTAACCCTTCATTTCGCATTGCAAGAGCTCCTTCGACTGAGGTGTGACTGAGTTGCGAGCTTGTGGTCGCCATGGCTCTATGCTAGCCTCTAGTTGTAAATTGTTCTCTCAAAAATTGTTGCAAGCTAGTGTAGGTGAAAACAATACTGTAATTTTTTTGAAATTTTAAGACTACTGAGGAGCATTTGTGTGTATAAATTGGTTTTTCTCCACTGATTTGAGGACTATGAATTTGGTTTTAAGAAAACAAAGTGGACAAAGTTTTTAAGAGAGTGTTTCTTGTTCTTGTTGGAGTACTTTCCTAAAAGTGGTGTTCGTTTCCTTCGAAACGTGGCTCAGGGTCTTCAGTTGCACTCGGCACATTCAAAATTTTTGGGCATCACTCTCCAAGGTTCCATTGAGTTGGCTCAAGAGGCTTTGCTTTCATGACTTCTACAAAATGAGATCATTACCAGGTAACGGACTGTACAGGTTTTCATTATACTTTTAAAATTATAAATTTCAAATACATTTAAAGTTTATAACTATTATTGTTTACTGCGCAGGTTTCTCTCCCAGACTTTGGTATTGGATGCTAGCACATCTCTCCAACCTACGGCCACGCAAACCCTGGTAAGCCCTGGTTATAACTGAGGGTTTTCTCCTTCAATTTATGTTGTGGTGGTCAGAAAATATGGGAGTTTCCTTATGTTGGTCGTGGACTCGGCCTGGGTTATTGTTATGTATTTGCTTCTTGTTTTTTTTTTTATATACTAGTTGTAAACCCTAGAGGTTGTTATGTGCAAAAGTTTAAGGCTGTTGCAACCATGACTTAGGGTTTTTGAATGAGCCTTTACGACATGGGAAGATGCAAAGTTTTACTTTTGATTACAGACTTGGCTTTAAGCCGTGACATTAATGTTCAACCACTGGGTGGTCACTTGAGCTTTTTAAGTGTTTTTTTGCAGGAAAAGAAAAGACTGTCCATTTAGCAAATCTTGTAATAGATGAAGGGTTTTTTACTAACTATAAAATGTAATGGTTAAAACTTTGGTGTACGACTACTGTTTAGACTTACATAAGTCATTTCGATTAGGCTTAAGCCTTGCCAGGTGTTATAAAAGGCCATAGGCCATTATGCTTATTCTATTTCTTCTCTGTTTAAATTGTTTACAGTGTTATTTTAATTTTAATTTTATTTAGTATAACTGTTTTTATAGTAATTTTTACTATTTGATTTTGCACAGTGTTATTGGATGAATAAAATATTTTTTTTCTCTTAAAATGGTTATTATCTTTGGATAACCGACAGTTCTGTATTTAAATGGTTTTTCAGAAATAAATTTAGCTCTGTATTTATTTTATTTTTAATAATAATTAATTACTGCTGCTAGGTTTTGTATTAAAAGTAAGAAAGTAAAAGTCTGTTTTAGAGATAAATCCTATCTCTTGTAAACGCTAGATGGTTCTTAAGGGCCGCAATAAAAACACTTGTGCTTATAGAAACATAGTGTAGTTGTAAGCTTGAGTAAATAATTATCATGACCTAAGAAGTACTAGCTAGGTTAAACCCTAAGTAAAATTTTACTATTCCTATATTTGTTTATTAATATTTATTTATTGTATTTGTAATGAGTGTAAATTCTAGTAATAATTATGGGAATATTATATTTACTTGTGATTATTATATAATCTACTCTTTTCCTGTAATTAGATAACACAATTACATTCAACAGATAGAGCAAGTACAACTTGATTTCTGTAAATAAATCATATAAAACTATAGAAGTAATTATTTGCATTTTACATTCAGAGTTAATAAAAAAATGTACTTATCTAACTAAGCAACCAGCTGTACTAGAGTAATGCCTTATAAAAGGCGTGGAAAAATACAGTTTGGTAATTTCTTTTCTATTCACCTTCCACTTAGCAAAATATCTACCGTTTTAAATATAATATGCTAATAACTAATTTTATCAATAAACAATGGTATTTCTTCTTCATAAACCCTAATAAAATGATAATATGCATATATTGAAAACTCGTAATCTTTTTCTGAAAATAGTAGATAAACTATAAATAAAATTGAACAAGTAAATCCTGTCAAATAGATGAGGTGACAACAACTTAAGGAGGTTGTTCCTCCCAGCCAACTCCTGGAGAAAGCTTAGTCTGCAATTTCTCAGTACCCCCAAGCCTGTCGCTTGGTCCTCCTGGTAGAGTACTGGGTGAGAGATATAACCTTGATATCCTCTGTCACTTTACTGGATATACACCAGTAATTCAACCCCGCTCACAATAGTAATAACTTCAGCTTAGAGTAGCTGCACAAGGTCAATCTTCAACATTCAACCCCTCAAACTCACTTCAACACGTCCCCTCCATCGAATTTCTCATGTGCACTTCATTCACTCAGATTGATCATAATTCTAGAATGAGGAGCCTCAACTGTCTTCAATGGGAAGTTTTATATCAATGCTTAGGTCTTCTGGGTCATTTTTTAACTTAATGAGCCACCTGCTCCTATTCCACTTTCTTGGGGAATCATGACCACAATTATAGGGAAGTTGCCACTTGCAATAGTTAGAAGTAGTTTGAAGATGCTGCCACTTGTCAGTATACTCTCCACCCAGTCTCCTCCACCAAGTGACCAATTAACACTCATTTAATAGCTTCCCTAAGCTAATGTCTCATCATTTATTTATTTATTAATAAAATATTCTGCAATACATTAATTATCCTTGACCCCACTGGGTCATCAATTACAACTTTATCATAAAATATAACATAATGTTCCTCAATGACACTAAATTGTTTTGCAAATTGGGGCATGTGACATACACACCCCCTTAATTTATAACATCGCCCTCGATGTTATTTATTCCTTGTCCTCAAAATTTCCCTAAAATAGAATTGGATATGCATACCACATATGACTTTCCAAATCCCAGGTGGCTTCTTCTGGACTAAGGTGCTTCCATTGCACCTTCACCTGACCAATGGTGCGATTCCGAAGCGAGATCTCCCTCCTTTCGAAGATACAATCCGGTTCCACCAGAAAATATCCTTTGAGTTCCACCTGCACATCATTCCAGTTAATAACATGAGTAGCATCATGTACATATTTTTTTAATACAGAAATGTGAAAAACATTGTGAACTCTTAAATTTGGTGGTAGAGCTAACTAATATGCAACCTGTCCTATCCTGGACAATATTTCAAAAGGACCACAATATTGGGTTTTTAACTTAGCACAACTACCTAACCTCAGAGAACTCTTTTTAGGTCTCACCTTGATGAAAACATGTTCACCTACCTGGAACTTCTTTGGAGTTCGTTTAAGATCTGCTTGGCTTTTCTGTCGATCTTGTACAACTTTCAAGTTACCTTGTACCTGTTTTACAATTAAATCCATCTCCTTTAATAATTCAGGTCCTAATACTAGCCTGTCAACTGGATTACTCCAAGAGATGGGGGTATTGCATTTCCTTCCATACAAAATTTCAAAAGGACTATATTTAGCTGAAGCTTGATAATGATTATTGTAAGCAATTCTACCAGGTGTAAGTAATCTTCCCATTTACCTGGCTGCTCCTTTACATACATTCTGAGTAGATCTTCCAAAACCTCATTTACTCTTTCAGTCTATCCATCGGTTTGAGGATGGAAAGAGGTACTAAAGTTTAACGTAGTATTTAACCCTTTAAACAAATATTTCCAAAAGTTGCCTGTAAACTTAGGGTCTCGATCTGAAATTATCACCTTTGGTATTCCATGCAATCAAAAAATTTGTTTTAAGAAAATATCAGCAATATTTGTAGCTTTATAAGTAGTTTTTATAGGTATAAAATGGGATTCTTTACTCAATTTATCAACAACTACCATTATTGAGTCATTTAAGCTTTGATTTCTAGGAAGTCTCATGATAAAATTAAGGCTAATTATCTCCCCATTTCCAACTGGGAATAGGGAATGGATGAAGTAGCCCAGCTGGATGCTGATGTTCCGTCTTTACTTGCTGACATTTGAAGCACTTAGCAATGTATTTTTCCAATTCATTTTTCATGTTTGGCTAGAAATAATCCTTTCTTAGCATGGTTATGGTTTTCTGATAACCTAAATGCCCTGAATAAGGAGTTTTATGAACTTCGTTTAAAATTAACAGCTTAATCTTAGGTAAATTAGGTATGTATACTCTATCCTTATACAATAATAATCATTTTTCGTTCAAGCTGTACCCTGTACTTAGACTTTTTATTAAATTTTTTGTTACCTTTGCTTGTAATTTCTGATAATTTTCATCCTGTTCTATTCCATCTTCTAATTGTTCTTCCAAGTCTGTCTTATAAGTGCCAATGGCTGCTGTAAAATTCAGTTTTGCATTTCTACTTAATGCATCAACAACCTTATTCTCCTTTCCTTTTATATGTTGAATTTCAAAATTATATTCACTAAGAGAAGATAGCCACCTATCTTGCCTAGCATTCAAGTCAGGTTGATCCAACATATATTTCAATCCTTTATTATCTGTCATTAATATAAACTTCCTTCCGATTAAATGATGACACCTCATTTTTAAGGCATGTATGACAACATCTAACTCTAAGTCATAGGTCGCATAATTTTTCTCATGAACCTTCAACTTCCTAGACTCATAAGCAATGACGTGTCCTTCCTGAGTTAAAACTCTACCTAAACCATCATTTCATGCACCAGTACATACTATAAAATCTTTATTAGGGTCAACAATTCTTAGAATTGGTGCAATGGTTAATAACGTTTTTAACTATTTAAAATTGTCTTCACACTTCTAATTCCAATCGAATTTATTCCCTTTTTTCTGCAAAGAGGTTATAGGATTTGCAATTCTTGAAAACCCTTCGATGAATCTTCGATAATAACCCGTAATCCCCATGAATGATTGAACATTAGTTATATCTTTTGGGATTGACCATTCCTTGATTGCCTTTATCTTTTTGGGGTCAACAGAAATTCCTTCTTTAGTCACCACATGACCCAGATACTGAATTTTATCCTTAAAGAAGTCACATTTACCAAACTTTGCATATATTTGATGTTCTCATAACTCTTGTAAAACAATTTTTAAGTGTTCTTTATGTTCCTCTTCAGACTTTGAGTAAATTAAGATGTCGTCAATAAATACGACCACAAATTTATCCATATATTTATGCATTACATTATTCATCATACACATAAAAACAACTAGGGCATTTGTAAGCCCAAATGGCATAACGACAAACTCGTAATGAGCATATCAGGTCCTAAAAGCTGTTTTAAAGATGTCTTCATCTTTGATTCAGACTTGGTGGTAACCAGATCATAAATCAATGTTTGAGAACACCGTTGCTCCACGTAGCTGATCAATTAGATCATCTATGTGGGGTAATAGGTATCTGTTCTTGATAGTCATTTTATATAATTGATGGTAATCTATACATAGTCGTAGAGTTCCATCCTTCTTCTTAACAAAAATGACAGGTGCCCCCCAGGGAGACACACTCGGTCTAATGTAATTCTTGTCAATGCGATCTTTTAATTGCGACTTAAGTTCATTTAATTCCAGTATATTCATCTGATAAGGGGCTTTTGAGCTGGGCACTACACCATGTACCAGCTCGATAGTAAAATCTAATTCCCGTTTCGGAGGCAGTCCCAGAATTTCTTCCGAAAATACATCTGAATATTTCCTTAGGATAGGAATATCTTCTAGTTTTAATTTATCTCTGTTATTAGTATATTCTTCATTAATTACTCTTACGGCAAAAGCTTTACAGCCCTTCTGAATAGCTCTCTTAAGTTGCAAAGCAGAAATATGCCTTATGGCTGTTTTCCTAGGGATTCCTTTTACATTTATTGACTCTCCATCATTATTTATGCAAGTAAAAGTTTTATCAAAGCAATTCAGGACTACCCTATGCTGTTCTAACCAATCCATACCGATTAACATATCATATGAACCTAAAGGTAACACATTAAGCTTAATAGAGGTTTCAAACTAATCCATAGTTACTGCACAATTCTTAACAAAGCTAATTACTTTTCTCTTTGCACCAGTAGCTAGCTAAACTAACCAAGATCTTGCAAAATTTTCAACTAAGAGCTTACACTTTTCAACTAAATTAGTAGAAATATAACTTAAACTAGCTCCTGGATCGATTAAAATAGATATAGGTATTTGATTTAGCTTACCTTCCACTTCCACCATGGAAGTTTGATAATCTGCTTGCCTGTTCTCCAATGCTGCGTTGATCCTGGGCATTGTCCTCACTAGATCACCAATAATCATCTCCTCCTAAATTGTGTGTATGTTACTAACAATCTTCTTCCGATTGGGGCAAACTAATGCATAATGCGGACCATTACATTCCCAACACTTTATTGGTTCCTTTCGTTCAAAATTCTTAGTATAGTTACTGTGGTTGTTAGTAGATTCTTTATTCCTTTGATTATTTGGATTGGTCTGTGAATTACTTTTGCTCCCTTGGAAATTTTTACTAGGAAAATTTCTGGTGTTACTATTCTTAAAATTTCGGTTAGGTACAAAACCTTTCTTTTTTTGTTCAAAGTTATTATTTCTTTTGGCCTTCCAGTTGGTCATACTTTCCTTTTTACGATTCTGTTCATAACAGAAATTCACTTTTCTCATTACTTCTTCTAAAGTTTTCGGATTGTCATATTCAATTCCGTCTTTTATATGATAAAGGTAAACAACCGAGAAACCATTGTACCTTAGGTTTCTCGTCTACAATGTACGACACATACCTCAGCAGACTTAGAAATTTACTATTTAGTTCTTTCAAATTCATTGTTCCCAGTTTTAGCTCGTAAAATTACTTAGCCCTCTCCTCATAATATTGTTCAGATAAAAATTTCTTCTTGAAATATTTCTTAAATGTACTCCAATTAATATTTTTCTCCCTTATACCTTTTACTCTTTTTACGTCCTGACACCAAATATCTTTTTTCCCTGTAAGATTATAAATAGCCATCCTGGCCTTCAATTGATTAGAGTAGTTATAAATTTGAAAGTATTTCTTCATCCTGGACAGCCAGGATTTTGCCTCTTCCCCCTTCTCAGTTTCACCATTAAAGGTTGCTGGCTTGATTTTCTTGAATTCCCCAGAGATTTCTTCTTAAGGTTTAAAATTTCTCTTCCTAGTATGATGATTATCTTCACTACTGTCACTAATATATCGGAAATTTTGTTTATGTGAATCACCATACACTTCAGAAGATGAGCTACTTTCGATTTTAAATTGTTTAGTCTTTTTATCTTTATGCTGATAACGCATATCTTCAAACTCAGTTCTTTTATCTTTTTCCTCAGTATGAAATATTCCCATCAAAATATGATTTAGCTCCTCCTGAGCTCTCAGAATTCTCTCATTTTATTTTTTGACCGATTCCATCTCTGTTTTTAGTTCTTTACCTGTTTGTAGTAGTTCAGAAGAATTATTAGTTATCTCTTCTTGTATAGGTTTTCTTTGAAAATTATTTCATTCAGTGTAAGGAGACTCCTCATCCGCATATTCCTCCAATCTATCCATACCTGTGATTAACTCAGAAAACAAAATTCTTTGGAAATATCATTCAAAAGAAAATAACATCAGTATACTTGTGTAAATTTACTATTCCATTTATGCAAGTTGAGCCACATTCAGGCCTAGTGTTTGAACCTCGCTTCGATACCACATGTAATAACTTAAAATTCGCAAAACTTTAAATTTTTTCATGTGACATAAAATGTCAAATGTCAATGCTAATGAACCACTAACAGTTAGCGGATAATTAAACAGTTTGCAAGAGAAATGACAGTTAATTCTTGTAAAAACTGTGTAACTTAAAGGCTTATCTTTAAATACTATGTTAGTGCTTGTTTCAACCTAGTAGTTGCAATTTCCAGAAAGTAGAAAAGAAATATGTCTTTTATTAATGCTAAGTATGTTATTGTTTTCTTTTGTCAAGTAGGAAAAATTTCTTAGGTGTGATCGAGGCTTACTTAGCTTATAGATAACATAGTGGAACTGATGATTCTTTACAGGTTCTATTAGGTAAGCGTTTTGTTCCAGTAAAAAAAAAATCCAGTTCAAGAAAGATACTTCACTTGCATAAATATGATGCTAGAATTAGAATATTTAATTGTAACTTGTCTCCATAATATGTAACGTTGATCTTATTAAAGTCGTTAAAACTCCATAAATATGTTAAAACAAAACTGCATATGCATGGGTTAAAATGCATGACCAAATTACTATCAAAATGAAATTAAATCAAACTGGATGATTAAAATTATTTCTAAGGAATACTCGTACTTTTGCTTATAGTAATTGTGATCTAAAGTTTAAATAGGAAGAGATATGGTTCGCAGACTTATGCTTAGATCAGTCAACAACATTTGGAGTTTGGTTTGGATCAAATTCATTTGAATCTTTTGTAAACATGAAATAAATACTCTACGCTATTGAACTATAAATTTAGTCTATCTTGTCCAAGAGTTTTGTTTTCTAAGGGTTCTTAAGTCATCATGCTCAGTCACGATATTAACAAACTTACCCTTATTCTAGGCTTCTATAATTAAATATTTTCTTAATAGATAAACAAAAACTAATTTGACTCTTAACTGTTTTACTCATTACTTAGATGTTAAAATTACAATTGAGACTCCTTTATAAAGTATATGGATTGCGGTCACTTGTATCCCCAACTACTCCATGCATTAAGAGAATTGGTCCAAGATTCTCTTCTTAGTTGAAAGAATTCTTCTTCAAACTTTTACAGTTTTTACTTTGAATTTTTTTTATTTGTATCTTACACTTCATTTCCTGGTGTACCTTTTAGCTATAAACTACACTTTACACAAGGTTATTTTGTAAATCTCTTGAGATATGGTTATTGGTTTCTATAATATAAAAAATCTTATACTTGTTTTGGCCCTAGTTAAACATTTACTCTCCAACTCCAAAAGTTAAAACGACAACTTCAAGAAGTTATTAGATTACCCTTCTTAATGTAGTTTATGATTAAAGGTATATCATTTACTTATGTTTTATAAAACACAGCTAACCAATTCTACCCTATCTTATTCTATAAACAATAACCATAAAAAAAAATTACATTTCTTTATCCTATGGTTTACAAACTAAGTGTCGATACGACCAAAGGTTATAATATACTATTGGCAATCAAATGTGCATTGTTACAATGATTTGTGAATTTGATTTGTAATGATTTAATGCAGATTGGAATTGCATACTCAACTATTGACTTGCAACCCATGATGATGAAATATTTCGGTGGACACGTGGAGGTGTTTAATCCATTGGTTAAGTTGACTTAACGATTTCCCTAACCCTTCATTTCGCATTGCAAGAGCTCCTTCAACTAAGGTGCGACCGAGCTGCAAGCTCATGGCCGCCATGGTTCTGTGCTAGCCTCCAGTTGTTAACTGTTCTTTCAAAAATCGTTGCGAGCTGGTGTAGGTGAAAACAATACTGTAATTTTTTTAAAATTTTAAGACTGCTGAGGAGAATTTGTGTGTAGAAGTTGGTTTTTCTCCACTGATTCAAGGACTGTGAAATTGGTTCTTGTTGGAGTACTTTCCTAAAAGTGGTGTTTGTTTCCTTCGAAACGTGGCTCAGGGTCTTTAGTTGCACTCGACGCATTCAAAATTTTTGGGCATCACTCTCCAAGGTGCCATTGAGTTAGCTCAAGAGGCTTTGCTTTCATGACTTCTCCAAAATGAGATTATTACCAGGTAACAACCTATCTAGGTTTTCATTCTACTTTTAAAATTATTAATTTCAAATACATTTAAAGGTTATAACTATTACTGTTTATTGCGCAGGTTTCTCTCCCAGACTTTAGTATTGGATTCTAGCACATCTGTCCAACCTTCAGCCACGCAAACCCTGGAAAGCCCCGGTTATAACTGAGGGTTTTCTCCTGCAATTTATGTTGTGGTGGTCAGAAAATATGTGAGATTCCTTATACTGGTTATGGACTCATCCTAGGTTTACTGTTATGTATTTGCTTCTTGTTTTTTTTTATATACTACTTGTAAACCCTAGAGGTTGTTATGTGCAAAATTTTAAGGCTGTTGCAGCCGTGACTTAGGGTTTTTGAATGAGCCTTTACGGCCTGAAAGATGTAAAGTTTTGCTTTTGATTACAGACTCGGCTTTAAGCCATGACATTACTGTTCAACCACTAGGTGTTACTTGAGGTTTTTAAGTGGTTTTTTGCAGGAAAAGAAAAGACTGTCCATTTAGCAAATCTTGTAACAGATGAAGGGTTTTTTACTTAATATGAAATGTAATGGTTAAAAATTTGGTTTACGACTACTGTTTAGACTTACATAAGTCATTTCGATCAGGCTTAAGCCTCGCCAGATGTTATAAAAGGCCATAGGACATTATGCTTATTCTATTTCTTCTCTGTTTAATTTGTTTATAGTGTTATTTTAATTTAAGTTTTATTTAGTATAACTGTTTTTATAGTAATTTTTACTATTTGATTTTGCACAGTGTTATTGGATGAATAAAATATTCCGTTTCTCTTAAAATGGTTATTATCTTTGGATAACCGACAGTTCTATATTTAAATGGTTTTTTCAGAAATAAATTTAGCTCTGTATTTATTTTATTTTTAATAATAATTAATTACTGCTGCTAGGTTTTGTATTAAAAGTAAGAAAGTAAAAGTCTGCTTCAGAGATAAATCCTATCTCTTGTAAACCCTAGATGATTCTTAAGGGATGCAATAAAAACACCCGTGCTTACAGAAACAGAGTGTAGTTGTAAGCTTGAGTAAATAATTATAATGACCTAAGAAGTACTAGCTAGGTTAAACCCTAAGTAAAATTTTACTGTTCCTATACTTGTTTATTAATATTTATTTATTGTATTTGTAATGAGTGTTAATACTAGTAATAATTCTGTGAATATTATATTTTGCTAGTGATTATTATATAATTTACTCTTTTCCTGTAATTAGATAATATAGTTACTTTCAATAGACAGAGCAAGTACAACTAGATTTCTGTAAATAAATCATATAAAACTATAGAAGTAATTATTTGCATTTTACATTAAGAGTTAATAAAAAAATTTACTTATCTAACTAAGCAACCAACTGTATCTTATAAAAGGCGTGGAAAAATAAAGTTTGGTAATTTCTTTTATATTCACCTTTCACTTAGCAAAATCTCTACTGTTTTAAATATAATCTGCTAATCACTAATTTTATCAACAAACAATGCTCTCTCTTCTTCATAAACCCTAATAAAATAATAATATGCATATATTAAAAACTCGTAATCTTTTTTTGAAAACAGTAGATAAACTATAAATCAGCTTGAACAAGTAAAACCTGTCAAATAGATGAGTTGACAATAGCTTAAGAAGGTTGTTCCTCCCAACCAACTCCTGGAGAAAGCTTAGTCTGCAATTACTCAGGAGCCCCGAGCCTGTCTCCTGGTCCTCCTGGTATAGTACTGGGTGAGAGATGTAACCTTGAGATCCTCTGTCACTTTACTGGATATACAACTGTAATTCAACCCTGCTCAAAGCAGTAAGAATTTCAGCTTAGAGTAGTTGGACAAGTTCAATATTCAACATTCAACCCCTCAAACTCACTTCAACAAGTCCCCTCCATCGAATTTCTCATGTGCACTTCATTCACTCAGAATGATCACAATTTCAGAATGAGTAGCCTCAACTGTCTTCAATGGGAAGTTTTATATCAATGCCTAGGTCTTTTGGGTTATTTTTTTACTTAATGAGCCACCTGCTCTTATTCCACTTTCTTGGGGAATCGTGACCACAATTATAGGGAAGTTGCCACCTGCAATAGGTAGAAGTAGTTTGAGGATGCTTCCACTTGTTAGTATACTCTCCACCCAGTCTCCTCCACAAAGTGATCAGTTAACACTCATTTAACAGCTTTCCTAAGTTGTTGTCTCATCATTTATTTATTTATTAATAAAATATTCCGCAATATATTAATTTTCCTTGACCCCATTGGGTCATCAATTACAAATTTATCATAAAATATAACATAATGTTCCTCAATGACATTATTTTTTTTTGCAAATTGGGGCATGTGATAGGTACAGTGGGTGAATTTTGATTCGTTATTTAGAAAGGCTTCCAATCTTTTCGGCCGCAACGGTGGATGTTTGTGAGTTTTGGAACTGCTGTGGCGGCTGGATTTTATCTTTTGCTTTGGCTTATTTTTTGATGACAGCCTGACCGCAATGGCGGGCGTTTTCTTTTTCTCCTAGCCACAACGACGGGTGGGATCATATCATTTTGAAGATCAGAACTCCTTTTGATTTGTTGCACCCTTTTCGTCGAAATATTTTTGCCATTTTGCCACAACGACGGGTGTAGTTTTTCCAATTGTTCGATCCTCACCAAGCTGCTTCGACAGAAGGATTTTTTATTGTTGAGATGCTACGGTGGCAACCTTCTTGATTTGTTGCCCGATACATTTTGTCTACCGAGCCGCAACGTAAATTGGGTGCATTTTGAGTTTAAGTCGGTGTTGTGGGTGTATTAAGAGGTATGTGGAGCTGCCATGTCGGGGATTTTTGTGTGATGACTAAGCGTCTCCCTCTTGATGCAAAGTGTTTGGCACCGACAGCATTTAAGCCACACAGATGCAAATTTAGTGTTTTACCTACTGTGATTAAAGGTCTTCCACCGACAATGTCTATTTATACTTGTGAAACTGATTTTTTACCAATCATTTTTTACGGTGAAGTGTTGAAGTGCTGCTGCATTTTGAGCTCGTTCGATTGGTGGCTATTTTAACCCGTTGTGAAGCTCGCGTGATTGGTGGAGTTGACATGCGGATCTGACGTGGCACGTGCTCACTAAGTACACCCGATGGTGCATTCACTACTAGGTAGTTTTTGAACCTTTTTATGTCAGTTTTAATGAGTTATTGGTTTGGGTAGCTGTCATTTTTGGTTATCCCGTGAAAGGATGAGTAGGTTCGATAGTGGGATTTAAAAGGGGGGGTTTTGTCCCTTTCATTTAAAGTTCGTCGGTTCCTTTTAGGGTTAGAAACTTCTCTGGCTGCCATAGTCTTACTAGTTCGACTATAGATTTTTTTCCCGCAGTCTGCTAGGTCATAGTGATGATTTGCACGTCTTATTTTCTAGCCGGTATGGAGCAAAGTGTTTGCTTGCCTTTAGGCGCTTTTAGGTTTTATTGTTTTTTAGGCTCGAGAAGACCCCGTAGGTCTCGACGCTATGTTTTTTGGCCATGGGAGGTGAAGCCCAGAGAAGTAAAATTAGGGAATCTCTGCCTTGAGTGTAGGAGCATATCCTTGCGCTGTGAAGCTTACCTGATGTTTGGGCCATCGCATAGAAAAGCCTCGTCGTAGTTTAGTCGATTTTTCTCCACTAGGGGAAAAGGCCGAAGTTTCCATAGGTTCGAAAATATTTTTTCCAAGCTTTGATCCACAAGCCCACGTCGTTTGTCCTGTGCAAGATAATGGATGAAGAAATCAGGGAATTACAAGTATTGATGATTGTTGGACAGCATATCGTATCTGTTTTAATGCATAAATATTGTTTAAGGCTGTGATTACTGAACTCATTCTGGTTTTTGCAGTTAACGCTAGATAGTATGACGAAAAGAGGAAAAAAGAAATCTAAGATTGTTGATTATGACTCGGATGAAGAGGTAGTAGAAGCACCCACATCGAGGATAGAAATTGTTTATGAAGACACCAAGGAAGTAACTGGAGCTGAGCCTGAGTTCAAATGGGGCAAGATTTATCATTGACTGGTAGAAAAGAAAGTTTTGGAAGCAATATTGGAGGATCTGGCCCTCTATGATAATGTGCTAAGATCCGAGATAACCAAAGTGACCACTAGACCTGAAAGGTTCTGTTTTGCAGAAGTCATTGGATGGATTCTGCGTAGGGTAGACACAATAGGGATGTTGATGAATGATACTAAGAATAAATCTTTTGCATCTTTCTCCCCCGCATTTTTATCAGTAGCTTACAACTTGCCCGAAAAGGAAGTCAGCATGACCATAGAATGGGTGAAAGGTTTGAAGTTCGATTACACTGACAAGGCTAGGATGATGATGATTGCTGGGAAATTTTTTAGAAACAAACAGTCAAGAGAGTACAAGACAACTCACCTAAAAACCCCATACAGATTAATAGTGCCGCTGTTGAACAAGATTTATGGCAGATCCGATGGGAGGTTCTACAAATTTGGATGGATTGCACTGATATACCATATAACTATGAAAGGAATAGTTTTCCACTGGGCTGGCATTATAGTCAAGAATTTTTCCACCACTTACAAGGCATTCCAGGAAGGTCTGCACCTTAGAAAATATGAACTTTACATGCCTTCTTTTCTAGCAGACTACATACTATACCATCATCAGTTTGAAGGACTAAAGTGTACATGGTAGGGAGGGAACGCCCCCATATATACAGCCTACCAGATGTTGGGGTCTCACAAGTATCATAATCATTATCAGGTGATCTGTGAGGAGTTCTTGATGCCCTTGTACAAGTTTATCTTTCTGGAAGAATGCCCATGCTTATTTGAAGGATATTTAGAGTCTATTAGAGAATATGGAGATTACTTTTTCATAGAAGAATGAACATATTTAAGGATGTATGGGGGAAATAAATCTCCCTTATTACTACCTAAATACGCAACATATTATATAGCCCACAAAGAAGCTGTCAGACAACTCTTCCTGAATGGATTTGGAAGCCACCTGTTCGATTTGAAGAAGGTTGTTTACCCACCCTTACCATTGTATGTGGGTAGTTACAAGTTTACCAAGGTCAAGAATGCCCTTGAATTTGTCAAGGAGCTTGAAAATTTTCATTTTCGGGAAAAGGATTTTCATCGGATTGACTCTCAAGGAAAGGTTGATACCTATAAGGTAGCACTCAAAGTAAATTTTGAGTATACTGATTATGTAGACAAAGAATAAGAGAGGTACAAAAAAATTTACAGCTTGACTGCTGTGAATAAGAAGCTGAAGATGAAGACAATAGTAGTTGGGGATAAAAGTAGTGGAAGCAGCAATCTAGTATCAAAGATTCAAGAAGAGGAAGCTGTTAAGGAAGGAAAAGAAGAGACTTATCGAAGAATGGCAAAAGGGGCCAGAAAGATCTTAGTTGAAGAAAAGAAGCGAGAAGAAGAAGAAGAAGCTGCTAGGAAAGAAAAGAGAAAGAAAGAAGAAGCCATCCAAGGTAAGATTGCTGAATTAGAAACGGCCATAGCTCAAGAAGCTTTGAATCCAGGACTAGAAGGACAAGACCTAGAATACTGCACTGAAGAACAAAGTAAGAAGATGAAGAAGAAAGATGAAAGATGAAGAAGATCCCTGCCTAGGATAACCCAAAAGACCCCTCATCCATGTTAGGAACCATACTTACAGGAGGCCATCTTCCCATGGTTGGAATGGGATTAGTACCATTTACCCCATCCAAACAGTATGATGTGGCATGTCTAGAGGACATACAGTTTGATCCAAAGACGAAGTCAATCATTTGGAGGACAGAAAAGACTCTGAAAATGGGAGACCGATCCCCAGTCACCACAATCACAGAGAGAACAATTGTGGAAAATGTTGAAGATAATCCGAATCAAATGGATTCCATGGGCATTGCATCTGCATATGAAAATGCTCACAATATTGACAAACTCACAGAGACCCTTGAGCAATTCAAGGGAAAAATGGCCGAGATGAAAGTGGTTTTGAAGAAAGAGGAAAGAGTCTGTAGAGAATCCAAGAGAAAGTATGAAGATACTCTCTCAGACTATAAAAAGATGCAGTAAGATTACAAAATTCTCAGAGAAGAACATGATAGTTTTAAGCAGTCCAACATGAACTTGATTAAAGAAAAAGGGGAGTTGGAAAATAAAATTACAGTGCTAGAAGCACAAAAGTCTGTAGCTGATCAGAGAGCAAAGTAATATGAAGACCAAGCATCAAGACTAGAAGCTCAAAAAGGTTCTTTGTAGGTTCTATTAAAGGCAACAGATGAACAAAATGAAGATATTTCACCTTTGACCAAGAAGGCACTATTTCTCAGGAATAAGATTTATCAAATGCAGGTACAGATCACGGAAGAATTTTTCAAGGTAAGACAATTAGAAGATCGACTGCAGGAAATTTCAAAAACAACTACAAAATTCAAAGACATAACTCAATACATTGTGGAAGTTATTCAAGGAAGATTGGCATGGTTGGAAATAACTCAGGAGCAGCCGGAAAACACACTAATCAAAGCTCCAGAAACACTACAGTCACTATGAGTTTATAGGTTTCAACAATAGAGCTGCTGTAAAGTTGAGAGAGGCCATCCAGAAGATAGTGGATAAATGTGAGGATTTTTTCAATAAAGTACTTACTACCTATTACAAATGTCAAACGTCATCTAAGAAGAGCCTGGATGATCTTCCACCTCATGAAGAATATTTGCAGCAATTACACACTAGGTTATAGGAAGATGAGCGTATCATATAGTTAATAAAGAACTTGGATGAAAGGGTCCTTAAAAATGTAATTTCTCAAGCTGTGGTGAGTAGTTGCCTTCTCGAAGATCAATTTCGACTACTCCCAACTAGGATGGAAGACATAAGGGCTCAGACTTCAAAACATGACGTGATAGTCAGATTTTTGGAGCCAGCCGAGTTTGAGATAATTGCATCTGATGCTAAGGCATGGAAGAAATTCATTGCTGATTTGAATGGGCCCATATAAAGTGTTTTGTATTTGTACACATGGGAATATATTTGTAATAAATTTTGTTTTTATCTTCTAATTAGTGAATGTACTAAAAGAAAAAAATTGTGTAATCGAATGTAAAGGGAGACCAAAGGGCAGGAAGGTTAAGAGTCTTTTTGAGATGTATAAATATTGTTGAAGTCGAAGAGAGAAAGGACTTTTCTAGCTTTCTCATTGTGAAATACTTATTGTAAGAGGAACTATTTCTGATTATAATAAAGAGGATTGAATTTTCTGCTGGAGAAGAAGCTGTTGAGTTTCAAATGCATGTTGTATGGATGGCTAGATAGAACTATTTTTGTGTTAGCTGGCTATGCAAATTTGTGAGATCATTCTAACTCTGAACTATTTCTTAGTCTTGAAAGATTTCATTTCCTTGTATTGAATCTTGTGCAACAAAATGAGTAATGAATGTTTCAATGGCAATGAGCTATCTCTATGTTAATCTTTTTGTTGTGTTCTATGTATTCTGAATTATAACAGCTATCTGTAAAATTCTGTGTGCATCAATACAGTACATTACTCATCCTTATAATCATCTTACTCCCTAGGGATAGGTTAGTTAGTATTATATAGGTTTATTTTAGCTGCTACGTGCTTCCTCTGATTTGGGAACAAAGGAGATGAGACGGGAGGTAAGAACCTATGCATCAGATTGTGAACCCTTTTCTTCTTGATCAGCTGCATTTTAATTTAGGCACTTGCATATCATTTATACAATAATAAAAAATACATAAATGGTGGATCGGGATGCAACCGATAAAGCATATTTAAGCCGTTACTTAAATCTACGATAGACGGATCGTTAACTGGACGGATTCCCCACACCAAACAATAAGCGAACTAATTGGGAGCAATTATTGGGAAGAATCCCTACTGTCGGTACTTGGGACTTTCCAGGCATCAACAGGTTGACAGCTAGGTGTATCACTCCCCATTTGTCAACAAATAACTGTAGAATTATCTCAATTAGATGAGGGCCAGTCGAGTATTTCACATGACTATGACCACATTTCATATCTCATACAACCAATTTCGACTATTATGTTGATAACTCTGAAATGTTTGGCGACCAGTTGTGTTTAGTTAGCTGACTCCTAGGTCTGCACTTTATTTTATGTAGGGCACATATACGCAATGGTTTCCTCGAGAGGTAATGAATGGAACAATGACTACTGGCTGGCATGTTGCTTAGATGGGAAGCAGACCCTCATTGTCTCATTAAGTGACTCTGAGGGAAATGATTTTCCAATTGGGTCGATGGTTATCAAAGGAGAATATTTGACATAGGTCTCTCATGCACAAAATAAAAAAGGTTATGTATTGAAGATTATAGACCAGGTCAAATTGTATACCATTATACAAACTAAGTTATTGGCACAAACCTCCAGCTACAAACAATTCCAAGCAATAACTCATCAAAGTCACGATACTTGTTTCCTTACTCCAAGCATGAGAGGCTAAAGGATATCATTGCTATTAGAGGTGATCCCAATGGTCTAGTCGAATGACCACATGCAGGTAGTCAGGTATGTGGTAATCAGATATTTTGGTTTCATGGTCTCATTGATTATTTACAGCTTGATAGATTGAGCACTTGATAGATTGATAAATTGAATAGACTTATACAACTTGATAACTTGCACTTGAGCTTCATCATGGATTTGTTGTATTATATTCATACTTACATGACTCACGCTGTATAGCCCACGAAAATTATCTACCACTCTATCTAGGATATGTCTATTGCATTTTCCTTGAATCTTGAAGTTGATCCTATAAGGACATCTCCTTTAATTCGATAATTACCTCCTTGAATCCGATTATTTATTTCTCCACGGGAGGCGTGTAGTTAATAAGTGGCAATCCTAGCCTAATAACCATTGCCAATCCTAGATTACAAACCATATAGCCAATCCTAGTAACTCTAGTTTGCATCGTAAACCATAGTTTGGACAAGGGATCATATTTTAGGTCAATTTTGGAAACTAGGGTTTTGCTCACTAGCTAGTGTTCCCACATGGAACCTCCCTAAAGACACTTGTATGACCCACCTAAACCCCATTTTGATGCACGATTTCCATTATATGCCCCAGGTAGGGATTCAACATGTGTCCCTGAAAGCCTGTAGGAGGTGGGATTCAACATGCCATAGAATGATGGTCATCGCTCGAATCGACAAACCATCGAATCTGTTGGATTCAGGACATTGGGATAGTGATAGGGTTTTCCCTATACTCTAGGTCCTTATACAAGGGATCCTATTTTAGGTCAATGGTGGAAACTAGGGTTTTGCTCAGTAAGGGAATGAGAAATTTTTGCATATAGGGATAAACTTTGCAAATTCCTTGACCATGAACATGTGGATAGCATTCCCACATGGAACCTACCTAAAAATGATTGCATGACCCATTGAAACCCCATTTTGATGCACGGTTTTGTTGATGTATATGTAACTTCAGAATGTATTTCACTTGTATTTATTATATATTGTAACCCGATGTTTATTCCGGGATGTACTTGAGTTATGTCATGCCCTGATGTTCCTATCGGGAAGGTCTATCATGTAAACAAGTCATGTCAAGTCATTGTGGGTAACCCTCCTATTGTCTAAGGGTTAAAGTCCCCGCAGTTCCAGGGAACTAGGGTTATTAGACTCTCCTAGTAGAGGTCGGCCCTGGTAGGGTTTTAGTCATGTTGGGATTAGTATAAATAGAGAACTGGAGGCTCTATTTATCACACAACTTATACACACTCAAGTGTAGCGCATAGTTGAGGAAGGAGAAGAAACTGGGGCTAGACAAGAAGAAGTTTACTACTATCGGGAGATCACTTACTGTTTTGGGGATTTTCTATTTTGGTGCTGATTCTATCTTTGAGGAAGTTACGGGGTTTTCACCATTTATAGTTTCCCCGAGGATAAACACTGTGTTCATTGTCTCTTGTGTTTGATTGCTGTGCTTGTTATTCTCTCAGTAAAGATCCAAATATAATGCTAGCTTAATGATGAAATTCTAACATGGTATCAGAGCTAACCTTAGAAGAAGACACCGTGCAGCTGCGGGAACTAGGGCTTCCTAGTTTGTGGATCTTCCTCCACAGATTTTCAGCAAAAGTAAGGTGGAATAACTCTCCTCCTTAGGGTGCATCTTTCTGTCGAAGCATAATCCAATTCTGAGGTTTTTCAGTTTTGGACCCAACATTGCCGCCGAAAATTAGGGTTTCTCATAGAAGAGGAATTTTTTAGTGATCCCAGGCATGGATTGATCTCCTCCCCAAAATCAAAGTTAGGGATAAATTTCAAGGCATTTGGGTGGATAGATCTTCAAAAAAGAAAAACCCTAATTTGCTACTGAACCAACACTGCAGGATTTCAGCTCCAAATCTAGATCTGACATCTGGACCTGGTAAGATCTAAATATTTTGTATTTCAATTTGAGGCTCTCAGTTTAATATGTCTCATCATACCAAGATTGATGAAAATATTGAGGGAGTTGATAACTTCCGAGCTTGGAAGTATAGGATCTCCCTAGTCTTGGAAGAGAATGAGTTGGACTCCTATATCAATGAGGACGTTCCAGTTCCAGAGGGAGATGAGGCTAAGGCCTTGCATAAGAAAAGTTGGTTATGTCAAAGAGAATCATTGCTAATTCTATCAAGGATCATATCGTACCACATGTGTCCTCCCTCAAGACACCTAAAGCTATGTATGATGCCATAACCAAATTGTTTGAAGGGAAGAACATAAACAGGAAGATGAATTTGAGAAACCAATTGAAGAATGTGAAGATCCAGAATGCTGAGACTATTCAGTCTTACTTTACAAGGGTCTCTCAAATCAAGGAGTAGCTAGAAGCAGTATATGAATAAGTGGAAAATGCAAAGATTGTGATGACCACCTTGAATGGTCTCCCTAGATCATGGGACTCTTTCATTTAAGGAATCTGTGCCAGAAAGAAGTTAGTCAAGTTTAGTAGACTATGGGAAGAATACTCTCAAGAAGAAGCTTGGATAGCAGCTCAAGAAGAGAAGATGGTTAGTGAAGATCAAGCTCTCACATTTCACTCCAAGAAAAACAGGAGGAGCAATTATCACTCCAAAGGTAAGATCTCACACTCTAGAAAAGATATGAATACTATTAGATGTTACACATGTGATGAGAAAGGCCACATATCCAAATTCTGCCCTATCAAAAGAAATCTAAAGAAGAAGGGAAACAAGAGAAGACATCATCAGCATGCTACAGAGGATGATGAACCTTCCACAAAGAGAATCAGACAAGAGAGTGATAACTCTTCAAGTGAGGATGAATATGTTCTGATCTCTGCTCTCACAGGAACTGTTTCACATGGAAGCAATGATTGGCTTATAGACAGTGGTGCTTCCAAGCACATGACGGGATTCAAAGAATCATTTGTGAAGCTGTCTAAACATGAGTCACCTCACAAGGTGAAACTTGGGGATGACTACTAGTATCCAATAAAAGGTAGTGGTGAATCCTTCTATAAAATGGACTCTGGAAAGTCTTTGAAGATGAAGAGTGTATTATTTGTTCCAGGACTAAAGAAGAACCTCCTCTCCATATCTGCATTGGATGCAAAAGGAATGAGGGTTTCTTTTGTAGATGGCCAAGTTCTTATGTGGCCAAAGGGAAAGAATTTTGAGGATGCAATAGTGATTGGAGAATTGGAAGGAGGTATATACAAGTTGAAGGGCCAACTAGATCAAGATTTGGTTCATGACATAGTAGAACCAAATGAACTTTGGCATAGAAGGCTTGCACATGTACATTACAGAGCACTACCACTTGCAAGAAAAGTTGTTGAAGGTCTTCCAGAAATTCAAGCAAAAAATGAAGGGGTCTGCAAAGGATGTGCAAAAGGAAAGAACACAAAGAAGACATTTCCAAGTAGTGAGAGCAAAGCAAAAGG
This sequence comes from Pseudotsuga menziesii, assembly GCA_001517045.1. Taxonomy (NCBI): domain Eukaryota; kingdom Viridiplantae; phylum Streptophyta; class Pinopsida; order Pinales; family Pinaceae; genus Pseudotsuga; species Pseudotsuga menziesii. Next base: position 65,354 of record LPNX011092236.1, on the reverse strand, counting down.
AATCTTGGAAATCATCCACTCCGATGTATGCGGACCAATGTCATCAAGCTCACTAAGCGGGTATGTGTACTATGTTTCTTTTATTGATGAATTTTCTAGGAAGACATGGATTTACTTCATGAAGAATAAAGAGGAAGTGTTTAGCAAGTTCAAGGAATTCAAAGCCTTGATCGAGAACCATACTGAAAAGAAGATCAAGACTTTTTGATTAGACAATGGCAGATCATTCACTTCAAATGAGTTCAAGGAACTATGCAAGGACTCAGGGATTAAGAGGGAGTTGTCCACTCCTTACAATCCACAACAGAATGGGATTGCAGAGAGGAAGAATAAACTATCAGGGAAGCTGCAAGAGCTATGCTTCATGATCAATATCTTCCTATGCATCTTTGGGTAAAAGCAGCCAAAACAATAGTGTATGTATAGAACCGTACTCCACACAGAGTACTCGAGAACAAGACTCCTGAAGAAGTCTTCTCCGACAAGAAACCATAAGTTAGCCATCTTAGAATATTCATATGTCCTGTGTACATACACATTCCAAAAAAAGAAGAGAACAAAATTAGATCCTTCAGGAAAGAAGGGTATATTTGTGGGATACTCTGAAAACTTGAAGGCTTACAGAATATACTTCCCAGGGTTCAAAAAGATTGACATCAGCAGGGATGTAACATTTGACGAAGATTCAACCTACATCAAATCCAGAAAGAAACCTGCTGAAGAACCTGAAGAAGCAGAAGCTCCCAAAATTCATGATACAATAATGAACGAAGAAACTCAAGAAGAATATCGAGAATTTGAAGAACCACAAATACTTGTAGATCCACCACAGGAGAATAATCCTCACAAGAGGAAACCTGCTTGGGTACGAGAGGTTATCCAAGGTGCGGAAAGATATGGGGTTCCAGAAGAGAATCTCAGAGAAAGAAATAGGACCAGATCCTGTTCCAGTTATGTAGCTTTACTATGTGACTTCATTGATAAAGAACCTTCCAAATATGAAGAAGCAGCAGAAAGGAAAGAATGAAAGGATGTGATGATCGAAGAGTATCAATCAATCATGAAGAATGATGTTTGGGATGTTGTACCAAGACCAAAAGGGAAGTCAGTTGTAACTTCCAAATGGATCTACAAGATCAAGCATGCTACAGACGGTAGCATTGAAAAGTATAAGGCAAGATTTGTGGCTCAGGGTTTCTCTCAGAAAGAAGGAATAGACTATGAAGAAAATTTTGCACCTGTAGCCAGATACACTTCCATAAGATCGGTACTTGCTCTGGCTGTAGTGATGAAATGGAAGATACACCAAATGGATGTCAAGACTACTTTCTTGAATGGTGTAGTAGAAGAGGAAGTGTATGTGGAGCAGCCACTCGGTTTTGAGACACATGACAGGGAGTCTCATGTGTGTAGATTGAAGAAATCCCTGTACGGTTTGAAATAGGCACCCAAGACATGGTACGACAAAATTGATAGCTTTCTATCCAGTTTGGGCTTTACCAAGAGTAAAGCAGTTTCCAATTACCTTTACTACAAGGTGGAAGATGGTAACCTGGTCATACTTCTACTATATGTAGATGATCTGTTTGTGACAGGTATGGATGGGTTGATTGTTGATACGAAGAGAAATATTGTTGCTGAGTTCGAGATGAAGGACTTGGGAATGATGCATTATTTCCTAGGTATGGAGGTGTGGCAGACTACAGATGGAATCTTCCTTGGACAAGGAAAGTATGCAGTAGATATCCTGAAGAGATTTGGGATGATGGACTGTAAGGCATTAACCACACCTATGGAATAAAACCTGAAGCTATTGAGTGATGCTTCATCAGAGACTATTGATGCCATGATGTATCGTCAGATGATTGGGTCCTTGATGTACCTGACAAACATGAGACCAGATATTTGCTTTGCTGTGAACACCTTGAGCGAATACTTGACAGATCCGAGACATGTTCACTTGACTACTGCAAAGCATATTTTGAGGTACCTGAAGGGTACAGTTGATTATGGGCTCAAGTATAAGGCTGATCAAATGATTAACCTAGAGGGTTATGTTGATTCAGATTGGGCAGGTAGTGCCATCGATAGGAAGAGCACTCCAGGGTGTTGCTTCAGTATGGGATTAGGTGTGATCTCATGGTTTAGCAGGAAGCAATCCTGTGTGGCACTGAGTACCACTGAAGCAGAGTATGTTGGAGCCTATTCAGCTAGTTGTGAGGCAGTATGGCTGAGGAAGCTACCATCTGATTTATTTGATCTCCAGTTAGATGCCACTTGTATATACTGTGACAACCAGAGTTGTGTAAAGTTGTCAAAGAATGCAGTATTCCATGACAAGTCAAAGCATATCAAGATCAAGTATCACTATATCAGGGATATGGTGCAGAGAGGAGCAGTGAAGCTCTAGTATGTTGCGACAGATGAACAGATAGCTGATGTGTTGACTAAGCCATTGGCTAGGGTGAAGTTTGAGTACTTCAGGGAGAATCTTGGTGTTCTCCAGATCGAGGTTCCTTCCAAGAGGAAATGATGTGTCCGTGCTGAGCCCTTCTGACATGGTGAGAATATTGGTTCCTTCCATGATCAAATGTAAGTCCTGTGCCCTTCTGACATGGTGAGAGGATTGGTTCCTTCCATGATCAGAAGTAAGTGCTGTGCCATTCTGACATGGTGAGAGGATTGGTTCTTTCCATGGTATGATGTAAGAGCTGTGAAATGGCAAGAGGATTGGTTCCTTCCATTGTCAGGTATATGTGGATGCCACATCCAACATGAAAAAGGGCTGGCTCTGTGAAGACACATCTAGTATGAAAAAGGACTAGCTCTGTGTAGATGCCACATCCAACATGAAAAAGGGCTGGATATGTGAAGACACATCTAGTATGAAAAAGGACTAGCTCTGTGTAGATGGCACATCCAGCATGAAAAAGGGCTAGCTCTGTGAAGACTCATCTAGTATGAAAAAGGACTAGCTCTGTGTAGATGGCACATCCAGCATGAAAAAGGGCTAGCTCTGTGAAGACTCATCTAGTATGAAAAAGGACTAGCTCTGAGTAGCCTCCACATCTGGTATGAAAAAGGACCAGTTCTGTGATGCCTCATCTGGTATGAAAAAGGACCAGCTCCGTGATGCCTCATCTAGTATGAAAAAGGACTAGCTTTGAGAAGACTCATCTAGTATGAAAAAGGACTAGCTCTGAGTAGCTGCCACATCTGGTATGAAAAAGGACTAGCTCTGTGATGCCTCATTTGGTATGAAAAAGGACCATCTTTGTGATGCCTCATCTAGTATGAAAAAGTACTAGCTTTGAGAAGACTCATCTATTATGAAAAAGGACTAGATTTGAGTAGCTGCCACATCTGGTATGAAAAAGGACCAGCTCTGTGATGCCTCATCTAGTATGAAAAAGGACCAGCTATGTGATGCCTCATCTAGTATGAAAAAGGACTAGCTCTAAGATGGTACATCTAGTATGAAAAAGGATTGGCTCTGTAGAGGTTCCTATGATGAGAAGAATCAAGAGATAGCACATGTGATGATGCCCAGTGATGATCCAAATTGAGTGATGATGATCCAACAGAAATGATCTAGATCAAGTGATGATCCAGATCCAGTGATGATGACCAGTGATGATCCAGATCAAGTGATGATCCAGATCCAGTGATGATCCAGAACGATTGATGTCCAGATCCGATGATGAAGATGACTTGAAGATGAAGAAGACTTGAAGATGACAAGGACTTGATGATGATCCAAAAGATACAAAGAAGAAGACTTGTGCTGAAAATTGTGTCGAAAGAATACCTTCCTAGTTAAGAGGGAGTGTTGATGTATATGTAACTTCGGAATGTATTTCACTTGTATTTATTATATATTGTAACCCGATGTTTATTCCAGGATGTACTTGAGTTATGTCATGCCTCGATGTTCCTATCGGGAAGGTCTATCATGTAAACAAGTCATGTCAAGTCATTATGGGTAACCCTCCTATTGTCTAAGGGTTAAAGTCCCCGCAGTTCCGGGGCACTAGGGTTATTAGACTCTCCTAGTAGAGGTCGACCCTGGTAGGGTTTTAGTCATGTCGGGATTAGTATAAATAAAGAACCAGAGTCTCTCTTTATCACACAACTTATACACACTCAAGTGTAGCGCATTGTTGAGGAAGGACAAGACACTGGGGCTAGACAAGAAGAAGGTTACTGCTGTCGGGAGATCACTTACTGTTTTGGGGCTTTTCTATTTTGGTGCTGATTCTATCAATGAGGAAGTTGCGGGGTTTTCACCATTTATGGTTTCCACGAGGATAAACATTGTGTTCATTGTCTCTTGTGTTTGATTGTTATGTTTTTTATTCTCTCAGTAAAGATCCAAATATAATGTTAGCTTAATGATGAAATTCTAACAGGTTTCAATTCTATGCCCCAGGTAGGGATTCAACAGGTGTCCCTGAAAGCCTGTAGGAGGTGGGATTCAATGTGCCATAGAATGATGGTCGTGGATTGGATCGACAACCATCAAATCCATTGGATTTAGGACATTGGGATAGTTCTAGGGGTGTCCCTCTACTCTAGGTCCATGGACAAGGGATCCTATTTTAGGTCAATTTTGGAAACTAGGGTTTTGCTTAGTAAGGGAATGTGAAATTTTTGCACATAGGGGTCAGCTTTGCATAATCCTTGATCGTGAACGTGTGGCTAGTGTTACCACATGGAACCTACCTAAACACACTTCCATGAACCACTATAACCTAGTTTTGATGCACAGTTTCCATTCTATGCCCCAGGTAGGGATTCAACAGGTGTCCCTGAAAGCCTATAGAAGGTGGGATTCAACGTCCCATAGAATGATCGTCGTCACTCGGATCAACAAACCGTCGAATCTATTGGAGTTAGGAAATCAGGATAGTGATAGGGGTAGTACCCTACTCTGGGTCCATGGACAAGGGATCCTGTTTTAGGTCAATTTTGGAAACTAGGGTTTTTCTCACTAAGGGAATGCCAAATTTTTGCACATAGGGGTCAAATTTTCATATTCCTTGACCGTGAATGTGTGGCTAGCATTCCCACATGGAACCTACCTAAAAACGCTTGCATAACCCACTGAAACCCCATTTTGATGCACGATTTCCATTTGATGCCCCGAGTAGGGATTCAACAGGTGTCCTTAAAAGCCTGTAGGAGGTGGGATTCAATGTGCCATAGAATGATGACCATCTCTCGGATTGATGAACCGTCAAATCCATTGGATTTAGGACATCAGGATAGTTCTAAGGGTGGCCCTCTAATCTAGGTCCATGGAAAAGGGATATTGTTTTAGGTCAATTTTGGAAACTAGGGTTTTGTTCAGTAAGGGAATGTCAAATTTTTGCACATAGGGGTCAACTTTGCATATTCCTCGATCGTGAACATGTGGCTAGCATTCCCACATGGAATCTTCTTAAACACGCTTGCATGTCCCATTGAAACCCCGTTTTGATGCACAGTTTCCATTCTATGCCCTAGGTAGGGATCTAACATGTGTCCCTGAAAGCCTGTAGGAGGTGGGATTAGACGTGCCATAGAATGAGTATCTTCGCTCAGTTCAACGAACCGTTGAATCCATTAGATTCAAGACATCGAGATAGTGCTAAGGGTGGCCCTCTACTCTAGGTCCATGGACAAGGGATCCTGTTTTAGGTCAATTTTGGAAACTAGGGTTTTGCACAGTAAGGGAATGTGAAATATTTGCGCATAGGGGTCAACTTGGCAAATTCCTCGACGGTGAACGTGTGGCTAGCGTTCCCACATGGAACCTCGTTTTGATGCACGGTTTCCATTCTATGCTCCAGGTAGGGATTCAACAGGTACCCTTGAAATCCTGTAGGAGGTGGGATTAAACATATATGCTGGTGGTTTGTGTTTGATCAACATCACAGAGAAGAAAGGATACCCACAATAGGGTGTGACATAGAATTGGAAAGAAGTATTAATTCATATCTGTTTGAAGGTGAGTGTATATCTTTCCCTCTTGAAAAAATACTTGTTGCAAACTATTATTCCTTGTGTAGATGTTGAGAATGCTGTTACCTATTGTGAGGTGTTGAACTTGACTTATTTCCCATTATTGTTAATCAAGAAATATTCTTTGTTTTTGTTTTCATCAAGGCGAAAGGAGTTGTCAATCCTATGTGGAGGTGAATTGATCTTATGATCTCATATCATTTGTGAGACTGGAAATTCAAAAGAAGGTTGTTTTCATAGTAATTTAGCTTGGTCATCCAATAGATGTGAGCATTTGTACGATGAAGTGCAGTAGGAGACAATGCCAATACATTAGTAACCATGTAATGGAACATGTTTATGTTTAGAAACAAGTGGCCAACCTATTATGCCATTATTACAAAATATATATCTTCACACCACGAATGTTTCGAATAATACGCCATAAACATAAATTTATAAAACAAGATTCAAAATACTACTTCTCCAATCAATTTACACTATAATAAAATCACACATAATTTTAATCTCTTCCAAAGTTGTTCCTCAATGCGATTCATCAAATTCCATGTACATTAACGAAATTATAAAATAATGTGCAGCATATACATAATGTGCAGGATAGAATCATAACCATTATTTTGAATCAACCTTATACTCAGATACTTTTAGGTTTGATGTGTATCCCATATATTCGTTAGATGAAAGACATCATGCCAACCACTAATTTCATTTATGTATACCACACAGGTGCATCACTTAGGTGTGTCAACTTAATGCAACCTTTAAAATTTTGTTAGGTTATTATGTGGGTAAGGTTATTTTGTATTCCACTTAGTTGGATCAGTTACTTAGCTGTGCTGGGTGGTTATGTGTGTTAGGTATGTTCCAATCTTTGTGAAGACAATTTAACATTGTATATTTAATTGGATCATGGAAAAAACCATTTTAAATGTACATTTTTGTCATTACATAATATTGTAATTGTGCATTGTTCTCAAATTTATAACTGATATCTCCATGCATTCACAAAATCTATAAAAAAAAATGGGAACATTACACATAGAGACATTCTTGGCCACAATGTATAATCACACTTAAAAGACTGAACCATCAAGATCTCAAGAGGATTGATATGAAATATTTTTTTATATCATGAAAGTTATAATACAAAAATAGTAGGCCCTTATATGGCCTGTCAATGTACATGTATCAAAAAAATCTTTGATGTGCATGCAAACAAAATTACAACTGTCCTAGATCGCACCCCTATACTCTAACTTCCTATTTTATAGAAAAATACATATTTGTCCTGGACTAACACATAAAAAATCTAACTTTATCTTTTTTTTTTCCTGACCTTGATGCTTCTTTCCTCTATCCACGACCACTGTGCATCTCTCGCGATTGCAAATCAATGACAATATTTCTTAATCAGGTAACTGAACTAGTACATTCCAGCAATAACAAAGTTTGAAAAGTTAAAATACGACTCAATTGTACATAAAACAAACAGTCACTGCATCCATCCGAGTTATAGATGCCTCTGGTGTCCTCCTCCTTGCAAAAAGTCTCTCTGCAATGCTTCTCTACGAATAAAAAAAATATGTCAATTATCTCAACAATTATCAACATGTACATGAATGAGAAAGTGTTAATCAATTATTTAAAAAATGAACATCTCACCGAAAAAATTTGTTCCTAGGAATGAGACCAGGTTTCTTCAGTAGTAAGAGGAGCTGTAGGTTGAACATCAACATTGATTGTGTGCACTAATGGACCAGGGTGTGACTACATTCACCAAATGATAAAATAGTTAGACATCGTGCATGTCCATAGACAATACAAATGAAGTGTACAATTACAAATATTCAAGTAGATGTACCTCTGTGTGACTTATCCCTATTTTATATGTAGCATTGAATGCAACATAAACAACCCCACGAAGGTCTGGAACATATGAATCTACATCTTGATGCTGTAAACATGCGAAAATAACATTAAGAAAAACTAGTTGTGAAGTGAATTCAAAGTTAACAAGCAATTGCCATTAGAAGTGTGTACATCACCGTGGGATGAGTAGGTTGATAATCATGGACACCCGCTCTTTTTAAGGAAGAGGGTCATCTGGTGTAGACAACCCTCTTATCTACGTTTGGACTACAGGGAGATCAAAACCAAAGAGGCGGTGCAGGGATTTACGATGATGTCTGCAGTCATAAAGTGTTACCATAGTTAGGCATGGACTTGAATGGATGAAATAATATGTATTGAAAAATTAACATGTTGTAATATACTTACCCCTTCCTGGGACATATTTCCCCCATGGGAGGGAGTGCTTCTAGAAATTTCTTGCCCCTCTTCAGATCCAGATAGAATTTGCAAGCTTACAAATTATAAATATTAGCAATATATAAAGGAGTGTACAGTAATAAATTTAAATATTCGAACAAGATTCAGTTATTAACCATGTACTTACATTCTTCAGGTAATCATAAATTCCACCTAGGAGTAATTTGTTGAGATCAATGTCTCCAGCATCCGGTTCTAAATGGGGTTCCTACAACTTAAAAAACTTTAAATATTAGACAATTTAGCAAATTAATCAATATTAACAAATGCATTAACAAAATGATATGTATTAACAAAATGAAACATGTTGAAATATTACCTTGGTGTTGGTTGTTTGGGCCTCGAATACAACCACAACGGGTGTACTACCACCCCCCTGAGAGGCACTAATCTCTAGCAAGAGTAAATATTGCATATATTACGAATCTTTTAATATGTGTACAATATGGAAAATTAAAAATTGAAAAAGAATAGAGTTTTAAGAATGTCCTTACCTGACCACCAATCATCATAGAAGTACCATGTGTTGATCCAGGACCATAACAGGATTGACCACAAGTTGTGCACACGTGTGGCTGACTCTGAGGCACATGAGATGTCGGTCTATCCCCACCAATAGATGGTCCTATACCACCGAAAGATAGTGGTTATACCCCAGCAGAGGAAGAGGGCCCGACCTTCTCAATATTTATCGTGTGTTGGGAAACCATCTCAGCTAGAGTAAGAAATGCCTCTCGTGTCTGGGTAACCATATCATGTGCAGGAGGGATGTCTGCTCTCGGTAGCTGGGCACGAGGTACAGGTATCTGTCGATTGGGATCTATATTCCTAGCATTGGATCAGTTTTGGGACATACCCCTACCAATTCCTTGGAACCCCAACATGTCAAAATAGTTGACATATTTCCCCATCACAAACTCTACATACAACTTTTGGAGGAAGTACAATGATATTTCCCTATTGTTGTGCAGGGGAATGTAAAAAACCATGTACCATCTATCCATCCAATGGTCCCTAATGGGTGGAAAGATGCACCACTCAATCGAAATATGTGGCCTGGTACTCTCTGGAATCTCATCCATCCTAGGCACTCTAAATAATGTATATATGTTCTCTTTGGTTATTTTTAGCTTCTTTATCTCATTGTAGCTCAAACCATCAACATATTCTTATCTTTTTCTTTCCCTGTAGGATGCGATGCTATACAAATCATCATTCGATCTGGCGATCGTATCAACTATTTTCAGCAATGAGGCTGACAAGGAGCGGCGAAGCTCATCTCCACCCCTCCAGGCAGATACAATCTCTCTAAGATCCCAATAACCCTCAATATCTCGACATTGTGGTCCATAGTAGCCACTGCAATCATAAATACAAATAAAATATCATTAGAAAAATAAACACATGATATAATTACATCTCTAAGTAATGAAAAGTGTAAAACTAATGTACGACAAATAACAACATAAACTAAATCTATTATTTAAATTTTAAAATAGATCTTGAATTTTACAGTAAAGAGTAAACATTTAACATTTTTTCATTCAAAATTTATGTCCTAAATTCAAGTATTAATTCCAATTTCCATATGCATGTGTACATAAAATGTCCTATGTGCATATGTTGATTGGGAAGGTCCTCTAGCTTATTTTAAGGATTGGATTATGAAGTTTCATCAAAATTGTGAGGTGCTGACTAATGCCCTTCAGGACCAGCTCTCAGACTGTGGGTAGAGGCACCGACTAGAGCCTAGAAGAGGCGACATAATGTGCTAATAATGAATACAATCCTAGTGTAGGAAATGATTTTGTTAGATATGTAATTATTTGTTGTAGAGTGATGTTTTTTGGACTCCAAAGTCCATTTAGTAGATCTCTATTTATATGTAATTTGGGCGATGTATGGATTCCGCTTGATGTTATTTTAGTTCTATGCACTCTTTCTATATGCCCATGAGAGACTAAATGCATAATTGTGTATAGTGGCTTTTATGGTTGCAATGTTTCCACTGGATTCTATCATGTATGATAGTATGTGGTTGGCATGCAATCAAACACATCAACCTCCCTATGTATCTTGATGTTCGTAGAGCCTGTTGTTGAACTTCATTGTATTGACCTTAACCAAAAAGTACCCTTTAGTCAAGAGGAAATATTTGTTAAGCATGGGAAGATTCTATACCTTAGTTTAACACTTGGATTAGGAAGTTTCATCAAAACTATAAGGTGTTTATTTATGTTCTTTGACGACCAAATTTGATATTTTGAATAGAGGCAAGGGATTTACCATGTATGTTTATGTATTTTAGGGAAGATATGAATTCTACTTGATTTTTTTTATAGTGTATGCAAGCTTTCAATATAATTGAAAAACTTTGCATATTTGTTAATTTTGGTTTGGATTCACAAGGATGCTTGCAAATATACATATGCAAATAGTGAAGTTGATTTATTTTTTATGAGTTAATTGGGTTTTTAGTTTACATTGGGCATGCAAATTACTTATGAAAACTTGCAATGTGCTTGGAAAACTTTGCATATTTGTGAATCTTGGTATGGATTCACAAGGATGCTTGTGAATATGAATATGGAAATAGTGAAATTGTTTTTCTTTTTATGAGTTAATTGGGGTTTTGGTTTCCATTGGGCATGTGAATTTTGGGTATGAATTTTGGTAAATAGTCAAAATTATTTGGTTTTTATGATTAAATAGGGGTTTTGGTTTCCATTGGCCATGTAAATTCCTTTATGGGCATATAAATTAAAATATTTTGGTTTAATTTCAAATTAGGGCAAAGAAAATAATGAATATAGGAAAAATAGCATGAGAGGATTTGAAAAAAATACCTCACAAAGGAGAGGTTGATCCCAAGGTGGATTTTGTTTTCTTTTTTTCACCCAAAATGCGTTTGCCCTAACTCGTTTTGGTCCGTCGAAGCTCTAATTAGCGCGACGTTGTGGCGAAAATGATGGGCTCGACGCGTTTTAAACATAAAACAAGTTTAAGTAAACGTGAGCATGTTTTTTCAAGGTAAAATAGGAGAGCGATTTATATTACTAAAACAAGGGCGTGTTTTTGTGTACTATCTTGATTGGCATGCTTGTTGGCAGCCTTGGGACTAGGCTTGGAAGGGCTGGGAATGATTGGGATGCTTTCTATTTTATGGATCAAGAATGATTGACTTCACTCTACCATTGAATCTAAAAGGTCCCTCAACTTTGTGCACTCACCCATATATATATATTGGCACACACACACACACACACACACATTGGAGTGCACTCTTATTTTGCTGCAGGTTGGTTTGACATTAGAGTCCGTTAATTGGATTATGAGGTGTGTGAGGTCGACAAAATTCGTTGTTCTTTTCAATGGTACACCTTAACAAACCTTCAATGCGAGTCGGGGGCTACGTCAAGGTTTCCCATTATCATCTTTGTTGTTTCTCTTAGTTGTGGAGGGCTTGGTCCTACTTATTGCATATGAAAAGAGACGAGGTCATATCGAGGGCATTCATATCAGTTCTACGATTTCCCTCACACATATGTTTTTCATTGACAATGTGTAACTTGTTGGTCGGGGTGTCCATGAGGATTGGCACTGTTTTAGAAGGATCATTGACATTTTCTCTGCTGCATCAGGCATGTTGGTCAGTAATGACAAATCATCCTTCTTGAAGTGCAACAATGGTGATGAACTGGATTCAAACATACGACTATTTTTCCATACAAGATGGACCTGATTGAGGTAGGTTTTAAGTATTTGGGATTTTGGGTGAAGCCATTTAACTATTATATCATGGATTGGAAGTGGTTGGTTAAGAAATTTGAGGCGAGGGTCAACAACTGGACCTATCGAACACTTTCTCTTAGAGGTAGGCTTGTCTTCCTCAAATTTGTATTGAGTAGCATACTGGTGTACTGATTTTCACTATACAATGTCCCGTGTTTCATCATTAAAACTATCAAAAATATTATGTGTCATTTCTTGTGGGGTGGTCGAGACACTGCTCACACGACACATTTAGTGAACTAGGATACTATTACCAGGCCATATGCTTGTGGCGGATGGAACATTAAAATTATGGATTAGTTCAACTGCTCACTCAGGATGAAAAGTATTTGGATGGCACTGAATGGTTGTGGCATATGGAATAAGATCCTCATGTCCAAATATTTATGAAAGAACACACTAATATATTGGATTAGACTAGACAACCACTCGGTGGTTCGTCCCTCTGTCATCTGGAATGGTTTTACCAGTATTTTGGGTTGGATTAGTAGAGCACTATGTTAGAAGGTGGGAAATGATGCCTTTGTTCTTGTGGGTACTAATCCAATAGTGGGTTTGGAGAAGTCCTATACACTTTCATAGAGCTTAATAGAATATTTGTAGGACTATGGTTTAAAGACTCTAAGACAATTTAGAGTAGGTGATAATATCTCTACTGTTGGTTCTTATTGGTTCTCTGTTAGAGATCTTGATCTATCTGGAAATTGGTTTGATGAATGGAATAACTATCTTTCTCTATTAGTTGCAGCTGGTATTAAACTCCATAATGACATAGAGATATTGGTTTTGTCACAATAAAAAACGGGTCTTGTCTCTATGAAGATGGCCTATAAGTTCATCATAGAGAATCACTGCCTGTACTAGACCCCTTGTGGCATAATACACTCTGGAATTGGAACCTTCCAATAAATCTCAAGTGTTTCATTTGGATTTGCATCAACAATAAGATTAACATCTGGGACAAATTACTTGCTAAGGGATGGAATGGCCAAATTTTTTTCCATCTCTGTGCATAGGCTGCTGAATTGGTTCAATATTTATTCAGGGACCTTACTTTGGGTAGAGCAGTTTTTAAAACTATAGCTTCACTCTTTTGTATCCTCCTCACATGGGATAATTGATCCTTTGTTGATTTTCTAAATAATTGGGTCAGAACTGGGAGTAATCATCTCTATCTTCCCTTTTCTTTCACTTGGCTCATTTGGAAAACAAGGAATGCGGTGATATTTCAGGATACACATGCATAGTTATAGTCTGTCAAATTAGGTGTGTTACAAACCATTTCAGACTTCCCTAAACCAGTCAATAAGAAGAAGAAGATCTGATTTATTGGCATAAGACCAGAGGTGACTGCAACTATGGGTTTCTTTGATGGTGTTGCACAAGGTGGTGTTGAGGGAGCTAGTATGGTCCTTTATATCTCTAGGACTCAATTTTTTCATCTTAAAATGGGTTGTGTAAGTTGTTCTAATACAAAGGTAGAACTTCTTGCACTTTTGGGCCTACTCTATGTTGCTTCTACCATGGGCCTTGCTCACTTGTTAGCGTTTGGTGATTCTATTTTCATAATTGAGTGGGTGCAATCCTCTGCCAAGCTGCAGGTATTGGAGCTAGAACATTGGGGTTCATGACTTTTGGCACTCAAGGATTCTTTTCACATTTTTTTATTATCAGCACATCTACATGGAACATAACATGCTGGCATATGGATTGCCTAAGGAGGCATTGGTAATCAATACTGGACAACTTTCCATATTTGAGTTTTTGGATGGGAAACTCACTTTCTCGTCTACTTATTGGCCTTTCAAAAGTTGAAAAATATGACACTCACTCATCTTGGGAGGGACATGGAGGTTTTTTGCTATTTTTTGATGGGATGAGAAGGTTCGTTACTACTTGTAACCTTTTTTTGAGGACCTTTTTTTCTATACTTCATTTTGTAAATTGGAGATGTTAGAATTTATTGGTTGGTTACTAGACATTAGTGAACTAGATGGCTGTTTTTTTAAGTACTGCCAGATAGTGGAAGACCTTTGTATATGGTGACAAGTTTTTTTTGGTATAACTACCAGCGATGTGACAAGTTTATTTTAATTAAAAGAAATGACTTTTCTTTTCTGTATGAAAAAAAATATTGGCGCACGCACACACACACACACACA
>LPNX011092236.1:38312-50917 GCA_001517045.1 Pseudotsuga menziesii | reverse complement strand
AATATTTATATATATTAGAATATAAGAGAATGATGAGAAAAGTGCATAATTGGATGCAATCAAGATATTTTGGCATTGTTGATGATGGTAAAGATATAGGTTCTTAGGCCAGATTCTCTATAGATGCATTGAGCCTCTAAGAAGAAAACTTCTCTTGTAAGATATATATGGTTAGAAGAAACACATTGAGGTGTCCCTCTAGGATTGATTACTTGGAGGATTCTTGAGTCTCTTTTAACAGGTGCAATTTATGTTCATAGTATTTTATGGAATGGTATTGAAAGTATTGTATATAGATATTTGATTCATAAGTAAATGAATATTGTGTTGTCTATGTGCATTCCATAAGATGATGTGGTATATTGATACCTATATCATGTTTTTTTATCATAACATATATATGTTGTCCAATGTAATGTACATTGTAACAAAAAAATGTAATTAAACTAAGATATATGGGAAATATGAAGTCCAAACTTTGTAATTAAAAACTAATATCTATAGGTAACGTGACGAACTTCCTAGGTTTTAGGATAGACATTGAATCTTAATGTGGCATTAGGATAAATGTTAGTATCACACTAGTTGAATCTATGTGTAACCCTATGAGTGTTACTGGGAATATTTCAATTAGTATGGACACAATATGTTCCCCTAGTTTGCATGGGCTGGATCTAGAACAAAGAACCACAACTATGCATCCTTCTCCTAGATAATTGAACTACTTGAATGTTAAGATTTCCTTACCTTAGTGATGGAGGTTGTACTTTCCTTAAGGATCCTTTGCGATCAAATGTACCTACTAAGAACATGAATAACAAGACAAAATGGTGAAATCAACAAGAAAATCCAAATATCTATACTAATGGTCAAGGAAAAAAGTAATAAACAACTGATATTAACACAAATCATTTATGGAAAAGGAGAACATGTTTGTATAAATGATATAAGAGTAAGAAGTTACAACCAAAGTCTTGATGTTGAAGCCTTAATCTTGTAATACTTTTGACATCACTCTTACACACATTATAAAAGCCTTAAAAACCTCACTCACAATGACACTCTCTTGCCTCTTACACCAGTTATGATTTTAGCAGCATTGATGCTCTCTTGGTATTCTTCCCTCCTCCCACTCATGAGAGGAATCTTGTATAAATAGGCCAAGGGAAGCCCAAAGGCATTGATATAATTTTGTAGGAAGGTAGGGAATGATTTTTAGGGCTAGGGGTTGGAGTTACACCTATTCAAAGTAGTTGGGATCAACCTCCACTAGGACTTTCGTCTAGAAGGTTCTCAAAATATCTTTTTTTTTTATACTTTTTGACAGTACTGACACTCTCTGCATATGGGAAAGAAGCGCCATCACTCTTTTTCTTGAGGGTAAAGGAAGATCATCGATGCACCATGTCAGCTAAAAGAAGGCATCAGGAAGATCCGACGCCCTATGTTAAGAGACAAGGTGCATCAGACATCCTAGGACTATGAAAAAAGGTCTCCAAAAGATCACTACAGAATTTGAACCTGAAATCCGATGACAGAATCTGATGTCATCCAACATTTTGCATGGATGTGTCAGACATCAATCAATCTACAGAATGCCGACAACAAAATATTTCTAGCGACGTTGATTATCTGACACACCGGAGTCGGAATTTCGACGCTTGTAGTGGCGGTTACCCAACACATCCGTGCTGGATAGGCGTCAGATGTCCGACTCCCATAGTGGCGGTTATTTGACACCTAAATGTTGGATCTTCGACGTTCGTGAACCCAAAAAAAATTAAGGTTTACATGATTTTAAATTTTATGGTCCCATACTTTTAACGGTACCTATGTTCAAGGCATCGAATATCTGACGCATGTCCGTTATAAATATAAATTGTTTTAAACATTTTGACATGTTTGTTGTAGAAGAGATGGACGATTGCAAAAATTATTTTTTCCTCGATGGACGTTTTTAGTAATAGTTTTATTCTTCAATGGGCGGTTGTGGGAATTTTTTTTTTCATCGATAGACAGTTTGCTGGGAATTTTTTATTCTTCGATTTCTCTCCGTTTGACAAAACCTTGATGCGTGGTTGATGCATGGAACTTGATTTTTTAAGACAACCGGTTATATTCATTAACGAAGTTTATGACAAAATCTCAAATAGATTAAATATTGCTTATCCAAATGAAGACAACCGACAATTGCTTGCTAGACTATGCGATGCAGCAAAACGAAGGGGTGATGGCAAATGTTATTGTCCATTACTCAATGCAGGGAATTTAAGAGGGGAAGAATATTGATCTCAACAGCCACAAAAAATTGCAGGGAACATGGACACGCTGAGGGGGGGAACGAATATCGTCCATTTGTAGGTTTATCATTATAAACGTTATTATATTCATTTTTTTTGTAATTGTATGTATTATTTTTTTTCATATATTAATGTATATCTATTGATGTTTCCATGTATTTATATTAAAGGAAAGACACCCTATAGCATGTCGTCCAGAGGAAGTGCTTTCAGAACAAGTTCATGATTAGGATCATGGAGCGTGTATGTTTAATGGAGAACAAGTGAATGATCATATTGAACAAGATGATCACGTCGATGATGTAATTGAAGATGATGGTACAAATACATTGATCCATGATTCATTTAACGTTAGAATGGATGACGATGATGTTGGTAATGAAAATGATGATGACTTTGATGATGTTCACGATATACCTCTTCTTGATAAGGCATATGAACCCCTTTATGAAGGCTCCAAAACAAATCTTCTCTCTACTATATTGTTGATAATGAACTTGAAGGTTATGAATGGTCTTTCAAACATTGCAATCACACGTATGCTAAGGTATCTAAAATAATCCATCACATATATAGGATCATGATAAAGTTTATTTGCATTCCTCTAATAATTATATTGTTAACTCATTATTGATCAACGTACTGTACGAATGAAGCATGTTTCGTTAATATTATTTATTTATTACATTAACAAATTTTTTTTGTAGCTTGATAGTTGTTTTTTTGTTACCACCATCAAATATTTTACGTCGCACATTTCGAGCTTTATCTTCCATCATGAAAGAGATTGGAATGCATTATGAAGCAATTCATGCATGCCCCGATGACCATGTTATATATTATAATCAGCATGAATTTGCAACAAAATGTCCGTAATGTCATGTAAGTAGATATCGTACAGATAAAGTAACAAAAAAGGTGCCTCAGAAGGTTCTTCGTTATATTCCCATCATTCCACATTTGCAACGACTGTTCAGGTGCAAAAACATAGCGCAATTTATGGATTACCATGCTAGGAACAGAAGTCAAGATGATGTTATCCGAATACCTGCAGATGGTATTGCTTTTAGAGATATTGATGAAAAGTGGCCTCACTTTAAAGAAGAACCACATAATCTTAGGATTTCTTTGGCAACAGATGGTGTTAATCCATTTGCACAAATGAAATCCATTTACATGGTGTGGTCTATTTTTTTTATCAACAATAACATTCCTCCATGGTTGTCAATAAAGAGGGAGCACATAATGTTGTTGATGATTATTCCAGGTTTTATTGACGAAAACTATTTTATTTATAATGTAGTTGTGGCATCTCATTTGTTGTAATATGTATCTTAATTTCATATATATATATCTATTATTTTACTCTTTTTCATGGTTTATATATCTTAATGATTCTCATAATGATATATTTTATATGTTCTTCAAATTATGAATCCGGTAAGTTCCAAGTCAAAGATATGAATGTATACATCGAACCTCTTATAGATGAGCTACTAAAGTTATGGAATGGCATAAATATGTATGACGTATCTAGACCAATACGACAAAGGCAATTTCAATTCCATGCAATGGTTGTATGGACAATACATGATGCCCCTGGGTTAACTTCATTTTGTGGTTTGTAATTTTAAGTTCCACTTTAATTGCATTTAATGATATGGAGTAGTTAAAATATTTTATAAATGATTATATTTGACATAGATATTCCATACGTAAATATTGTAGGTCTTCAGACAAAGGGTAAATTTGGATGTCCAGTTTGTGGTCCTAAGATAAAATCTCGACGTTCAAAAAGCTTAAGAAAGGAGGTGTTTGATGAGTATAGGAATTTCCTCTCTAAGAATCACAGGTATAGAACAAATGAAAGAAATATTTTCAATGGGAAGCAAGAGACTGCATTAAAGCCACGGAGAATGACACCTCACCTTTGGAAGATGCAATACAATAGAAATCGTCATCATGGTACGTATGGATCATCGTATATGAATTTTCATGTATTTTAATTTTTATTGTGAGTTGTTTGTTGTAGTGGCCATATTTGATTTATGATGTAATTTATTAATTATAAACTAATATTCATGATTTCCATCATGATCATGAAGGCATTAATGGTCTTCCATGAGGAATGAAAAGTTATCCTATTCAATTTAGCAGGTTGCCCTACTATGAGCACCTACAAATTGCTCATTTGTTTGATACAATACATATTGGAAAGAATGTTACTGAAACCTTATGGCGACTACTAGAGCTAAGGAGGGAGAAAGATAAAGTTGTGAAAGTGTGCAAAGACATTCAAGAAAGAAACCATGTAATGAAAGACATCATCCAATTTCATACCAATAAAGAACAAGTTAATATAAACTCAATTCCATGGATGTTTACAGAGCAACAAAGCAATGTTGTCAAAGAAGTAATGCGGAAAATTAAATTTCCCACTGGTTTTTGTGCAAACTTGAAGAATATCATAACTAAAAAAGGTGATTTTTTGGGGGTCAAAACACATGATTGGCATGTCTTCATCAAGGTAATTATTATTGTTATGTCCATATAATTTTTTCTTGTTTGTATACTCTTTTTTTAATAAATGGCGTGGTTTGTATATTGATATAGTATGTTATACCTCTCTCTCTCTCTCCTGGACAACTTCGACAACAATGTCAAACAAGTTATATATAATCTTGGTAAATACATGAGGTGACTAACGATTACTTGCATGTGCTTAGTGTTTCTTTAATTATCTGTATAATAATTTATATTTGTTTTTTTGTGCACTATTTCAGCATATATTCTAATTTAATATTTATTTTTGTTAAATATCATTATTGGTTTGCATCACTTGTAGATGGTTGACATCTAAAGAAATCCATAAAGAAGATATAAAGTATTGGAGGAGAGAAATTCCTCGTCTCATGTGTGAAATGTAGAAGCATCTACCATCGGACAATGCTGTTGAAGATTATTCCAACAATGACACGATGGGTGTAACTGATGATGATGACAATGATGATATGGCCAATCCTTACAATGTTGACACGGATGATGATACAAATGGCACATCATATTCATCATCATCATCATCATCATCATCATCGTATTCCTCATGATGATGATACTCATCATCAACATCATCATCATCGTCATCCTCATGATGATGATAATCATCATCATCATCATCAAGATCATCATCATCATCGTCATCCTCATGATGATGATAATCATCATCATCATCATCAAGATCATCATCATCATCATAATCATGATCATCATCATAATCATAATCATCGTCTTCATCATGATCATCATCTTCATCAGCATCATAATCATCATCAGCATCATCATCATCATCATTGTCATCGTCAACATCATTATTGTCATCATCATCATCATTCTCATCATCTTCATCATCATCATAATCATTGTCATTGTCTTTATCATCATCATTGTCATCATCGACATCGTCATTGTCATCATCATCATCATTGTCATCGTCTTCATCATCACCACCATCATCATCTTCATCATCATCGTCATCATCATCATCATTGTCATGATCAACATCATCATTGTCATCGTTGACATCAACGTCATAATGTTCATCATCATCGTCATCATCATCATCATCATCGTCGTCATCATCATCATCATCATCATCATTTTCATCGTCATCCTCATGATGATGATAATCATCATCATCATCATCAAGATCATCACAATCATCATCATCATCATCATCATTGTCATTGTCGTCATCAACATCATCATCATCATCAACAACAACATCATCAACATCATCAACATCATCATCAACAACATCGTAATCATCAACATGAACATCATAATCATAATCATAATCATTATCACCACCATGCTCACAAGATGGTTCTTCCCTCATTAATGTGAAGGTTCTTTATTCAAGTTAGGATATAATACAAATATCCTAATACTATTATGGCAATTTATATAATATAAAATAACATATAATAAAAATAAAATACATATAGTATAAAATAATATATAATAAAAATAAAAAACATATAATATATAATGTTTTTTGTGACAAGGGTTTTTTGTGCGCGCTGTGATGTTTGCTCCTTTGTGGGACAAGCTTGAATGCAGACAGACCCTTCCTCATTTAGTGGGTTATTCAGGGATTCAATTTACAAACCTTCTTACCTTACAAATGAGAAACTCGCTATTTGGGTCATGAACTTAGAATAGGGCTTTCGCGCCTCACCCCCTCTCGTATCTGTGACGGTCACTATTATAGTGATCATTCATTTTGTAGCGCATCTATAGATGTAATTACACAATTTATCTAGTTTTGCACAGGCTTGATAAACATTGTAAATACTATATGATAGTGTTAAGGACTACTCATACCATAAGGTTGGGAGACTATGGTATAAATACCATGTCCTAAGTACTAAGTCTGCGCTGATATTTAAAGGGTGGTGAAACCATAGGATAGAGGGTTTAACATATGACTTGGTTGGTATATGGTATAATGTTGATTCCATAAACTATGGTGAGGGTTTGTGCATGCATTAATGGTCACCAGCTGAAGGTTTGTGCATGCGTTAATGGTCACCAACTACTTGTGCAATATGGTTTTTGGCATTTTGGTTTAGTGTGGTCTCTGCGCATTTGGATAATGGAGACGACCCCATCGATTCGCAGGTAATCTAGACCGACTCTGTGTAAAAATGCATTGCTTCGTTGTATTCTCCATGGCATGGTCATGCTTTTCATGCCATCATTGGTTTGTCTGCAGGTGAACGTGAAGGTGCTCCGAGGTTTGCATAGGCTACACTATTGATTTGGGATTTCTTCTTCACATCCATGGTAAGCATGCTAGCAAGATTTACTTGCCTCCTCTCGTTCTGGGCATTTATGAGTTGGAACACTTTACTGGGTTGGGGTTTTGTGTGGAACTTGTTGACTCTGCCTTTGGGGTTTATAATGTAGCTTGATCTGGTTTTTAATGGACTCTTGTTGGGAGGTTTGGCATCTTTGGGCCGTGGTTGCACCATTAATTGTAATGGTGCCATAGCTCATGACTTTGCCATTTAACATTTTTAATAGTTTGACTATTGTAAAAGAGGCTTCGTGCCTCACTGTATAAATACATTGCACGTTGGATTTTATATAAGGACTGCAATGTGATTTGGTATATACGATTTCATTCGACGTTTATAAAATATTATACTGGGTAAAGATTTGGGACTCCACAACCATCATTAATTGGTTCAATAGAATATCATAACTAACTTTACTTGCACTTAATGGTTGGTGTCAACGTATCTGTGATATGGAACCTTACTTCATCCAGCTAAAAGTAGTTCACACATTCAGAGAACACAATACTAAGGCTGATAGCTTATCCAAAGAAGCATTAACCTTGGCCTCAAGCCATTTTCAGTTTACTAAATTCAATGATGGTGAATGTACTGGTCAGTGCACTTTCCAGCTTTTCTAGCCCTTAGCACTTGAGTCTTTTATGTGCTATTGCTATTGACATCCTTTGGATGATTGAGGTGGATGATCCCCTCATATTACTGATCTCTCTTATTTATTGCTTGTTTGGATTAGCTACTTTAGTATTAGACTTGAATTCTCAGTCTGTTGAAGGTTAGTGATGTGGATGTAGTCAAGATTCCTAGATTAGGGGTGTTACCTTTGAATGTTTGTCCAGTATTCCTGTGAAGCTGATCAATTGTATTCCTTAGGGTTTCCTTAGGGTTGAAAATTAGTATGGGAAAACAAGTTAGCATTGCCTTAGGGTTGAAAAGTAATATGGGAAAACAAGAATCATCAAGACAAGCTAAAAGGAATAAATCAACAAATATTATAGACTGATATAAATGTATTTAACGTGCCAACTGGCCAGATCTAGAAATGTCCGCTCTTCACCACCACTGGGAAATATGCCTCTGAAGTGCTGGCTTATGCACTTCAGAGTAGCATAGAGGTTAAAACATCCACTCTAAAACTAAAATCATCTCAACATCACAAAATCATTCATGGGAAAACTAAAAACCACTTAAAGGAGATATGTTCTTTGAAGGAGATAGTCCATTAAAGGAGAACCTCCAAGTTTTGTATAGACATATATTGGCATAAATTGCAGTGTTATATGTGATGCATATGCATAACATATCGTCTCAATCTTGACAACGTTGAAAGGCTAAAGTACAATGGGCACAAGCATACATTTGAAGCTTATGAAGCCTACCCAATTCATGTTAGCAAAAGGCAATGCAAGCAATACGTTAGAATGGAGACTTGTATGTAACCAAAAAAGGGGCATACATTAGAATTTTTAGGGCTACCAAATTCCCACACCTATTAACCAAACTCATTCTTGACAAGCTTTTTCTTTAACAAGTTATTGGCTTACAAGTCTTTCAAAGTTTTTTTTCTTATAAGTCTTTCCATATTTTTTTCCTGGTATTTTTCTTTGCTTATGCCAACTTTTTTATTTGGCCACGGTGCAGGTAGAACCAAACAGGTATTTGTCAGACCTATCTTCCTCCAACGAAGGGAGTTTGGGAAGGCTAGAGGAAAGTGAGACATCCAGTAGGTCTACACGGGCTAGATCAACTAGATGTCAGAAGATCAAATTTTTTTTTGACAAATGCATGAATTTTTTTCTCCATGGAGGGGGGTCATGTTCCTATGATGATGAGACAATGGGAGACATCGACATGCCCTTAAGGTACCAACACCTAGTGAAACAATGGGTGCCTAGCAATCTTCCTAAAGTAAACACTGATTTTTGTGTGAATGAGAGGATATATAGAATTGCACCGTCCTCATTGCATGGATTGGGCTTGTTTTGCATGGACGGCCTAAAGGTTGGATACGGTAGATGTACATAATTGATGGAGTGTGTTGGACCCTGTTACAACTACAGTGATTGGATGCGCCTGGTCCAATATGCACGAAGTATGCGTATATATGGGTTGTCAGTGAATTATATACAACTGAAAGACAAAGCTCAAAATAAAGGAGCAACCATGTACATGGACAGAAGGCCAAATACAATTGGTAATATTGCGGGGTTTATAAACAGTACACAACCAGGGTCTACATTAAAGCAACCCAACTGCATATTCGAGTCACGTGAAGGAAACCATGTCTTTGTATGTGCAATTAAATCAATAGCTGCTGGCGAAGAACTGCTTATTGATTACAATTTGAACCGTGTAGATACAAATAATGTTAGTATGGTTGTGGTACAAAAAACAATTTATAAGTCCTTTTATTAATTATTTTAACATCTATATGAATTTTTGTTAGCATATAATTGAAATTATCTACTTAATTTCATGTTTCCTTATGAAACTTTTAGTATGTCTTTGATGCAGGGTTCTCTCAGGGGCACCTCCATCTCTGTAGATGTTTGTCAACCCGAGTCAAGGCAGTAGGTATACATCGATATTGCCAATGTAATATTAAATTTTAGGATGGACATACAGATATGTTGTTATGTATTTTCATTAGTATATTAGGTTCGTTTATATAATATTATCGATTTTCCATGCAGAGTGTTGATTAGGGAAGCGAACTGGCTATTGATCAGCCAACTACACCATCAGGGCAACAACCAAACATGAATGTAATTCTCCATTTCAAATACTCTAAAATCGTAAACATGTCTATCATGATGCATTATGTTTATTTTGTTATGTATTCTTTCGTTTTTATGGTTGTGTTCATGATGGTAATGTTTTCTAGCTTTTTTGCAGATTGACCGGGGAAAATCCCCAGTTGTTGATCAGACGACTGGAGACTTGAGGCGACCATTTAACCTAAATGTAATTCCACATTCTAAATACTTAAAAAATGTACACATATAAAACATGTAGCATAGTGTTTATTTTTGTTTTTGTTAGCTTATAGATATTGCGTTCATTGTGATAATGTTCTCTACTTTTTTCGCAGGTGGCTGATCGAGGTAAATCCCCATCTATTGAGTAGACCATGCCCTTGGCTAGGCGTCAGATAATCCTAGATGTAATCCCTAATATAATTATTTGTGCACACTATATTTTCAAAGACTAAGCAATTTTTTATATATTCCATTTGCAGATAGGGGATTCCGTTTATGAAATGACGTCTCAAAAATATTTACAGAATGAGGTCTCTCGGTTGATGAGAGATAGTGAAATTAGAGAGTTTGCAGACCCATTGAGGGTGCTACAAAGGACAAGGGAAAATAAATATGAGGAACTAGTTCGTTTGACATTGGCAGTTCCACTAACAGAAGGGCTCGAACAAAGGCTTCAATTGTTGTTACAGCAACGTAAACAACTGGACGTAAGTTATCGAATAAAAATGTAAATTAATTTATAAAAACTTTATAATATTTGATTTTATATGCTGTTGAACTTATAATACAATGGGTTTAATTTACAACGTGCTATGGAGATTATCAGTGGTGGTCAAGGTAATGTTGGTCCCAATGACCAAACCACTCTAAGTACATCACATACTGCTCCCATATTGTCCACTAAACAATTGGCAACATGCTCTGCGACACCGCCGAGGGCAGTGGAGGGTGAAGCCGATGGTGCCCCACCCTCAACAGATGTTGTAGAAAAAGGGGCGGATGCAGGGCTAGATAGAGATGTAGAAGCATTTCCTGGATCTTCTCGTGTGACTAGCACTGGTTCAATAAAGTGTACATTTTTTGGTGAATGAAGAACTGCTTCCAATAAAGATAGAGATGATTCCAGGTCATTATATATTGTTCAATTTATTTTTTATAATTTGTGTCTAATATATCGATAATATTTTCTAATGTTCACTTATGATGGCAATAATGTTTTGCAGGAAATGATATATTTTATAAATATCTATATGATTTGGCCTTGGATATCTTCAGGCCCACCATCCGCACAATGTGGAACAAGCAGCCAAAATATTTAAAGGATGATTTGACTAATCGCTTGGTTAGTCTGTTCGGAAAAGATACCTTTGATACATCGAAGGTACTATAGAAGGCTGGAAAACATCTAAAGATTGTCCAAGACCAATATAGGGTTCACCTAGAAAAGAACCCTAGGTATGAGCACCCTCCAATGATTCCATCTATGGAGTGGAAAGCCCCGGTGGAAGATGGAAAAGAGAAGGGCTTGAGAAAATCAGGAAAGATACCACCAGGTGGAACAGGGAGGTATGCAATTCATTCCAAAATGTAGTGGTAAGCCTTATTATTACTAGTTTTTATATCAATTTTGGTACATAGAATAATTTATTTAAAAACTTAATTAGGCTCCCAGACACATCTAAGGCCACAAAGGTAAGAATTGAAAAAATTGGCCAACACAAGCTTGGGCCTGGTAGTTACTCCAACTTGGCGGCCCGATATGTAAGTATCGCAAAACCCAAATCCGCATCCAAATATCATACAGATTATTATTTTTGTTTTGTTCTGACAAAAGGCTTTAAAATTAATGACATCATGCAAATATGAAGGTCGACCGGTTAAAAGAATTGCACAGTGCGGATTACATGAAGCTTGGCTTCGAACATGGGTTTGACGCCGTTATTGAACACCGGAGAAGCTTGTCTATGAATACTACACGATCTTCTGCTGATCCATCTGGTGCCTAGGTATGTGAAAACTGTATAGTTTAATGATAATTTATTAATGCTCATGCAATTTGTTCCTTATAAATAAACTAACGTAAATTATTTATTCCTTTTTGTGCAGGAAAGTAACGATCCCGTTCATGTCGAGGATGAATTACATGACCAACCAAATGAAGATCATGCTTCTCATCCTGGTAATGAATTTATTAATGTGCTACTGTTTTTTATAGACCATTGCAGATGATGAACATTAAATATAAATTTTACTACAGAGCATGTAGCTATAGATCATAACACGGGATAGGTTGGGCTAGTACGAGATAATGTTGAACATGTTGATGTGCACATGGTAGGTAAAAACACACATTTGTAATGTTTTTTTAATGAATTACTCGTATTTATCAAAATATAAATATATTAACAAAAGATTTTGACATTATTGCAGAAATTCATCGCCCCTCGCTTAAAGTTCAACCTTCTGAGCAGACTAGTAGGGATACCGATGATCAGATTCTTGAAGATGTGAATCTAACTAAATATTTAAAGAGAAGAAAAGTAAAAAGGAAGTGACTAAACAAAATTTCAGTAATTCTTATTTATAAAAAAAAATTAATGCTTTTTCCTCTGTTTTATGAATGAATGATTTACTGATATTTTTTTTCTGCCATTTACTAAATTAATGTTTTAATGAATGGTTTTTTCAGT
>LPNX011092236.1:6920-38257 GCA_001517045.1 Pseudotsuga menziesii | reverse complement strand
GTAGCAGGATGCATTTATTTTCACAACACAGTCATGTCTTCATTTTATGTTTTCAAGATGCTTTTGAACAAATAATGGCTTGTTTCTACATCATAAGTCCAAATTCAATGTTTTCAAGATGCTTTCAAACAAAGAATGGCTTGTCTCTACATCATAAGTCCACATTCAATAGCCTTTGCAGCAAGAGTTTTTATATACCGAAAAACTAACATTCATTCTTTACTTGTTTATGGATTTTTCAATCCTGTAGATGCAAGATGTGGACAATGGTACACTGTTAAAGTGGACTCTTCAAAGGTTACCTTGGAAAATAGAGTAGATCTTCTTCAACGAGCTGAAGTTCGTGTGTGTGCTTTTGATATAGAGACAACCAAGCTTCCTTTCAAGTTCCCTGATGCCAAATATGACATGATAATGATGATTTCACACATGGTGGATGGGCAAGGCTATCTTATTAAAAATCGAGAGGTAAAAACACTTGGCATTGTTTTATACCCATTGATCAGCCTATCCTTTGTTTTGGGATTTCTTTCAGCTATGTTTTGGGATTTTTATTGTTTGCAGATTGATGTTGCATTTATTGTTATGAGCATCATTGCTCTTCTTTAGTTTTCCAATTCCTTTTCGTTTGTTTCCTGAGTGTGTAGGGGTGGGGCATTGAAGACTTGGAGTACACTCCAAAACCAGAATTTGAAGGAAATTTCAAAGTAGCAAATGTGCCAAATGAGGTATATCTGCCATTTACTATTTACCCTAAGACTATAATTCTGAAAACAAGTATTGATCCCTTGGAAGTTTGCTAGACTATTCTACTGTACTATTCTACTGGTTGTTTGGAATTTGCAAGATTGAAGTTAAATATCTACTGTACATTATTAATAATGATTTAAGGTAACATACTATGTTGTTTCTTTGTCTCTTTGCTATATGAAGTGGTTATGTATTTGTAGGATTCAATCTTATTCTATATCCCTTCCTTGAGCAAAGCTAGACTATTCAAAAAGTATTGAATGCCTCTTGGTCAGCAACTTTATTTTTGTTATTTTTTTATCTTAGCTGTTTTCTTTGGTCCCCTCTGTTTAGAAACTCTATAGGTTCAGTGTCCTCCATCATCACTTATTAAGATTGGGGATGTAAAGCACTCTTTGCATGAGAGCTCTTTCTTATACAGAGAGAAACTTATGCAGATACTTATACAATTAGAACAATGCATATGAAGGATAAACACAATTCTTTAGACCCATTTCATCTTCATCATGTTATAAAATACCACACTTTAGAACTTTAGTCAAATCAAAATGGAGGTTAGGGACATAGATATTGTATGGGGATTGCTTCATTCCACTTTCCAACTAATAGTCTCACCCAGAGAAGCACTGTATTGTATTCAAATAGGAAAAATTCATTGTAAGCAACCTTTCTTCGACTCTCTTGAAAGCCAAGTCACATAGGCCATTTCTAAGTGGGTAAGTTGGAACATGCGGGCATGGGATTACGTGACCTTTGTACATGTGGTTCACACTACCGTGAAGTTGTGTTCTAATCACCTACCCTTAGCACATGTAATGTCTCTAGTTAAGGAACATTCTCTTAAAGTGTTCATGGATTGGTCAGATTGGACTTTGTCTTGTTAAGTGGTCCACTTGTAGACTTAGTACAGGGTTTGCTTGTAATTACTCTCTTCCTTATTCCATAAATAGAAAGGAGGGTGCTTCTCTTGAGGATATTGGGTTTTCTATTTTGTGAAAAGTAAAGTTAAGAGTAAAGTAGTTGTGATAACTATATGTGCAAGGATGAAATATATACTTGACATAGAATCCTCTAGTTTGCTACCAGGATTCCTTCAGTAGTCAAATTCTAGGCTGAAACCATGTGGCCGTAAGTGAAATATTTGGATTTTTTTTTAAAATCCATCAACAGGCATCACTTTTTCGACGTTCTTTCAACACTCCGGTCAACCCATCTGATGACAGTGCTGTGACTCTGACACTTCCTCTTGTCGAACGACCGACGGCTCAAGTGTCGGAATGCGTCAGAAGGTCGACTCTTCTAGTGTCAGAGTGCGTCAGAGTATTGACATGGTCAGAATTAAAAACTGACGACATCACCATTTCTCAAAAAATTTTGTCCGTCGGACGACCAACGCTTTAGGGGTTGGAGAACGTCGGATTTCTGACAGTTTATGCAATTTTGGTTGGCACTTCGGAAGAAATAATGGATGAATATGCGACACAATGGTCTGTCGGAGCTTCGACCCTTATTAGTCGTTAGTCAGAGATCTGATGTTACGCCACAGACGGCAAAAAAAAAGTGTATGTGTTGAATACCCGACAGGTTAGTGTCGAATTTCAGACATGGTAGCCATCGGATTTTGGCCTCAAATTCTGTAGTGGATGTCCCAACCATGTGATTTCAGGGGGTTCAGCATGGCTACCAATTTTAGGTTTTGTCTTATCCATGTGAATTTAGGGGATTGAGCATGGATACCAATTCCAGGTGTAACAAAATTCCCCCAAAGCATGAATCTAGAAGGGGATGATAGGTGCAATGCTTTGTTAGATGTGATATGAAATCAGAGGAAAAAGAGTGATGATTTTAGACTTGATATATGACCAAATCCAAAATATATGACTCAAAACATGGCTACTGACTAATACACCTCAGATCCATGTACAATTCCCATGTCATGGCTACCGACAATACATTGTAGATCTATGATCGAAAGGACTCAAATCAAGACATCGCTACAAAATATACACTATATATCTATGCCATCTTGATCCAAATTTGAGCATAGCCACTAGACATACAATGTGGATCCATGCAATGACTGAAGAAATACTCCATCACAACCTGATTATAGGCACATATTCAAGCGAATACCTAACCATCCAGGGTCTTCATCCCAATACCAAACGATACGATTCTATCTAATTGAATATCTATCCTGATGTCAAACATGGTAGAAACCACTTGATTACCAATCATTGATGTATCCCATTAACAAGCATGAGGGAAATCACCATTCATGTCAATGATCCCCAAGGTATCTTAGTACGTTCCTCGTAATCTGAATAGATGCGTTGAATTCGAACAATCGACAGAATCCTTCAATTAGAGGCCAATCATGAAAGCCTACTGTCGAAAGTGAGGAAACCTTCCATTGAGACATGTAAGATTCAAGGTACTTTACAGGTTTCTAAGACTAATTCCATGATGATGTGTTGGCATCGAAAGGAACAAACTCATCGAAGGAGGGCCATGATGTTTCCCCCATCATCGACACGAAACTTGGAACAAAACTGACATTGAAGTCATCATGATGATAGGAACACTCATAGAACTGAATCAGATGTGACTGACTCAAAGGAAGGTAAGGAAATTGCAGAAGTAGACTGTAGTGAAGATTTCCCTTAGACATTGTATGGAACATTAAGTAACTTGGAAACATTGACTCAACAAAGCAGAGACCAGACATACTACAAAGGAAAGATGATGCATTATTTGAATTGACTCAAAGGAGTTAAATGACTCATGAAAGTGGATCTACTTGATGACAAGCTGGAACCCAATTGTTTGAATGAAAATGTAGACATGTGCCATGTTCAAGGGTGGATTATGAGCTTCCATTAATACAAATGAAATATGTTCCCCATTCCCTTAATTTCCCCATCATAATGGATGAGTACCTTTTTCCTTTTTAATAAGATTGAAAAGGGTAATAAACTCTTGATATATCTCATCGGAGGATGAGTCCATTCTCGTATGTTTTATGAACATGAGAAAGGAGGGGTTCATTCCTAGAAAGGGTCCTTCAACGTTTAATTTTACGAGTTTGAAGAAGGTAAGCTCGCCCATAATTTCATGTTTATACTTGTCTTAAATGACTAGGAAGACTCCAAAATAGACTTTTTCATTGATTTAGTCCCCAAGGTTTGAAAACTATAAATGAATACTTAGGAGAACTCTTCTAGTCTCGAAGAACTAGAGTATACCTTTTTAGTAAGTGAGTCTAGTCAGTCCGAAAAAGGGGTTAATTATCGCCAACTAGATGAACCTTCAAATACTTTTACATGCGTGAAAGAGTAAATTTCGCTTGGAAATATTTTCATGTTTAAAGAGCCTGGAAAGAGATTAATGGTGACTCTATCGAGTTTTCTCTTTTTCGTAATCCATTTTAACAAGTCTAAAAAAGTAGCAAAAGTATACTCGATACCCTTTTACTAGATATTTAACAAACACGTCGAGGGTATAAAAGGTGCTTAGTACTTTTTCAACTTAGGGTAGAGTGTGAAAAAGACAAAAATAAACTTGATTGTAGCGAAAAATTCCCAATTACACCATGGAATCCTCAAAAACAATGTTAGAACACTTCCACTGTGAAAACTGTAGGAAAAACCCAATGAAAACCCGTAATATTTTAATAATCCACTAATTATTTATAATAACAAATAAAAAAATAACATAAATAGTGAAATAGTAATTTTTTTAAACCATTGTGTTATTTACCATAGAAAATAGGGAAAAATTGGTGTTTAGGAGAGGAATTTGCAAAGGAGATTCAAGGATATCCAGGCATTCATTCATGGAACGGTTAGAATCAAGAAAGAGCTAACACCTTGCCCTTTTTTTCATGGTTGCAACTTTCATTTTCATGCTGTTTTTTCAGTGTTTTGGGGTGATTTTCAAAAGGGGAAGAACACGTCTAGGGAAATGCTCTTCTCCCTTTGGGTGGTGCACTGACACACTCCCTGAAAGGGGAGAGAGCATTAGGGGCATTCTGTCTCTTAAGGGAGACAATGTTGTTGCTCTGTTACCTAAGGGAAATAGCGTCGACGATCGTGGGCTCTCCAAAACTCAAATTTTGGCATGAAAGTTTAATTTTTTTTGCAATGTGAGGGTTCTAATGGATTCCTTGTGAATGTTCCGCAGGTTTTGGAACAACAAAATGGTGATCTGGGAAAACGTGAGCACAAACTATATGATGCTCAGGACACTAACGATCCTATGACTGTAAGGCCCCTAAGAGAGTGTGGGATATTAAAGTATTTATGTGTGCCGAGCATGAGAGCCCATGTACGTTTATTGGAGAATTTGATTTAGATGTGCGATCTAGACTAGCAACACTTTCAGGTTGGGATCCTAGTATCACTTATAGGTCCTCATGGAGGGGAAATGTCTGTTGATGGCCTCATAGACAATTATTGTGTCATTGGGACAAGGTCCCAAGGAAGTAAAATCCCCATAAAACACATTGTGGACTGACCATTGACAACCATTCCCTTCACTATAGAGAAGGTAGCGGGTTGTCGAGCTCCACATCACACTACCCATGCACATTTGTTATATGCATTGGAGTGCATGGATCCATTTGTTTTCAACTGGAGTGAGGGATTACTGGCCAGTCTCAAGGATCATCTCACAGAGCGCAGATGAGGTGAACTCAAGTAGTTTGGTTACAAAGCGGTGGTGGTATCTTTTTTCCTGGAGAGGGTACCCTTACTACGCCCACATGTGACTATTAGAAGACTAGACTCTGAGGATCCATAGATGCTACAGTGGGTAGAGGCCATTTCCTGTTACAGAGGTGGGGGAGGGCCCATTGTGACCTAGTATTATGTCTTCTTCTATTGGCTACGAGGCCAATTACTGATGATTGAGTACTATGCCTACGTGGGGGGATGAATTCAAGGGTGAACTTGATCTTCCCTTACTGAAGGGTGAGCAATGGGATGACCGAGGTAAAAGATATGTTACTGCATGGTGTTTTTTTTTTATATAATATTTCATTTTTTGGTATATTTATTGATACTAAGACATATTTCACAATTTTGAAGACAGAGGTCTGTTGAGACCTGCATGGGCTTCACCTATCGAGAGGCAAGGTTAGATCAGGGACATGGTTGTGAGGAACGTCAAGAGACAATACAAAATTCAAGAGATTGAAGATACCATCTAGAGATTGATCATATGGTTTCTAGATATTTCCATTGATGACCTCCCTAGGCATTATGAGCACCATACTGCACGAGTGTTAGGATGTTTCAGTAGGTTATTCCACTAAGTGGCCCGTGTCGTTATGTGCTATCATGAGCATGAGGATTAGTCTAGAGTGAGTTCCTCATTTTTGTAGTGTATTGACACCGAAAGCTGCGAAGCTTCATATTTTGACCTTTTATTGTACTAGAAACTTGATGTTTCTATATTTTGGGTATACCAAAAGCTTATGGATCCAATTTGTAGCTTAGTATCAGTTTATATATAAAACACCTTTATTTACAGATATGTGTGTGTGCGATGTGTTATGTGTATGAATGACTACTAATGTGTTTGTGTGATTTTATACATGTAATCAAAATTTAAAATGAACTTCAAATATGAGCCATATACCAATCCAAAATATAATTTTCCAATGAATCAGCCAATGAGTTTAAATGTATTGGGATGTGATGGTAGGAAACATGCTAAAAAATCCTCTCCAAAAGCCAAACTCTTAGGAACGCATGAAGGAGTAAGGGGTTTCAGATGGTCTAGACTCGGTTTAATTGATGAAAAACTAACTCCGAATCTAGATAGACCCTAATATATATCACATCACTAGAAAGAGATTCATTTAAGAAACCAATCACTGCATAGTACTCTGCAAGATTGTTCATAGCAGAACCTAGACAAGTTTCTCCCGAGCTCACCAGATCACCGGTAGGGGAATACAATACCCATGTTGATGATGCAATATTGATAGTATAACGAGTAGCACCATCCACAATACCAAAATAAGTAGTCATCTATTCATTTTAAGAAAACACAATATAAGTAGGCTTAGTTAAGACACATCTTACATTCACAACAAATTCACACTCCAAGCTACACACATCACTCTATAAACACTATATACAAAATACCTATGCTAGATGACCTTGACATAGTATTTCTTGAGGTAAATCCTATTTCGGGGCTTACCCATAGATATCCCATCATAGGATATAAGCTCATATGATCCTTTCTCTAAGACGCAACCAACAATATAGGGTCCATGCCACATGGATTCTAGTTTTCCACCTCCCAACTTATCGTGCTTCTGATCATATGTTAGGACCAGGTCACCTTTGTTCAATTGACAAGTTTTAGAGAAGGAACTTCGCATTCAATTGGGAGAGTAGCTTCTAGCTTGTACACCAACTAGAATAGGGTGAATCCAGTAGATGTTTTGACGGTAGTTCAATAATCCCACAATGAAGAAAACAACTGTAAATGCCAACTGGATTTGGCTTGCCCTACCATTCGCTGAAGCATGGTTTTCAACATTTTTTTGATGGCTTCAACTTGGCCATTGGCTTGTTGGTAGTAAGGTGTATAATTACCATGACAAAAACCTAGTTTTCCTCTTAGTTCCAACATCATTTTGTTTTGAGGGACTCCGAACCTAAGGATGATGTGATTAGACAGAAATAGGGAATCAATTTTTCCATATTCAGTGTATGCAGGCATTTCCTCAACCCACTTTGTAAATTAGTCCATGTCTACAATGATGTAACCATTCCTCTTGGCTGAGGTAGGTAATCATCGACAACTTTGACATGCATGGACACTGATTCCCACCCCTATTTCAACTAGGAGGGAGGGAAGTAGTCCATGGGGATGAAGTTGTAGGTGAAGAGTTGATCTCGGGAGAGCTTATAGCTCTCCAACATGAAAGAGACATGACTAAAATCGAGGCACCTTCATCTAACACAATGCGATGGAATTTATTCCCAATAAATTTCATAGATAGTTGGAACGATAACTTATGGGAGAGCCTCAACTTAAAATCATCCAGTTTAAAGGTGATAATGTTACTATTTTTAGGATCCATAGCTCCAAGAACTTACAACAGGTTCTTTATTTGCGTAGGGAACATCTGGATTACTTCAAGTGTAGACATAGCACATGGTGCTTGGTCCAAATATTCAACTACATTGTAGTATTGAGCAACCAACACATTATGGTTAAATACCAATTTTCGAATTGTACTCTTTGGTGACCAAAAGATGGTGTTAAGAAAATTTTTTCAATATGAAGATTGCTGGTAGGAGGATAGGTAGAAAATCTAGGCTTATTAGTTGAAGTTCTATCATATTTATTTTCTAGAGGTGGGCCATAGGTCTGGGATCTGGTAGTAAAATTAACCGTTTCACTAGACATCATTTTAACCTCATCTATAGAGGACAAGGAATACCTGTGCAAAGATTAATGGTAAATCAGCTGTTGCTGGGTAGGGAAAGGATTTATCAAGACTGTCAGGGTGGGATAATTTTTCAACAACTTGTTGACCTCTTCATGCCAAGTACATTCCTTAGTGAAGTGGTTGCCTCCGCATACGAGGTAGGGAAACTTTACCTTTCTCTTATTCTTGGATTCAACATCAGGGTTTTGTGTTTTATTACTCTCCTACTGATTTTTAGACTTTTTTGGTTTATTATTTCCTTTCTTATTCATTCCCAAGGATACTGAGGATTGAATGGAATTTACCTCAGTAGAGGAAACAGAAGGAGGGGTGGTTTTGGGATTCGTGGAGGCCTGACCAATAGGTTGGTTCTTCTTTTTCATGGATTTAGCCTTCGGTTGTGTATGGAAAGAACCAAGAACACTATCAATGGGTGGTTATGTTGAAGTTCTTGAGGGGTACGAAGTAGGATGGGGAGCATGTTGGCTCAAATAATAAAGAGTGCCTAACTGGGAATAAACCAAGTCTAGGTACTGAGCTTGGATAATGACTTGTTCTTTGGTGACGACACCTCCGATGGAAACATCTCGAGAAATGGGAGGAAGAAAAGACTTAGTAAACCAATCAACAATTAATTGGTCAAGAATAGGTCACTTTAATCAACATACATCGTCATATCCAATCATGTATATGATCAGATATATGGGTGGAATTGGCTTGACAAATCAAGGTTAAAAGATCAGTACTTGTTTCATACCGAAATGGGAGTTGAAAGTGTGTTAAAAGCACCATCGATAAGGTGTTAAAATCCCAAAAAGAGTGATGGGGAAATTATTTATACCAATTGGTGGAGGTTCCGGTGAGAGTCCTTTGAAACAATCTCAAACAGATTGAACCTTCCATTAAAGAGTTGGATGAACACCATAAATGATAAGTAATTACATGGTTCTTGGGGTCCTCACCAGCTTTTCCATCAAACTTGGGTATATCCAAAGGCAATTTCACTGAAATAGCAAGCTAGGAAGGATCATTATGAATAGGGTCATTGATCAAACACGACAAATATGGCAGATCAAGCGTAGTGAGAAATGGAAGTTATTGATTTGGTTACAGATACTAGTAATATTAATAAGGAATTTGAATACCAACAGGACCATAAGAGGATCTTGATAAATGAGAGTTGATTATCCTTCGATAATAGGTTGGTATGATTGTGGTTGGTTTCCAAATGTGCCACTTGATGGTCCCCTAGGTGGACCCCCTGGTGCGGGTCCCATAGGTGGAACTCCAGGTGGGGGAACTCCATACAGGGACCTCCAAACAAAGATCCTCAATATGGGGGACTTCCAAATGGATCTTCAAGAGGGGGACCTATAGGTGGACCTACAAGAGAGGGACCTCCGAGTGAACATCCAGGGGGGGAACCTCTAGGCAGACCGCTGGGGGGGGGGGGCTCCAAATGGGGGATCTCTAGATGGACATCCATACATATTTTCAAACGAGATTCTATAAGTAGGGACATTCGACCAATCAGGTGGTCCCCATGGGGTATTAGGGTTACCAGGATAAGGGATGTTGAGAAAACATTTCCCGAGGAAATCGGTTGATAGTTTTGGGTGACCATTGCCTGTTGATTTCCTAGGTGAAGGTATCCCCATGTGGGTTGATTAGACATCGGTTTTCCTAGTGTGGAGGAAGGAACCATTGTGTTGGAAGTGGTGGAAGGTGGTACAACATGGGATGCCTTAGAGCAACACTCTGCCCATGGTTTGAACTAGTTCTCATGCCATGGTGAAAACTGGTCCTTGGGGTTTCCACCCAATGATAGGGTTAACAGGAGAAATAGGTATAGAAGGGAGAGTTTGATTTAATAGGGGAGGGATAGATGTCTAGATAGGATCATAAGAAACCACACTTTAAATCGATATCCCAGATACTGTAGTAGCATAATATTGAAAAATGACATGGTGGTATTCGGGAGTGTATCTTTCCGAACGACTTAGAAAATGAGAAACACTTCTCCTTCTTATAATTTCTCCACTTGTGCATAAATTGGACACCATCTCATGGATGGCTCTAAAATACCCATCATTTGATAATAAAAACCTTGAACTAGTGGGCGGGGGGGTGGTTAGAATAAGTTAAAGTAGTAGTGCCGTACTAAAAAATAGTCCGTCCCAAGGAAGTATCCCAAAAAGGAGTAGTTGGAACAAATTAATATGCCATCGGGTCATTTGAGTGTGGAGAAAACACCAAATACTATGCACCAGAATGTCCTTCTGGTAGAAAAATGAAAATTTGAATCATGTGAAGGAGACAACTGTACCTATACTGAGGTGAAGGCATGCGAATTCTCTGTAGAATATTACTCTTCTCCTGATTCAACGATAGGAACACATTCCATAGAAGGATTAGTAGTGGTAGGCTGGTCCATGGTCACCCCTTGTCTTTCTTCCATGGTAGGAGGAAATTTGGGTGGTAGACTCTGTAATCTGCGAGATCTCCTCACAGGTGGTTCAACCAGAATTATGGCTAAACACTTCTACTCTAAATATTTACTATTCAAAAAGGAACACACACAAAAAATATTATGCAAGCTAAGGTTACAAGAAAACTTAAGTGATAAGAAAGGCTGAGAAAGCCAGAACCTCACTGGGATTTTCAAGTTGTCAGAAATCATGATATACCGTAGGGTCCAATAGTAAAATGTGACAAGTAGGATTGGGACTATACCCTTTCCTAAATACTTGAATACCTGGACGCCATGCATGTAGTAGCTCTCTGAGTGCTGTTCTCAGTTTATTGCTCCAACAAGATGACCAAAAGGATTTTCTCAGTTGGTATTGGTTCCTATAAGAGTCTCCCTATATACACGAGGTATGTGGGAGCTCAAGTCCATGTTAGTGTTGTCTGATGCACAACCCTTTGAAAGGGGCCTTTCGATATACTATCGAGTACATGAAGAACTTTTCGATATACCTGCAAGGTATGTAAAAAGATGTTCGATATACCGATTGGTACGTGGGAGAAGCATGGGATCCCCAGGATGTAGTGTGGGAAAAGAATGACACCTCCTATGTTTATAGACACCATAACATGTCTTCTAACCTATCACTCAAATTACTAAGAATTTTAACCTAATCTACCATTTCATTTTATCTTGATGGTCAGTGAATGTTTGTGGAGTATGAGGTAAATTGCAAGATTTAAATTAACTAAATGTCCATGAAATTTTCCTTTCGATGAAATGTATCTAGAGTAAGGGAGAATTTTTTTGTTTTCATAACACGAAAAGACAACCATGCGATCCAAACAACTCGTTTCCTCAAACTTCAAGTACTTTCAGACAAGAAAAACTCTAAAGCTATGATTTAAAATCTCTTCTATTGCAAAAAGGAAAATACTTCATAATGCAAAAATGTCTATTTTCTCTATTCAATCTTCAAAAAAGAAAAACAATTCTATTGATTTAACCAAACCAAAAACAAGAAATCCATCTTGTTTTTTGATATGATTTCAAACAAAGAAATGAAAAATCTCACGCTACAAAAGTAAAGAAACCATCTTTTCACAGATCTATAAAGTGCTCCTAAAGGACCAGTCACACAAACCCAAAATTTGATTTCCACACGAAACTATTTCAATTTTGAATATTCTACTAAGACAACTTCATAAGGTCTAACATTAAAAAGTACATTGAGGCTAAAAACACACAGTAATACCTGCCAATGAGCAAGAGGGGAAATTGACCAACCCAAAAGCAAAAAAATATTTTGAAAGAAAGAGCTCTAGAGCTGGAGAAATCCTACCTCAGCGCACCCTATAGGGCAGAACTAGGGTGTCGTACAATGATCAACGCTCTATGAATCTCTATAAAGGGAGACGACGATGATTTCTAAATTTGGGAAGAAGGTGTTGATGAAGATAGTTGACAGTGGATACCATGCATCAAGAGGAGTCCAACGCTCTGTCAAGAACACCCAGGTGCATTGACAAATTTAGAGAAAAAAGATCCAAATAACCTTCAGGATAACCCAATGTGAATCAAATTGGAATTATGGTAAGTAAAAACACGAACCACAGAAGGAAAATGAGGGTGATGTAAGGTGCATTAGTCACCTTAGATATTTAAATGAGTAAGATTTTTTTTATAAGCTTGTAATCAAAAGAGACATAAAAAAATCACAGATCTAATTGGTTTGTTCCCCACTATGGTCACCAATTTTGCTATTGGGAATATTTTAATAAGTCCGAACATAGTTTGTTCCCTTAGTCTACATGGGGCAGATCTAGAACAAAGAACCACAACGATGCATCCTTCTCCTAAATAATTGAACTACTTGAATGTTAATATTTCCTCACCTCAGTGATGGAGGTTGTCCTTGCCTTAAGGATCCTTTGTGATCAAATATACCTGCTAAGAACATGAAGAACAAGACAAAATGGTGAAAGAAACAAGACAATCCAAATATATATACTAATAGTCAAGGAAAAACGTAATAAATAATTAATATTAACACAAATCGTTTATGGAAAAGGAGAACAAGTTTGTATTAATGATATACTAGTTATACTTTATACACTAGAATAACTAGTATATACACTAGAGTATGCATAAGAATATACACTAGAGTATATATCTACGAGGCATATAGATAGGCATATACACTAGTGTATATATTAGGTATATGTACACTAGTATGTAGATACACTAATTACATAGTATACACTAGTCATGTCTAGAATAAACCCAAAAGAAATATTTTTGAATATATTTTGCAATGTATTTAATGGTGCATTAGGGATTTTAGGTAGGGCTCTCAGAAAAATTGCTCACATAATCATCTTACCTAAATTCGTATCCTTGAATTACTTTATCTGTCATCATCAACTACCAACACAACTGGTCATTTAAATAATGGATGAAAAACACCTATTTCATTAAACTTGGACATATTCCAGTCCAATTCACTTTGAATATTGGTAAAAAACAATCTTTCTAAACCCCAAAATCAAGGTTTCTAAAGTGCAAAATTTGGTTCCAAAAGTGTACTTTTGAATTTGATATTGCCACTTTTCCAATTGGTTTTTGCACTTTTCCAATATGATACATATGATAATGGTACTTTTAGAACCTGTTTTTTTACTTTAGAAAGTCTACTTTTGACACTTCTAGTACCTAAGTTTGTGATTTTGAAAATCGATTTTGGCATTATCAAGTTATGATTTTAGACTTTTGAAAACCAAAATCAACACTTTACAAGTATTTTAATGATGCAGTTGAATATAGAAAAACCCATTGAGTTTATTTGCGATAAACAAAATTCAACTGTACTACTTAACAAACTAGTTCCATATCTTTTACAATTGGAATCACATCGCTCACACAATTTTGGGGTAGGAATCAAGTCCATCATCGATCTAACAAGAATGTGTCATTGAAATTATGGCAAGTATAATGATTTGTTATAATACAACTCCCTTCCTCGTTATAACCATGTTTTTCTTTCGATCCTTTTACAATAACTATAGTCCTAGCATCGTAACCATGGATCAAAATGCCCTAGATGTTTTTTAATAGTTGGACCATTGATGTTTGAATAAACCAAGGTTGTAGGTTCAATATATTTTATAATTCAATCCTAAAGGAAGGTTGGTTGACTCTTCTCGTGTTAAATATTCTTGATACTTTTATAATATTGAAAGGGACAATCGTTCTTTCTTGTCTTCACCAATAACAATACACCAACAATACTAGAAGGATCGTTCAACCTTTCACAGGTTCATTTTTTTTTTATATTTATCTTATGAGAGGAAGGTTTGGAAGACTCTTCTAGTGCTTAGTGTTCTTGATATTTATATAATGAAGACCAATAAACAACCTATGGAGAATTCATTAGGAGGATAGAAGATAGATTTTATCGAAAATATTCTGATATATATTTCAAGGAGCTAGTGCATGTGAGGAAAGCTGGAACTCCTGAAGCATACACATCACATACACATTTAAATTCCAAAATCTAGTTGCGATGGTCACTGGAATATGTGAAGCTCGCTTGATTCTTTTATTCATAGAAGGATTAGTAGAGCCTATGAAGGGATTGGTGAAGGCCTACAGACAGTATACCTTGTAGGATGCAATGAGCAGAACAAGAGATATGAAAAATGTCATTCCAAGAAAAACCATATTTCCTCCTAGAACTTTTGTACCTTCTCAATTCAAGAATCAAAGGCCCACCTTAAAGAATTTGACTAGAAATTTCAAGAGAGAGAACATATCCAAAGAAAAATATGAATTGAGCAAGAGAAAATTATGCTTCACCTGCTAGGAACCATGGTTTCTAGGCCACATGTTTACCAAGGGAAAATCACAATACATTAAAGTCTTCTCAGAGAGTGAAGTTGATGAGGAAGATGAGGAAGCACCAATTTATGAAGAAGGAGCTTATGAGATAATAGATGAAGAGCCACCACCAAAAAGTGGTAAGATTGCAGTTTTGACAAAAGTACCTCGCTTACACACCCTCATATTCAAGGGAGTGGTTCAAGGGAAAACAATTTCTGTTTTTCTTGATGGTGGTCTTACCCATAATTTCATTGATACAACATTGGTGGAAAGAAGGAAGCTACCCACATAGAATTTCAAAGTCTTCACTGTCATCATTCTAGGGAATAATTCGATGGATTGCTCTAAATGGATTCTTATGTTGCAAGAAACCATAGGAGATTATACTATGAAATATAGTTTATATGTGGTCAATGTGGCAAATACTAACTTGGTGTTGGTGTTACAATGGTTATAATCCATTGGAGAGCGTTCCATAAACTGCAAGGTCCTTGAAATGAAAGTCCAAGATTCTGATGGGAAATTAGTGTTTAAAGGCATCAACTGTAATATCCCAAATCCTGATATTTTCTAATTCTAAGCAAATATGCTGATACAACCGGGCATGCAAACTGCCATGCAAAATTCCCTATTTTATAGCAAAAATTAGGGTTAGGGTTTGTAAGATAGAATGAACACTTACCACCGATAAGCTGGCTATACTGCTCTTGAGAGAGTATGCATGCATTAAGAGCTAAATCGGAGATGAACTGATATCTTTTGCTTTCGGTGATACCCCAGCAGCACGAACCCCAGATCAGCTAAGGGTGACATTTTCAATGAAGGAGGTGTCCGATGAAGCTGCTGATTTGCAGGATTGATAGCCTTCCTATGTCGAAGAGAATGCCTAGCACATGTGGAAATTCTGAGGTCTCTAGGCAGGCTAGTGAATTGTTCTAGAGGTGTAGCTGCTCGCGCCCCCTTGATCCCAAAATGGATGATAACTACTCAGGATGAGCATGATCAGATCTAATAATCACCGGGTACTGGAGTAAGATGTCGATGATGAGAATGGTGCCTGGGTTTCGAAGTAAAACTGAGATCTGAAGACCCAATGAATGATTAGGGATTTCTGGCTAAAAACCCCTTATGGCTACACACGTGCCCTTGCAACAATATTTGTCGTCTACTGGATAACTATGAATGAATGGAAGAGAAAATGGTCAACCTGTATGGCTTACCCTGAATGAGACTAGGGCAGATATCTCACTGTCGAAACCCCCCTAGCTGAAGACGCCGTCTCCAACCCCAACTACTGTGCTGCACGCTGTGCTTCTATTCAAGAGCTCCAAAATAATAATCATCAAAACTAAGTCTCCTTTCACTTTATCTTCCTTTTATAACTTTCAACTACGAAAACCCTAACCTTTGACCTAATTAGGTCACTTTAATTTCTGATTTGCAGTTGACTTGCATGCATGCGCATGGAGACTTAAATGAGTGCATGCATCATTAAATAATGCTTAGGTGGCATGCATGATGGTGGCCTTTGGCCCTGGTGGCCCTTATTGACCTAATGGTGATAACATATTGATGCCCTAGATTTTCTATATATGGAATCAGTCCTTAGATGATTCCCTAACTGTCAGTA
Source organism: Pseudotsuga menziesii (assembly GCA_001517045.1). Lineage (NCBI taxonomy): Eukaryota > Viridiplantae > Streptophyta > Pinopsida > Pinales > Pinaceae > Pseudotsuga > Pseudotsuga menziesii. The sequence goes on along the minus strand of LPNX011092236.1, from coordinate 22,078 downwards.
ACTGTTTGAACCCACAGGAATCACATAGGTTAGCGGTTTTGGTGCTTAATGCCTAATCAGATGAGGACATTACAGTCCTCTCCACTTGATATTGCTTGTCCTCAAGCAACTACAAACTGGGATGTTGCAATACCTGTTCACCTTCCCATGTGGCATCCTCTGGCAGTAGTTCTTTCCACTGAACCGAGTATTCCCTAATTACCTTGTTCCTGAGTTTCCTTTATCTAGTCTGTATGATCTGTTCAGGAATCAGTATCAGTAGTCCTTCATCATCTAAAGGAAGTAATTCTGTTGATGGAGCAATGTGTTTCCCAAGGGCCTTTTTTAGGTTGGACACATGGAACATATTGGGAATTTTACTTTCCTGTGGTAGTTCTAGTTCATATGCCACCTCTCCCACCTTCCTGATTATTCTGTAGGGTCCATAGAAGTGAGGTTTCAACTTTTTCGCTCCTTCATTCTTAAGCAAAGATTGTCTGTAAGGTTGGAGCCTTAAGTATACCAAATCCCCTACCTCAAAGCTCCGTTCAATCCTGTGTTTGTCTGCATATAACTTCTGCTGATTCTAGGATGTCTGTAAGTTTTCCTTCAAGATTTTAAGAATATCTTGACTGTCCTAAATCCAATCCTTTGCCTTAGGATCCCTACTGTCTCCAAATGCCAAATCTGCATAGTCCAAGGCCTTGTAGCCATATAATGCCTTAAAAGGTGTCATCCTAATAGACATGCGATAGGTAGTATTGTAGCAGTACTCCCCTAAGTGTAGCCATTTGATCCAGGTTCGCTGCTGCCCGGTTACGTAGTTCCTTAGATATCCTTCAATCCATTTGTTGACTATTTCAGTTTGTCCATCACTCTGGGGATGATAACTTGTGCTGGTAGCTAGTTCGGTCCCCACTAATCTGAATTGTTCCTACAAGAAGGCACCTGTGAATTTGCTATCCCGATCACTGACAATGGTCTTAGGTAACCCATGTAACTTGAAGACCTCCCTAAAGAATAACTCAACTACTTGAGCTATAGAGTAATCTAATGATATAGAAAATAAATGTGCAAACTTGGTCAATCTGTCAACTACTACATATAAACAATCCCGCCCTTGGACCTTGGGCAATCCTGTAATGAAGTCCATGGAGACGCTTTCCCACTTTTGTTTTGGAATTGGTAGTGGCTGAAGCAACCCTGCTGGATGGATGTTCTCAATCTTGTTATGTTGAAAGATGCTACATTCCCGTATGTGCTACATAACTTCTCCTTTGAGGCCCTTCCATGAGAACCTCTCTCGGATATGTCTGTAGGTCATCAAGAAACCTTGATGTCCTAATAATGGAGAGTCATGTGCTGCCTGTATAATCTTTTTCCTCAATGTGGATTCTGGGACAAGGTATATCCTGTTCTTCTAATAGATGATGTCATCAACAATCTTGTACATGTCATCTTGAATTTGTCCATCCAATAATTCGCAAGCGAATCTATTTTTGGAATATTCTACTAAGAGAAGTGCCCTCCAATTTGTGGATATACTCCTAAGAGATAGTGAGGTAGGATGCCTGGACAATGCATCAACTACTACATTATTCTTACCTTTTACATACTTGATCTCAAAATCGTAAGCTTGTACTTTTCTGACCCATTTCTGCTAGCGCTCATTCAGTTCCTTCTGCTCCAGGAAATACTTGAGTTTGTTATGATCTCTTTTGATTTTGAACTTACTGCCCACCAGGTACTATCTGAATTTTGTGAGAGCATGCAAGATTGCTAACATCTCTTTGTCATATATGGAGTAAGAGCACTCGTAGTTCTTTAGTTTACGACTCTCAAATGCAATAGAGTGATGATTTTGCATCAATACTGCTCCTAACCCTTCCCTTGAGGCATCTCATTCTACTGCAAAGGGTTGTGAGAAGTCTGGTAATGCTAAAACTGGACAGGAAGTCATAATAACTTTAATCTCCTTGAAAGTTTTCTGTGCTAAGTCTGTGCAAGTGAATGCTCCCTTCTTTGTGAGATCTGTGAGGGGTGCTGCAAATTGCGAGAATCCCTTAACGTACGATCAGTAATAGGTGCACATACCTAAGAAGCCTCTCAATTCTGTGATTGTTTTTGGCACGGGCCAATCTCTGATAGCTCAAATTTTCTCCATGTCAACCTATAATCCTTCCTCATTGATTATGTGTCCTAAGTACAACATTCCCTTCATTCCAAATTCACACTTGGACATCTTTGTGTAAAGTGAGTGTTCTTCTAGAATGCTCAGTACTTCTTCCAGGTGTTCCAAATGCTCTTCCCATGTTTTGCTGTAAATCAGGATGCCATCAAAGAATACTAGCAAAAACTTACATAGCCGAACTCTAAAGGTATGGTTCATGCATGACTGGAAAGTGGCTGGAGCATTGGTAAGTCCAAAGGGAATGGCCAAAAACTCATATTGACCATAGTGACAGTGAAAATCTATTTTGGAGATGTCTTGGTCCCTTACTCTGATCTGATGGTACCCCGAGTGAAGATCAATCTTGGAGAAGTATTTGGCTCCCCAAAGTTATTCCATGAGTTCATCAATTCTAGGGATGGGATACCTATTCTTAATGGTCTTTTTGTTGAGTGCTCAATAGTCGATGCACATTCACAGTGTACCATCCTTCTTCTTGACCAATACTATTGAGGATGCGAAGGCGCTAGAACTGGGCCAAATATATCCAAGCTCTAGTAATTCTTTGATTGTTTTCTCGATCTCATACTTATGTCTTTTGGGATGCTAGTAAGGAGTGGTGATGACTGCTTGTTTCCCCTCCTCTAGCTCAATAATGTGTTCAAAGCCTCGTTCTGGCGGTCTACCTGATGGAAGGTCTCGAAAAACCTTTTCATGCTTCTGTAGCAAGGCCTGAATGTCACTTGGGTGTCGTGTGTTGGTTTTTGGGGGTTTTCTAAAGGGGACCAAACATTCTGCAGCCCATTCTATATCATCCTATCGGAGTACTGCCTCCATTATCTGTGACGAGACCGATTTTGGGGTATAAGTGTTCATACCCCTCAAAACTACCCATTTGTTGTCTCACCCCTAGAATTCCATTTCCATTGCCCTGTAGTCTGTAGTGTATTTCCCTATGGAATAAAGCCACTAAACACCCAATACTACATGAGTATCTGATACATCTACTACATAGAAGGAATCTGTCATCTGATAGTTACCTAGGGTGACATTCAATTTTGGAATCTAGTAGTTGCACTCCATGTTGGAGTTCCTGATTACTGTTACAGTGAATCCTTCGAACTTCTCGGTCTGAATACCTCTCTTGGCTACCCAAGCGGAGTCAATGAAATTGTGGGTTGCTCCCCCATAAATCAATACTCCTACTCTGTGACCCTGTACTACTCCTTTGACCCTGAGAGTATGGAATCTTGGTACTCTAGATAATGTAGCAATGAATCCCTCTGGTGTATCACCCTGGTGTGATTCTTCCTTAGCTGCCCGTAGTTCTTCTGTGGTTTCCTGCTCATAGTCATCCTCATCACTGTCCGAATATACCTCGATGTAGTGAGCCTTCTCCTTCCCTGTAGACCTGTGTCCTGGTACCCATGGTTCCTGACAATTGAAACATAGTCTCTTCCTCCTCAAGTCTTTCCTAGTGTCCTCATCTAACCATGTTTTCTTAGGAACATCCTGCTGGAAATGTTTCTTATCCCTGTCCCTAACAAGAAAGTTGGTTTTAAGCGGGAACCTATTATTGGGGATTGAATCCTATAGATATCTAGCTCTGCTAATGGAATCCTATAGAGTGGGGGGTTTGTAGGCTTTCACCCATCCCTGTAGTGGCTTTGTTAGGGCCTCAGTGAATAACATAGTCAACCTGCTATCTGACACATCTGTTACCATGACCGCTATCCTCTGGAATTATTAGATGAAGGCTTCTACACTACCTGTCTGTTTGAGTTGAGCCAAATCCCTGAAATGTATCTTTGGATCCTTCATGTCAAACCGCTCCATGAGATTTTGAGTGAACTCATCATAGGAGTGTATGGTGTTGTGACCCAATGTCACCAATTCGTGGTACCACCACTCGTGAGCCTCTTCATCCAGGTGGAGTGTAGCCAATTTAATGGCATCTGTCATGGGATTGAGTTGGAAATAGGTATCCAACTTTTAAACCCATATCCTCGCTGAACCTCCACGAGTCCCATCAAAGTTTGGGATGGTCAACCTGCCCAAGGTCTTCTACAGCTCATAGTTATGATTGAATCCCTTGTTGAAATTCCTAGGCCTGTTCCTACTCTTCATGTTGCAGAAATACGTAAAAGACATGGTAGCATGAAACTCATCCCCTAAGTCTCTGTATTCCTGCAAATAAGCCCCAAAAGGTTTGCTAGGTTCTACCTGCATGACTGGACCACCTACTGTATCTGCCAAGAAGTGAGGCATGGTAGGCCTGTTGGAAGGTTTGCTATATATGTGTAGTGTATTATATATATTAGTGTACACATCCTTTCCACTACTGCTTGTAGATCCTCGATATACCGGTGAGGGAGGTGTACTGTTGATACCTATTTTTGGTTTCACAGATAATCTGTTGATTGCATTGAGTACATCTTTTTTCCCTTCGGCTAAGTCTTGCAATGTAGATACTAAGTTGTGAAACTCCATCCTGTCCTCCTCTTCTCCCGTTCCTTTTCCCTTATAAGAGTGTATACCTGTTTGTTCCATGTCTGAGCTAATATCCTCTAGTTGGATATCCTCAAATTGCCCTGTGTATCTACTCTTTCTTCTCCTATAGGTTACAAAAGGGTCTCCTTCTCTATACATCTATTTCTCATTTCTTAAGCCCACAGCTGGCCAAGAAGATAACTTTGATACCAATGTAATATCCCAAATCCTTATATTTTCTAATTCTAAGCAAATATGCTGATACAATCGGGCATGCAAATTGCCATGCAAAATTCCCTATTTTACAGCAAAAATTAGGGTTAGGGTTTGAAGGATAGAATGAACACTTACCACTGATAAGCTGGCTGGATTGCTCCTGAGAGAGTATGCATGCATCAAGAGCTGAATCGGAGATGAACTGATATCTTCTGCTTCTGGTGATACCCCAGCAGCACGAACCCCAGATCAGCTAAGGGTGATGTTTTCAGTGAAGGAGGTGTTCGATGATGCTACTTATTTGCAGGACTGATAGCCTTCCCATGCCAGAGAGAATTCCTGGCACATGTGGAAATTCTGAGGTCTCTAAGCAGGCTAGCGAATTGTTCTAGAGGTGCAGCTTCTCATGCCCCCTGATCTTGAAATGGCTGATAACTGCTGAAGATGAGCATGATCGGATCTGATAATCACCAGGTACTAGAGTAAGATGCTGATGATGAGAATGGCGCCTGGTTTTTGAAGTAAAACTGAGATCCGAAGACCCAGCGAATGATTAGGGATTTCTGGCTGAAAACCCCTTACAGCTTCACACGTGCCCCTGCAACAATCTCTACCGTATACTAGATAACTATGAATGAATGGAAGATGAAATGGTGAACCTGCATGGCTTACCCTGAATGAGACTAGGGAAGATATCTCACTGCCGAAACCTTGCTAGTTGAAGACATTATCTCCAACCCCAACTGCTATGCTGCATGCTGTGTTGCTATTCAAGAGCTCCAAAATAATAATCATCAAAAGTAAGTCTCCTTTCACTTTATCTTCCTTTTATACTACGAAAACCCTAACCTTTGACCTAATTAGGTCACTTTAATTTCTAATTTGCAGTTGACTTGCATGCATGCGCATGGAGACTTAAATGAGTGCATGCATAATTAAATAATGCTTAGATGGCATGCATGATGTTGGCCTTTGGCCCCGGTGGCCCTTCTTGACCTAATGGTGATAACATATTGATGCCCTATATTTTTATAGATGGCATCAGTCCTTAGATGATTCCCTAGCTGTTAGTAACCGCTCGAACCCACATGAATCACATAGGTTAGCAGTTTTAGTCCTCAATTCCTAATCAGATGAGGACATTACATCAACACTTATCCCAAGAAAGTGGTGTCTTCACATAGCACCACCACTCGAGGTACCACATTAGACATAGCATAGTATTCAAAAAACATGAAAAAATTGCTCCAAAAGCATAAGAAGGTTCCATACAAAAAGAGAATGGTTCACTTTCACCATATCTTCTTATTTATTATAACATATCGCCTAACTACCTTATTGATTATCCATATGCTCATATATAACAACTATTTTAGTTATTATGCTTCACATTCCTTTCTTTTGTATTATGCAACATTTCCTCCTTGTTTGACACTAGTAGCAAGTGTTCCTATTTTTTTATTTAACCAAATGTGGAAAATTCAGTAGAAAATCTATCTTCCAAAAAACACTTGGCCCATTTGGAGAGTGATGAATGTAGCTCAATAATTTCTAACCAAGTTGAAAGCCTCAAATTTATACTCAAATTTACACATAGATAAGGGAAAGAGGATTATGGACATGCCCAATGCTACCATTGCAACCACAAATATTCAACCAAAAGAGCTAGAGGAGTTTGAGGAAGGAGAGAAAATTCCATTCATAAGCATGGGTGAAGGGGGGGGGGGGGGGGGGTGCTATATTTCATTGTTGATATTGGCATATAGAAGAACCTGATCTCAGTATAGGTCATTATAAGATTGCAGTTGGCGACAATGGAACACCCCCAACCATATAACATTAGTTCATTGAGTCAAGGACGAGACAATATATAACCGATATATATACTAGGTATATATACCTACTATATATACTAGGTATATATACTTTCTATTTATGTGGTATATATACTAGGTACATATATACCAAGGTATATACACTAGTTTATATACTATATATACTAGTATATTCACTAATGTATATACTAGTTATATACACTAGTGTATATAGTGTATGTACACTAGGTTTATACGTTGGTATCTACACCAATGTATATACCTAGGTATATACTATTTATATACTTTGATATATAGTGTATGTACACTAGGTATATACACTAGTTTATATACCTAGTATATAAACTAGGCATATATAATGGTGTATATAGGTATATAGTATATAATACTAGTGTATATATATTATTTCAATCATGACATCTTTGAGATGATAGTTTTGTAATTATGATAGAATAATCTGTTTATTTGGTTGGAGACAATATTTTGATTTTTATGACCAAATTCCTCTATTATAGTCCCAACATGTTGCAAGTGCTCAACACATGTTTCGCTGTAAATGAAAATGTCATTAAGGTAGATAAGAATAAAATTATCGAAATACCGTCGAAGTGCAATGTTCATCAATCTATGAAATTTCTGAATTGGTGCATTTGCAAGATTGAATGGCATGAAAAAAAACTCACACATCCCTTGCCTCATTTATGAAAGTTTTCTTCTAAGTGTTAAATAATATGTTTTACCTTAATAATTGTGATTGATAAAACATTCAAATCTTCTAATGTTTACATGTTAAAATTTATATTGCCAAATCCTTTCTCATTCATTTCCTCTTTTAGAGCCTACTAGTATATACACTAGTGTATATACCTAACATGTATATACACTAGCGTATATATACTAGTTATATACACTGGTGTATATACCACATATTTACACTAGGTATATACATTGTTGTATATATCAAGTATATACACTAGTGTATATACACCGATGGGTCTTTCTAAATGGAATATATGCAAGGAGCATCAGGGATGATCGTGTATAAGTAACATGACTACGCATAAATCAGGTCATACTATTGAGCTTTGATGATAGCCTCTTCCTTAGTTTATGGTCGTTTAGAGGCCACATCCTTGCCAATGGAATGGAGGAGAGATTTCATAAATTAGAATCTAGAAAAATCTTGTTATCAAGTTTGATCTTACACAAACTCTAGCCTCATCGTCACTCATGGATGTCTATGATGTGTGTGGAGGAGTTCTGCTAACAGGAAAGGAGTATTTCTACACCCTCGTTGTATCGAATGGGAAACTAGAAGAATTATAGAAAAGTGGAGGCCAAGGGAAAAAAATGGGATGTGTCCCATGAGGTTATTCGATGTATCACTTAGCGGCAACACGAGTTAAGGTCCTATGAAATAGGAATAGCCTAATGGAATAATATATGATGTTGTTTGAAGAGCGCCATAGGTGAAATGACATGATATGGTTTTGGGGGTCTTCCCCAACCTTTCCTTTGATTTCAGGATGTTTGATCGGAGTTTAGTAGGCATAGGGGGCACAAGGGATTCTCCTTGTTGACCAATATCTTATCACGTTCATTCATAAATGGGGGTTTTAAATTGTTAATAATAAGGTCAATATATTGTAGGTATTAGGGGTTAGGGAGTAGGGTATGGGGGACTTATATGTATAGGGGATATAAAAAAGGGTTTCCAGTAAACATAAGGAATTTATATCGTTAAAATAGGGTTTTTTTAATTGGCAATATGCATTGGGAGTGGGTCTCAACAAAATTATTTTGGTAGGTATTTATAAATATCCAGTGAAATTGAGGGTATTATTTAATAATCCATGAATGGAGGCGCTATGTCTTGTTTTCATTGAGTGAAAACCCCATGGTAGGGGACTAGTTTGGAGCATGGCAGATCGGATCATTGGCCAGCTTCAACAAATCAGGGAGGTTGAGGCTATCCATGAATGGAAATCTTACAGTAATGGAAGACATGGAAGGACCAACAACATTTTTTCATGTTTGTAGTCATGGGGACTCCGTGAAAAGGTCCCCTCATGACTAGGGTCTCTTTAAAATGAGAGACCAAGGTCTCTCAAAACTGAAAAATAGTCATGACTTGACTGAGAAACTGAGTTTTTGGACTCAAATTGCATTGGTCAAAGGAAACAATGTGAATAAAATTGCTTAAAATGGTGAAACAAGTGTGACCCACACTAATGTACTGCAAAAACAGTAAAAATGAACAAAAAATGCTTTGGATCAGGAAACCTAAGGGGGTTTTAGTCCAGAAATGATTCCAATGACAATAACATATGGGCAATAAACAGATAGAAAATCAAGCAATCTAAGGTAACCAAAAATCTCAATCAAGGGCTAAAACATGAAAATTCATAACTGGATAATAATACTTATCATCCCTAGTATGATTGCTAAAAACTATTGCTAGTGTTTTCACACCATCCCTTGCTAAAAGGAACCTACTAAGGGTTGTGAAAACCATAATAGAGTTTCAAAATGGAATAATAAAAACAAACAAAACATAAAAAATCTAAATAGCATGTCAACAAAACTAAACTAAATGAAACGAAATAAAATTAAAACTAATCTTTTTACGCATTCTCCACTAATAAACACACAAGATACAATGTTTTACAAAAATTAAAGATTGCCTTTTTATAAAAAATGTAGGAGTTAGAATCAACTCTTAGCTGTAGTGGAAGGGGCCCTTGCAGCCATTCGAGGGAGGGTCCTCTTGGTCTCCGTAAAGTCCATGATCTTCCAACCATGCGTCATGAAAGCAATATTCAACAAGTGAAGTAGGAGCATGGAAAATGATAGCTCTATATTCGAGCGAAAATTTGACAGAGTGATAGGTTGGGCATATTAATGGATGGATAGAGTATGCATGTGTAGTGGATGATGGATCTCGGGTTTTTTTTTAGGATCGACGCAAGGCTTTGGAATCCTCACCATGATTTGTGTCAAGCTAGTGTCTGAGCTCAAGTTTCTTCTTATAGGCTGAGAAAAGTAGGAAATAGGAAAAACTCATGCTGGGAGTCAAGTTGATTCTTTTTTGAGTTTTTGTGGAACTTAGGTCACTATTTTGTAAGGATTTAGTGTGACTTGGTTCACTCACTCCCTAGGGAAATGTGTGACTTGAGTTTTAGGTGTCCCCTTTTTATATATTTGTTTTGATTTTTTGGCTTTTGTCAAGGTCCAAGGGGTGGAAATGAGTGGAAATTAAGTGGCATGATGATTTATGTGGGAGGATGGGATGGTGACATGATAAATGGACAAATTTTGGGTGTAGACAAAATTCACAAGGCATATACAAATTTTGAGGGCTTTGATTTAATAAATGAGTAAAAAACCAAATTTTCACCATGATTTTTGGCCAAAAAGTGTTACCCATCTTCATTAATTCACCTAGAAGAGACCTTAACATTGTTTTATTCTTCCCATTTGCTTAAATTCTCATATATAATGGTGTCGAATAGCTTGGAAAAAATATTACTAACCATGATGGTTTTGTAATTTCTTACATCCTATCACTACCTTTTTGGACATATATCACTTTACCAACCTTTGAGTTGCTTATGAAAATCATTAATAGTTTTTTTTAAGAAGAACAATATCTTCAATAAAAATAAGCCAACAATGAGCTCAAATATTCCTCTTAGAATTATTGCTCAATTTTATCAATACATAGACCACAACAATGAAACTTGAAAAACCACCCTTAATGATTTGTTATTAAAATTTATTTTAACTACTTTTTGTAAAATATAATAACACTATGTAGCTAAGGAAGAATACCTAGTTTTTTATTCATTAAAGTTAGATTATAATTTTTTATTTTTTATTTTTATGATTAAAACTTTACATTTAAAAAAATATTTAACCTGTAGTGTTTAATAAAATAGTGACTTTAGAAGTAACAAATACATATATTGTAAAATTATTTGTTTTTATTTTTTCTCAATCAACTAAATACAATACCTTATAAATATATATTACATCTTATGTTAAATAATATGGTAGATTTAAGTATTGATTTAATTTGATAACTTGCTATGTTAAATAATATGGTACATTTACTAATTTAATTTGATAACTTGGTATTCTTCTATTTTTTTAAGTAATGTTGAGAAATAATGAATGCCAAAATGTCTTTAAAAGCTTCTTTAATTGTTATTTTTGTAATGTTCTTATTAATTAAATATTTTTTTGCTCAAATGTTATCTTTCTAATCTTCAAATAAAAGTTGATGGTTTTTTCTAACATCATTTTTCTTCCCTCAAACANTATATATATATATATATAAACAAATTCTTTAATAATGGTGATAAGTTTGTTAAAATTATTAAAATCAGAGTTATCTTTTTATCAATTTAATAATCATGGCTAGACTCGTTAACAATTAAACAAGTTATAATGAGATTAAAAAAACAAAAATATCACACATTTCAACGTGTAAACATGAACCTAGGTAGGGAATTGGGTGTATGAAAATCCCATCGTCTATATTAATTGGAACTTAAAAATTTGTATTAAAGTTTAGCGTGAGCGATATGCCAAGTAATCACAGATTGTTAAAGTCAATCAATTATGCCATTTAAGTCCAGACAACCTTTTATATTAAAATAGTAAAGCAAGCTCGACTATGATCCCTTAGACATTGTTGAATACCATGTAGTTGCACTTGTGAGGAAACTCATATGGGCTGCATGGAAAGTAATCTTTTGATGATGCATACAAACTACATGTCAACATGATGGAGCATTGTGTATGTACTTTATTAATTTCCTAATGAAGCTTACATCATGGGTGGGTCTCTCTAACAACCTTCACCTTAATTACCTTTATGGAAATGCAAATCCTCATGGAGCCTCTAGCATTTTGCAACAATCCAATTATAAATCCGCAGTGATGAGTGACCATTGAACCCTATGCATAAATACTCAAGAATCTTGTTGTCAAGTCACAGAGGCAACAAATGAAAAGGGCGTGTTGGTCAATTCAAGGGAGGGGCAATCAGGTCATGGAGAGCGCCAGATTAAAATTCAAATTTGATCACAAGCGGCAGATGAGACCTTGAGCAGGCCCATGCACATAGAGGGATGAATGAGACCTTTCAGATTGGAGAGGTCATCATCAAATATATCTTGAACTCATATCCCCATGCACCACCCCCTCCCTCTCCACAATGTCTTCTTCAGTAATAGGAGGTGACGGGTCTCTACCTAACAAATATTCACTATGGAGCAGTGTCTCATCTCCCCCTTGACTATAATGGATCTACAATGTTTTCGATGTTGTTTGGACAGGATTTGTGGAAGCTATGTTAAGCCACTTGTAGAAACGAAAACAAATCTAAAGCGACACTAACCTTCACTTCTCAATTGTTGGGCTAAAGGAAAAAGTGGCCCGTAGATCAGATTTTGTTTGTCTTTTATGGCAGCTTGAGACCTTATTTGATTAGTGCTTAAATGGCTTGAAGAAGCAATGAATGTTCTATAAGAATTTGTGGGTCATTTGTTGGTATTTTCCATTTGCCAATTTCAAGTAAGACTCTCAGTTTCCCCACCCTAAAGTCTAATGTTTTGTTCTTTAGAGGGTAGCAAAAAATAACATTTGCATATTGAATTTATAGCTAGGGCTTAGGATGAGCATTAATCTATGTTGAAATGTAGTTAATATTTTATTCATTGTTTGATACTCTTAGGATAATAAACTAGACAATGTCTTAGAGATTTTGAAAGCATAAAATAGGGATTAGACCATTAATCCTAGGTAATGACCTATCAAAGTTTGTTTAAGTTTTCAAATATGTCTAAATTTTGTACTATCCATGGATTAGGTATTGGAGATACTTTTTGACTCAGTGAAATCAATTGTTTTAATTAAAAAAACACTAGTAATCAAATAATAATAATAATACTATTACTACTAGCTATTATTAGTATTTGATTTTATTTTTAATGTCATAAACCAAATGTCAAATTCATGTATGAGATCCCCTTGTTTTTGGGACATGAAACCCTCTTTATGCAAATGATTTGTTTATTTAGTCTTTGAGGGATACATATCATATCCTCTCGATTTGAAATATAACCTCTGAAGAGGAAACACCTATATTAAGTGTTAGTCTCAACCAATAAATTCCACTTAGGTAATGAAATAGAATGTAAAAGACTTTTGGAGCATTGTTATTGGTTCTAATATGAGTAGTAGCTATATTAAGCTAGAAATTTTAAAATTTACATATTAAAACATACATACAATCAAAATAATTGTATTATTAGTAATTAACTTTATATGTTGGTAAAGTTTAAACACAAAACTTAAAAATACTAAAATACAATGAAATCATTAATAAATAATAATAAAGTTGAAATACTAAAAAGATCATATAAATCAAAATTTGATTCATAGAATGTATTTTTACAACATTAAAATATCAAAATAAAATGAATATTATTAACCTAATACTCACAATCCTTTAATGAAATGTGTTACTAAACAACCGAGTTTATAAAATTTATGGCAAATTTTTAAATGATAATTATTAACCCAATGCTCATAATCTCTTAATAAAAAAGTTACTAAACAACCAAATATATAAAATCTACAACAAAAATTATAAATAGTAAATATCATTTCTTTATAACAAATTTTATATTTAATAATACAAATATATTTTTTCATAATTCATATTTTAATCACAAAATTTCTTTACTACCAAAAATCATAATAATTTCTTTTTATTATATTCTCTCACACATTTATAATATTTTCATTCAAATAATATTAATTACCAAAACTATAACAAAAATAAAAACAAAATTCCAATTTTACAAAATCCACCTCATAAAAACAATTTTATTCATCCTTTCATAAAAACAAAGACTACAATTTTATTCATCATCTGAGAAAAACAAGACTCACCTAGAAATACAATAGTGATTAAAGACCTTAAAATTTTCACACTATTAGCTTCCATGCCAATAATTGAAACCTCAACGTTTGAGATTGTTTCGATCTGGACGTACTCAGCGTTTGAGATTTCAATCATCTCTTCAACAAAATACAAAATATATATAATATACTATTATTGGCATTCGTACCACATTATGATTATCACAATGTACCAAAATATTCTGTAACACTACACAGTAACAGTTTATGTACAATGTCTGCGTGATCTGATTACATCAAAGCTTTCATTCCCAGACGAGAAGCCAACCTCTGGCCAAGTCCCTTGTCACACTGCCCATCCAGATTATAGTAAATGTCATTAAATATCCTTAATAATAATGAGAAAGTGTGGTTTACTGCGCTGCATTCAACCTTTAACTTATCATATAATCATTATAAACAAGTATTAATATCAAACCATACCTGAACCCAGTATGATAGCCAGATGCTCCTGATGTCTGGGGTTACTTTAGGATCAGAGACCACATCTGCAAAGCGTTTGATGAATCTGTCTTGTCTACAAGACAAACATTTTCAAGTTGTTTGTTTTATTATTACATGATTACACAGTTTATCAAATGTGCGCAGAAATAGCAATGTAAGTTCCTACCTGTCCCGTGGCCATGATCTGAAGAGATCCCCCGGCTGTTTGAAGTTATTTTCTTTCGGAATGATGGTCTGTGAAAGACAATTCCCAAGATTTATAATGGCTTCTAAACCACATCAACTTATATTCTAATCTTCCAAACACATGCAAAAGCTTTGTATACGATACGCAAAGTACCTTAATCCTCCGATCACTAATAAGATCTGTAGGAATTGGCACTTTTTCAGAAGGCCGAACTGTATCGAATCGTGACGGGAAGTAATCCACCTACACACATAGGGGTTCATATATTCCCGGCCAGTATATGCATATCAATTTAAACAATACCCTAATACTTGCTCTGGCTAAGAAAAATGAATATAGTCAAAAGTTTAAAAGTCTAGATTACTATCAAATATTATGCTTATAGTGTGATGGCAATGAAGATGAGTAGTAGGGTTATTGACGATGATATACTTCCTCATCTCTATGAACAAAGTTCATGGAACCGTCACGATGGTTGTTATAATGAGGACACTTGGGTGCATTTACAGGAATCTGCATGTAATTTGGGCCAAGCCTGTGGCGCTGTGTGTCCGCATATGCAAACGTTCGAGTCTGAAACATTTTGTCGTTGGTATAGTATATTCCAGGAACGATGGCACCCGGATTGAATGCTAACATCTCATTCTCATTGAAGAAGTTGTCAATGTTCTTGTTCAATACCAACCGACCCACAGGCTGCACAACAACAGAATGTCCCAAAAATCCATAAAACACTTGGANATCTCATTCTCATTGAAGAAGTTGTCAATGTTCTTGTTCAATACCAACCGACCCACAGGCTGCACAACAACAGAATGTCCCAAAAATCCATAAAACACTTGAA
>LPNX011092235.1:437639-636282 GCA_001517045.1 Pseudotsuga menziesii | reverse complement strand
TGACTAGCTCTCTCAAATTTGTGCTCTGGGTGTTTTCCTAGGATACAACCTTGGCAGACTCCTTTGGAAAATTTTATCTTGGGCAACACTATGACCATCTCTTTTTCACTAAGATCAAAAATATATTTGTATTTTAGGTGGCCAAATATTTCATGCCACAGCTTGCTGGCTTCATTAGCATGAATGAGAAGAGCATAGACGTTTGAGTAAGGTAGGAAGTGTGAGAACATGTATACCTTTTGAGCATGATTCGCAACTCCTTTTGCAATGACTCTACCAGTTGAGATTTCTGTGATCTCAACTTCATCGGGGGAGAATATGACCTTCTTTGGAGACCCAGTTTGGGTCATCTGGTACACTGACAGTAGGTTGGAGGCGAGACCAGGAACATACAGTACATTGCTGAACTAACATGATCAAGATCTATCCTTCCTTTGCCTTTACTTTCAGTGAGAGAGTCATCTCCCAGTACAATAGATGGTCCTTTCGACATTTCCAGTGAGGAGAAGGCCTCCTTAGTCGAAACCATGTGTCTTGAAGCTCCAGAATCAATGATAAAACTGGATGAGTTTGATGTGCCAGCAACTAGAGCATGAACTCTCTCTCTGTCATCTGAACTTGATCCTCCTTCTCTCTTGTTTGAGCTTTCTGGAAGGGAGATGCCATTCTTCTCCAGGAGTTCGGTCAGCATGTCTATCTGCTTTTTCATGCAAGAGCTTTCAGAGTGATTTCCCTTATTGCAGTATGCGCACTTGTTCATTTCACCTATGTTCTTCTTCTTCTAGTAATTCTTCTTGGGACCTTGTAGATCCTCTGGAGACTGTTTCTTGTCTCTCTTTTGCTCAGGTGGCTTTTTAGCTTTCTTTTTTCCTTTTGAATCCACCTTTGAATCTCCAGCAATCAAAGCTTGATATTTGGATGGTTTGATGGTGCCCATCATCACCAGCTTGTCCTGTTCTTGTGTGAGAGATTCCATGAAATATGCAAGGCTAGGCATCTTCCAGGTTCGAGCTATCAGTTTTGTGGCATAGAAGGTCGAAACAAACACTAAATAATCAGGGCCCAGCTTTGAGAGGATGGCCAGTATGAGCTGATCATCTTTCTTTTCGATACCACACTGTTTCAGCTACAATACTAGTGCTTTGAACTTGGAGAAATATAGCTGCAGGGATTCAAAGCTCGTTGGACTCAGAGAAATCAGCTCATTTTCGATTTGTTGTCGCCTCATCCCATCTGTCTTTCCAAAAATATCAGCAAGCTTCTCCCATACTTCATTCGGTGATGTCAATCCATCAAGATGGAAAAGGAGGTCTTTGGAAATACTCAGACATAGGAGGCCATAAGCCTCATCCCTCCTGTTGTGCCATTTTAGCTTCTCTGCAGCTGCATTGGGCTCTGCTTTTGTTGCCATAGTCACCCTGTAGAGGCCTTTCGCTCTCAAAAGTATCTCCATCTCTGCTTTCCATTCAAATAAATTGAAGGGAGTCAAGATAGTTTTCTGTGATTGATCCATAGCTTAGAAAATATGTCCCAGCTGTCAATAGAAGGCTCCCAGTCATTGATGTCGAACCTGGAAAAAAAATTTTGAAGGAGAGAAACAACCTACAATGTCTCTGATACCATGTGGAAATTGAACTAGGTGATAGATTAATTTTACTCACAACAATTAACAATTGATCATGCAAAATCACTCACAAAGAGACTGAAAATTGGAGCTGAACACTAAACTGTATTAACTCAGTGTACAATAGACAACCCTGTAAAATAATAGGTTGCTGAATAAATAACATACATCAAGGATTCGAATGCATGAGGAGCAATTCAAATCTAGCATAAAGCAGGCTTACCAAAAATAAGCAAATCCCCCATAGGTGTAAAAAGTTGATCCCAAATCTGTCATGGAGCTCACGAATTGGAAAAATGGCTTAGGCAAGATAAAGAGCGGTGGAATGGCATCTCATACATGCTTTTGCATGGAGAAAAGAGAGGAGGATGTGTAGGACAAAAAACTAGTCAACCTCACCTAGTCTAGCTTTTCCTTTTTCCTTAAAACACTGAAAAAGCAGGGAATAAAGCAGAAAAAGCAGAAGGGTGCCTAGGAGGCTAGGAATAAAGAAGAATTGATTCCTTTAGCTCTCCCATGAACTACATGAGTCAAATAAGGCAATTTTGACCATTATGGATAGGCAAATGACAACTTGCACAAGGTGGGACACATGAACTAGGCAAATAAGACAGAAATAGTTAAATTAATGTCTAAGTGGGTAAACTATGGGTTGATTATTCTAACACTTGTCATTCAGACCGTTGTATGAAACTCATTGGTATCCTGCTAGATGTTGATACGTGTTGTTGTAGACGATAGTCTTGAAGCACGCCAACAAACACACACTTCGTTCACCCTAGATCAATGCTCAGCGTATCCAGTTCACGACCCAACTTTCTGTTCAACTCTTTGTCCAGATCGCCCATTAGATTGTGCGCTGCTAAGAAGTAATTTTAGGCATTAAAATGTAAAAAATCCTGCAAACGACCTATTGTCCACGCATTTGGGTGATGTAGCTCATGTTCTAGATGATCCGCTAGTTGCAGTTTCCTTCGCTTGCCACCACATCAACAATCCACCCATTGGGTTGATATATTTAACCTATGACCTAGAATATTCGATGTGTATTCTCCTCTGTTCACCACCAGTTCACTGCTGTGTTGAAGAAGGACCCATGCGCCACATCTGAAGACTGTTCATGCTGAAGAAGGATCCTGTGTGTTCACTTGTCCAGTGAAGAAGACCAGAACCACGCTAAAGAAGGGAGATGCCTACGCGTTGGCCTCTAATTTGTTATGTTCCTTTAAGATCGACTAAGTTTAGAGAGCACTCGACCACTAAAGGGTCGACTTGCTCATCTCTATAAACCATTATATAAATCAGCCTCTATGTGAGAGCGAGGTTAGGAAGAATTAGGAAGAATTTATCAGTTTGTTCTTGAGTACATTTGTATTTCTATTCCATCGTTTGAATAAAGAGTTGTATGTGTTGCTGTTGAAGATTGTGTTTGAGTAGAAGTTAGCCAGGCACCACCCCTGATTGATGAGAGGGCCCCTCATCAACAATAGGTTTATTTTCTTGTTTATTTATTTCCTTATTTTCTATTTTAGCTAGTTTAATTTACAGTCTGTTTTATCAGTTCATTTTCCTGTAATGCATTTTATTTCTAGAATTAAATAACTAGATTGCGTGCATAGTTTGATTTCATATTTGTTTTCAGTCATTTCATTTCCAGTTTATTGTTAAATTTATTCGCAAGAATAGATTGCTTTTAAATTTAGTTCTGTTTATTTCCTTTCTGTCATAAATTATCAGTTTATGCAATTTAATTTCAGTCTGTTTATTAACATGCAATGGTTTCTTTATGTTTATGTTTATGAATTTGTTTAATTCTATTTCAATGTTAAATTTTCTTAATAAGTAGGTTTACTAATTGCCTTTATGTATTAAATTTACATTTCCATGAATTCAGCTGAAGATTAGGCCATTTAGGTTAGTTTTTATTATTTTAACTATGTGGACTGTCATTCGGATAGCCTATTGAGTATGTTATTCAGTCACCCCTTTCAAACCCACAGTTTAGTCTGTCATTCATCCCTTAGTTTCATTTTTAGTTTTTTTATTGTGTTTTGAGATTGTTTTCAGTTCTGTTTTTTTAATGTTTGAATTATGTTTTGACTGAGATAGTTAGATAATATTTTTATTTAACATTGGAATTAAAATTTGAGTGTTTTAGGTTATGTATTAAAGTTTTATTATTTTTCTTTACTTCTTTTACCTTGAGTATGGTTTGAATTATTTTTGTGTTTTTTTTCTCGAATTTGTTTCTGATTTCTTTACTAATGTATTGTTTTATGTTTATTCTTTTGGATTGATTTATTCGCTTGTATGTAAATTTAGTGTTATATGTGTTATCTTTAGTATGTTTTTAGGTTGTCTCTTTTTGTGTTATTGTCGAAAGAACTTGTAGGACAGAACCTAAAGATATTTCCTTTATTAAGTTTTCTACTTGCTTATAAGTTAAGTCTTCCTTGCACCCTAGTTTTCCATTTAGATTATATAGTTGTTTATTATATCTTTTTTATTTTAAAGTTATAAAATAAATTATTAATTGTTTAGTTTATTATTTTGTATCAGTGTAATTACCTTAATAATTGCATTCTTAGGAGTTTGACTCATTTTTTTCATTTTGAAAGATCTTCTGATCTTTTGTTTGTTAAAATATTTACACGACACCCTCTACCTTCGCATATATTTTGCGTCAACTCTAAGCCTACCAACCCTGGTCGATAATTAAAGATCAGGTGAATAATTTAGACATTATAACACCCAACACATAGCCAGAGGGACTAGCCTTAAATGAACATGCCAAGGACAGAACTGCCACCACAACTTCAAGTGGCTATAGTGAAGCTTTCAATCATAAAAATTTACATGGGCCCCCATGCAACAAGAGACATGCCATGACGTAGGAACCAACAACAATCCTGCAACCAAAAACAACATAGGTAGTGCAAAAGCTATTATTCCAAAATACCCATGGTCACAACTCACAACCATTGTAAAAGCTTTCCCATGAACCAGTCCCAATCTTATGTGCTATTGGGGCCTGGTATTCTTGCATATCCCTTTAGCAAGTACCTCCTTTCTTTTTCTAGACACTACCATGCATGGCTCACTATGCAAGGGAAACCCTAACAGGGTTTGGGTTAGGGAATGCCAAGGTAGGAAGAAGGAAGATGTCTCTCCTCTTCCTTCTTGCTCTATCAATTAAGTATAAACTACCTGTGTATTTTGAGATTCTTTGTCAAAAAATTTCACATGCACACACATAATGATAAGAGCGAGATGGAATCTATTAGTTGGCTTCAGAAGACTCACAGATAGGATAGATAATCCAAATGATAAGGAAATAGTGTGTGAACCATTTTATGGCTCTGCCTCATATATAATTGTGTTTTCCATTAAGTACATGACATAATTAAAAAGAGATTAATTATGTCTTAATAATGGTTTCCTAATATTATAGTCTAATCGAATGTGAGGTGCTACATCATTTATAATAATATTATGTTTCATCATTTTCGTCTAGGTTATAAGAAATTGTCCCCAATCTTGCTTTGAGATGGGATTACCATTGATCAGTTGTTGTTTGAGAGATCAACTCTGCTTACAAAAGTAAAGTACATTCCATGCCAAGAAAGTACGTGGTTTCCTGTGTTGTTTGTGTTGTCTACACCATGGTATCCAAAATTGTAAGCAATACAACCCTCATTTGCACATATAACCCAGATCTAAAAAGCAATTAAGCTAGTTAAAGCATATATAATTTATAACAGATATTTCAGATGAAGTATTCAGTAATAAGATAATAGATGAATGATGAATGTGAAAAAAGTACATGAATGTGGTTAAAATTTACATATACACATCTAATGGACATAAGCTGAATGGGAATTTCTAAGGCCAACCCACCGTTCTTAGTAAATAATATTAATAAGTAATGAACTCGTATGTTCATTGAAAGTCCTCCCCTTTTGAGGATGCTTTTCCATTGAAGCATGATTGTAGTGGATGCTGTGGATTGACAACTTCTTGTTGCACGAATATCTTTAGCTGGTACATTCCTTTGATTAGATTAAAGATCATCAGTATGTTACCTAATTTTATCTTGAACTTGGCGGGGTTCCTCTTCAGATGCTACTGATATTCTATTTCTGTCCTAATTGCAACTGTTGTGGATCCATGATCTACATGTTAAGAATCTTCAAGGTGATTTAATTTAATTGTACAGTTTCTTCTTGATATTTGTGCTTATTGCATCATATGAGATGCATCTTTATATTTGGTACCATGGAAAAAATATTTAGATTTGGTAGACACATTAGGTAGATTTTCAAAATTTTCTAAGATATCAGTTTCTGTATCGAGACATATGCCCTCACTTAACCTTCGGGATCATGCCCAAATATTAATCAACTTCCACCTTCTGTTTTCCATAAAAGGTTCCATCTCTTCCTTCACATCTCAACTGATGTGATTCAGGGAAACCATGTACTGAATAAATCCCCTTGTTTGTCAGTCATAAATTCAATGAAGAAGGATCTTAGCAAAACAGGTCTGTCAAGAGCAGAGACATTCTTTTCTCCTCAAGCTAAATTATAGAAATTTGTTCTTCAGTCAATTACTATTCAATAATCCCAACAAATTTTTGGACTTGGAGGGATCCCCATAGTTTGCAACAAACTTCATAAATTTTGTTTCACTCTTTCCAAAGTCCACACTATACCAACTCAGAATCTTGTTAACTGAAGAAATATTGATTTCCATGAGAACAAGATTCCACCATTGTCAAAAAATATCCTTCCAGCTAGCCTTAATTCCTCATCATTACTTCCCAGTGAATTACATCTGATGGCATTGCTTGATCTCGAGCCACATAGTAAGGAAAAATGAACAAAGGTTATGGATCTAGCAAGACAACCTGCATAGTTTTGGCTTTTAAGTCAAAATGCTTAAGTAATTTGTAAGGGGGTCATTGGTACCACTAAAATATCCATTTTAGATGGCTGAGTGAATATGAATAGCCTTGAATGAAATTTAAAATCATGAAAATTCTTCTTTGCTATAGAGGCCCTTCAGGGTAACCCCACAACACACTTGCATGAATTGCACCATATTATAGAAGTTGATATATAATGCAAGTTTTCCTTCTTTGGATAAGTCATGCAAATCATTTCTGTGAAGTTCTTTAATCACCTTTAAGTACGTTAAATTTTTTTCATTGAATCCAATGATTATGTAAACTATATGCTTATCATCATTAGAGATAAGCTTCTTAAATTGTTTGAGTTAGGCTCTGTAGTATAGCTACAATTTTAGTTGTGGGTCTGGGCTTCATGTCATTTGTAAATCCAGTAATTATGTCACTTGGTAGAAACAATTGTATAATGTTCCATGAAATGATAAATATGATTTCCATCTTTGAATATATTCTCATCTAGAACATGGTGGAAAAAGTGCTTTGAAGCAAGTTTTCTTCCTAATTTGACTGCCTCATTGTTGGAATATATTAAACCCACTCACAACTTAGGATAAAATAATTAATCATTATTTGATTAATTATTCACCCACTAGCTTAATTAGTTGGCATCCACTTGCCCCTTAAATTCAATACATGCCATCTATATCCTAGGAATGATTTATTTCTGATTCTGGGTTGATCCAGAATTAGTATACAGGACCTTACAACAGATTCTTCTTTTTTCTGCTTTTTCTGCTTTTTCCTGCTTTTCTATGGATAAGATAAAAGCTAGTCAACTAGGAAACTGGGAGCTTTTGTTTCCAACCCATCCTCCATTAGTTTTTCTCCATTTTCTAGGATTAGCATGTTATTTCCATCTCCTTGAAAACTCACTCATGCTTTTTCCAACTCGTGAGGTCCTTGATAGATTTAGCAAGTGCTTTATCCACCTATGGGGGTTTGCTATATTTTGGTAAGTCAGCCTTTTTGAGCTTTATGAGTTGTTTCCATACAATTCGACTTTCCTATGAGGGATGTAATATTTATGTACACTATTATTCATAATTATTCAATGGAAGGATACACACCAATAATCATCTCTTCATTCATGTGATTCAGTCTCTTTTCTTCTCTCTATTTTTCCTGTGTATGCTTGTGAGAATTCTTAGTAGCAATATCTATTTCCTGTGCTTCTTTTTAGAATCATTGCACATAGCATTGATCTATTATTTCTACATGGTATCAGAGCTACAAGGTTGATCAAGTTCTACAGAGTTGAGGAGCGCACCCAGTCTCCTATCCCTCTCTGAAGAAGAGCTTGTCTAGCTTACAAGATTTTCTCCTAGTTTGTTTTGTAGGTTGCAGAGAGTATCTCTTAGAGAATATCAACAAATTCAATATGGATTCAAAATTTCCTCTACTATCTCCTTTCAACTATGCTGATTGGAAGCCAAATATGAGTGCATACTTGAAGAGGCAATGTCTCTTTGATGTCTCCATTGGTGCATTGAGTGAACCTGAGTCTTATGAAGAGAAGATTGATCGGATAAATAATTGTGATAGAGATTATGGAATTATGTGTTTGGGAATGTCTCCAAATATATATCATCTCATAGATTCTGCTGAATTTCCATTTGAGCTTTGGAAAATTTTGGACAAAGCTTTTGGTTTGCAGGAAATTGAAGATGAAGCATGGAGCGAACCTAGCATCTCCTCTTGTTCTCTCTCTCAAGATTTATTGGCCTCTACATTCTCTGATGAAGTTGATCATGATTAAGAATTTTCTCATACAGTTCATGTTGCTGCTGCCCTCTTTCATTCGAATGCTTCCTCCTTCAATGAAGAAGCAAATATTGAAGAGCCATCTTTTTCTGTGTCTCTTGAAGGTGATTTTTCTTCTTGTGATACTAATGATGAAAAAGAAGTAACATATGGAGCTGCTACTGATATTGATTATGATCCTATAACCCATTCATTTTTCTCTCAATCTCCTATCTTAGATTCTAAGATCTATGTGCCAAATTCTTTACACCTCTTGCATACCTCTCTCATTGATGGTGCGCAACCCAGTGACTTACAGGATTTTTGCTTAGCCACATCAAGCATTATTTGTGTCATACCACTTACCTTAATTGATCTCATGTGCTTCAGCATATCCTCCTTTTTCTTGGAATCAATACTCAGAGCCTTCTTGAAGATTGTGAACATCTCATTCTTTCCTCCTTTCATACAGAGGATTCATTACCAGTGTATTCCCATGAGTCTATTGATATGCTTATATGTGATCCTTTGGATTCTGATTTAGAAGCATATTTGCATGTTGATACACATATAATACCACCATCCATACCATATACCATAGCTCTGAATAATCCAAAGACTATACAAATCCCAAGCTCACTAGTTGATTCCTCATTGGTCTCTTATGCAGTGATATTTATCTTACATGGTTTGAAGTCTTTCCTAAATTTCAGTCGCTGGTTATCCATGTCCTTAGTCATATATGGATTGATATTAAACATGTTTGGATCTGTTCTAAACACTTATGGTTCAGATCTTATGCCCATCCATCATTCAGATTTTTACACCTATCAGTTTTCCCCAGTTGCTCATAATTTTCCTAGTCTAGCCCTATATCCTCATGGAGCCATTGAAGACTTTGTCCTTGCTGTTACATATGTTAATATTTATGATATATCATAGTTTTATCAGCCTCATATCATATCTATACAGGTGCTACATCAGATTGGAATATTGACATGTGATTCACATCACAATTTTGCAGCTATTCAGGGAATTGGGTGTGAAATAAATTGTCTTAATTTTTGTACTCTTTGGAAAGGAGTATGCACATATCTCTTTTCCATTTCAGATTATGTTTGTAGATAAGAGTTTGACATTAGAAATAATCATTCAGATAATGCTCCTACTTCATCAGTTGATGAGATACAAGGAGTCTCTCATCTTCCTTCTTGCAGGTTCTACTCTCCAGCGCATGATCATGGAGTTCATGATTTCTTTAGCAAGTACTTCATTCAGAAGCAGTTCAGTCAGCTAATTAAAGTGAAAATGAAGATATTTTGAAGACATATTTCAAATTTTGTGCCTTGTCCTATCTTGAGGGAGAATTTTCCCCATGTGGTTTTGCCTCTTTCCTCACTTTTCTGGACATAATAATTGTTAAAGGGTGACCATAGCCTTGTTGCTAGGCCCTATATGCATCCATATGCATCTATATTTTTTGTCATACCATCATAAATTCATACTTATAGGGGGTGTTGGAATATATTAAACCCACTCACAACTTAGGATAAAATAATTAATCATTATTTGATTAATTATTCACCCACTAGCTTAATTAGTTGGCATCCACTTGCACCTTAAAGTAAATACATGCCATCTATATCCTAGGAATGATTTATTTCTGATTCTGGTTTGTTCCAGAATTAGTATACAGGACCTTACAGCAGATTCTGCTTTTTCTGCTTTTTCCTGCTTTTCTATGGATAAGATAAAAGCTAGCCAACTAGGAAACTGGGAGCTTTTGTTTCCAACCCATCCTCCATTAGTTTTTCTCCATTTTCTAGGATTAGCATGTTATTTCCATCTCCTTGACAAATCACTCATTCTTTTTCCAACTCGTGAGGTCCTTGATAGATTTAGCAAGTGCTTTATCCACCTATGGGGGTTTGCTATATTTTGGTAAGTCAGCCTTTTTGAGATTTATGAGTTGTTTCCATACAATTCGAATTTCCTATGAGGGATGTAATATTTATGTACACTATTATTCATAATTATTCAATGGAAGGATACACACCAATATTCATCTCTTCATTCATGTGATTCAGTCTCTTTTCTTCTCTCTATTTTTCCTGTGTATGCTTGTGAGAATTCTTAGTAGCAAGATCTATTTCCTGTGCTTCTTTTTAGAATCATTGCACATAGAATTGATATATTATTTCTACACTCATCCCTCTCCAGCAACTGATCCTCTAACAATAAATCCACCTTTCTAGAAAATTCACCAACCTTTCCACCATTCTTAATTTTTAAATAGGTGTCAAGTTTGCAGTCATTAAACTAAACTCTCATAGGGATCTCAATTCTGGAATCACTCTTGTCATCAAGCACATGTTTTTCAACCATGCCAATGATTTCATCTTTTGGTATAGGTTCATCATTGTTGTAGAAAATATCATTAACAACCATAGTCATCTCTTGAATTTATTTCTCTGATGTGCATAGTGAAGATAAAAGTTAAGTGTTTCATGCTTGATCTGACATATGGTAACCTCTAGTAACCTCATGAGTGGACATTGTTGAAGTAATAAGGTGGTTCATGTAAGGTTCAATGTTGTTTTCACATTGCTCCTTTACATTTCTAGCAAGTCCATGGGCAGCTGGAGAAGCATTGTCTTTTCCCTCCCCTATGTGAGCTAGCATGGTGGCTAACAACTGCTCAGGTATATCTTCATTCTTCTCCAACATAACTTTCATAATATCTTGGATTGGGTAACCATATATTTTGGATGGGATTCACTAGCAACATAGAAGAATATGGGAAACATTTCAAGGATTAATTATTCACATTTGAAGTCCAACATCATAACATTTTTATAATAATCAACCCATAGTTACCCATATTGACATTAATTAAATCATTTTTGTGTTATTCATAGATTCCTAGATTCCCTCTCTATGCTAGTTGACTTCCACATGTTCCTAGAAGTCAATACTTGATAAAATAGGTCATGGAGCACTTTGGAATCATCTTGGAAACATATTTAGAAAGTCTACTTTATTCATAGTTCCTTAAAGCATATATCTACTTTTTCTGAAAGCTGCCTTGCTTTACAGTAGTTTTAAGGCATAAAGGAAAAGCTAGTCTAGGGGAACTTGCCTTGTTTTTTGACCACATCATCCTCCTTCCTTTTCTCTGAAAAAAAGAATGAATTATTTGTATTTCCACCACTTATTATATTTCCCACTTGTTTTATCTAATTCGCGAGGATCTTCATAGATTTGGAAAGTCCTTTTTGCACCTTTGGGGGATTTGACTTGTTTTAGTAAGCCTGCTTTTTGACCAATTCGAATAGCAACCTAGTGATTTCAAATATCTCATGTAATTATATATTTGAGTAGCATATTACTTCATATCATTGGATTATGTACACTTATTCAATACAAGATTAAGTTATGCTCCAATTTCAGTCTCCTTTTGTGTGAATTTTGCATGTTTGATTAGCAATTTTGTGAGTGTAAATGATGTATCACTTGGGTTCAATTTCCACAAACATGACCTGGTTTTCACACTATTTTCTGAAGTGGTCACCCTACTTCCAAATGAGAGACTAAATAACTATTTATATTATAGAGCCCATAGAAAGTTGTAACAGATAAATGAAAGATATTGCTTATCACTTCATCATCATCATAAGGAGGAAGAAGGAAATTTTCTCATCCCATGGTGGATAGGATCCATGTGAAGCACCAACTATTGGGTTGATCATCCTCTTTTGATTCTCCTTATTACACCACTTATACATGTCTCTAGGATTATCATACTTACCTACTATATCCTTGGTGTCCACAGCAAGATAATTTTTGTTGATAGGTCTCATATAGTGGTACACTTATGGATGCTATGGAATAGTGATTTTTGCAATCCCATTAAGACAATTTCTTGAATTTTGTTCAAAATTCCTAGAAAAGGTTTATGGATTTCATAACCTGCTTGATAATATATTGTGAACTTATACAATCTATCATCCTTTATCAACCATTAGATACTCAAAGTTGTGTATTGTTCCTTTTTACCATTCTAGAGGACTATGTAAGTTAGGTTCCCAAATTCTTAAAGGGTTCTAGCTCAATGGAAGAGCACCTGCCTTACAAGCAGGAGGTTGGTGGTTGGATTCCTCCATGCCCTAATGATATTATAATATCGGTTAAAAACAACTAAATTAGTAAGCAAAAAATAAGAGATAGGTGACCAAACAAAATGACCAAAACTCGTATATAAAATTACTAAAAATGACTAAATTAGTGACCAAAACATGAGAGATGTGAAACTAGGGATTAAAAAGGATGCAACACGTGGTGCTAATGATGAAGCGAAACATGGTATTGATATGGTACAAAAATAAGACATTACTTTGGATGCAAAACATGGCGCTATATAGGAAGCAAAATATGGTGCAACAATAGAACAAATATTTAGCGTCATTTTTGTAGAAAAACACGATGCAAAAAAGGAAACAAACATTGGTGCAAATTTGGAAGCGAAAATTAACACATATTTGGAAGTAAAACATGGTGAAAATGGGATGCTAAAGTGGTAGCAAAAATGGATGCAATATTGAATGCTAATTTGGATGCTAACATGGTGCTATTAAGGATGCACATATGGTGCTAACAGGGATGTCATTTAAGAAGCAAAAGAGGTCACTCGCTAGGAAGAAAACTAGGACATTATTTAGGAAGAAAACCTCGAGGTTGTTTAGGAAGCAAAGTTGGATGCTATTCTGGAAGAAAACCTCGACATTGTTTAGGAAGCAAAGTTGGACGCTATTCTAGAAGCAAAAAAAGAGACGTTATTTTGGACATCATAAATGATGCTATTTAGGAAGCAAAAAAAGACATTTTTTGAGACACTTTAAGTTTTGTCCATGACGCATTCAATTCAGCATCTAGTTTGACCAATCAATGTAAAAAAAAAAAAACACTAAAAAGGGACGCTAAATTGGACGCTAACTCTAGAATTTGTTGGTGTTTATTCTCGATTTTCCTTTTTCAGTATCAATGCCATTTGCAATATTATTATTTTACCATTGCCACAATCTCATTCCTTATCCTCTCTTAATTCCAATTCTTTGGTGTGGTTTCTATCCTAAATTCATTTAGTTTCATGTATATATCCTCTTATTTTCTCTCTGTTATTTTTCCTTCCTCCTCCGCTCCTTGGATATGATTTTGATTTGTTGTTTCATTAGTGTGTATTGTATCCTTCATTATTAATTTCTCCTTAGTTTCATTATGATCTTGATTGTATTATTTATTTATTCCATGAGATTGGGTTTATATCTCTCCTTCTCCATATTCTCATGGTTATTCACCTCACGAGTGAGTTTAATGAAGAAAGGGACATTGGTTTGGGTTTCTTAGTGGCAACCCCTTCCCTTTCCTCTAAACTACTACATAATCATCATAGTTCCTATTTTAATTCTCCTCCACTTGCACATGTTTAACATTAAGGGGGTAGTCCCATAGTTAATGGAAATGCTATTTCCATTTTATGTTAGTGAAAGGGGATATTACCATAGTCTAGATTTTGGACCCATCCATTGTCCATATAGTCTAGATTTTGGATCATGACTTGAGAAATTTTGTTAGAGAAATTAAACTACCTTAGTACCATTATCTACACCTAGGAGGCATTTTCATTTTTCTAGTACTTGTGTTATATGATCCTAATTAGGATATATTGATCAATATTGGTCTATTAGCTTATTTATGGCTCATTAACTCATAGTTGAGGTGCTACACTTTGATCATCCTAATAGTTGAGGTGCTCTAGTTTGATCATCCTAACATTCCAGGATCCTGCATTGATTACAAACCACTTCTTCTTTGACTAAGGGAGTTAGTGTGTGAATGTAGTTGTTTTGTGGTCTTTTTGGTCATTTATTGGCTCATAGAGAGTCTCCCACTCACACATGTATGCACCCATGCCTTGAATGCATGAATTTATGCCTTCTTACATGTTCAAACATGCTCACACATGTATTCATGACTTTTTGGTTAGGTTTGGCAGCCTATTGGTCAACCAAGGGGGGTTCAGGGTTCAAATCCTAGATTGAAACTTGTATGCATTCACATGGCCTCCAAAGGCTAAAAAAATTTCCCCAATTTATTATAAATATGTACCATAGTACACATATACAATATGTACTGTAGTATAATGACCAATTATTGACACCATTCATATGTTCTATTTCATTCTCTTTTGTTGTTCTCTTGCATATTTTGTCAAATACTTTGATTGTGAATATTGCTCTAGCTCCTAGATCTCACTGTGAAGCAATTCTCACAAATTCATCTTCTTCAAATTTACACTTTTGAACTTTAATTTGAACTTTAAGAATCCCTCCTTTTTGTCTATCTACATCAATAAGTCCACCTTAGGACTTTCTTTTAAAAATTTCCCTCTAGGGTCAAGGATGACTACTACCTAGTCGATGGGTTGATGTGAAAGGGTAATAAGTTATGAAATACATTGAATGTAAATATTATTATGATAACTATAAGGTTGGGTGTCTATATTATCTGTCACTGGGGTTCATTCCTACGAGACATTGTGGTGATTCATCCTGTGATAAGGATATATTTATCCTTGAATTTATCTCTATGTCAACAAAGAGTGTCATTCTTAATTGTATCGTTGAATTCTTTATTAGGCCAACAAATATTCCACTTTTACACTAAAATTCTATCTTTAGTCCCTATCTAGATGTGAATGCTTAGTTTTCCTCTAGAGTATTGGTATGAAAACTTTGTTATTGTCATTAAATATGAACTATATTACTTTGTTACCCTTTCTCTAGAGATGGTAAATTTGGCTACTACTGCGTGTTCTTGTATTTGCAATAAGGTTGATTTGAACAAGTGTATTTTTGAGGAAACCATTCTAGATTGTGATGGTTGTACTAAAATTCAAATGTTGGACTATGAATGCATTTATTTTCTGTTAGTTTTTTAACATTAAGATAGCATAGCATTAGGATATTTAACTAAGAGAACAACAAGCACAACAATCAAACACAAGACACAATGAACATATTGTTTTTCCTCGGGGAAACCATAAATGGAGAAAACCTTGCAACTTCCTCAGACATAGAATCTGCACCAAAAGTGAAACCCAAAAACAGTAAGATGATCTCCCAACAGTAGTAACCTCTTTCTTCCTTGCCCCAGTGTCTTTCTCTTCCTCAGCTATGCACTACAACTGATTGTGTGTGAGTGTGTGATAAATAGAGAGGCTATCTCTCTATTTATACTAATTCCTGACTTGACTAAACCCAACTAGGGCCGACTTCACTAGGTGAGTCTAATAACCCTAGTGCCCCAGAACTGCAAGGACTTTAACCCTTCGACAATAGGAGGGTTACCCACCTTGACTTGACATGACTTGTTTACATTATAGAAACTCCTGATAGGAACCTCGGGGCATGACATGACTCAAGTACATTATAAATACATCTCAGAATAAACATTGGGTTACAATACATAAGAAATACAAGTGAATACATTCTGAAGTTACAATTACATCAACACTCCCTCTTAACTAGGAAGGTATTCTCTCGACACAATTTATCAGCACAATTCTTCTTCTCTGTATCATCTGGATCATTATCGAGTCCTCGTCATATTCAAGTCATCTCTTTATTCAAGTCATCTTCATCTTCAAGTCATATATATCTGTATTTGGATCATCACTGGATCTGGATCATCATCATTGGATCTGGATCATCATCACTGGATCTATATCATCATCACTAGATCTAGATCATCCCTCGATCTGGAGCATCTCTAGAGCATCATCACTGGATCTGGATCATCCCTCGATATGGATCATCTCTACTGGATCTTCATGGGTGCTATCTCATGATTCTTCTCATCACAGGAATTTCTACAGAACCGTCCCTTTTTCATGTTGGTTGTAGGTGTAGCCTCCATATAGGTCTTCTTTCAGCACTTATATCTGACCCTAAGTCAGAATGGCCCGCCCATCACTTATATCTGATCATGTAGGAACCAATCCTATAATCATATCAGAAAGGCATGCCTAGCACTCACATCTGACCATGTGGGAACACCTCCCACAACCTTGTCAGAAAGGCACAGCACTCACATCCATCAACCAATGTCGGAAAGGCTCAACACTTACACTTAGCCATGTGAGGAACCAATCCTCCATGACGAAAGGCTCTGCACTTACATCTAACAACCAATGTCAGAAAGGCTCAGCACTTATATTCAACCATGCAAGGAACCAATCCTTCATGTCTAAAGGGCTCTGCACTTACATATAACAACCAATGTCACAAGGGCACTGCACTCACATCTAATCATGTAGGAACCAATCCTACAGTCACATCAGAATGGCCCTCACTCCTAGACTAAGATTTATTGGTAACTGACCAGGTGCTTCCATTCCAAGAATGGCATGCAACGCTTACTTCTGATCATGTAGGAACCAATCCTACAGTCACATTAGAATGGCTCAGCACTCACATTTGACATGGAAGGAACCAATCCTTTCACCATGACAAAATGGCTCAGCCCTTACATCTAACCATGGAAGGAACCAATCCTCTCACCATGTCAGAATGGCTCTAGGTCTCATCATTTCCCCTTGGAGGAAACCTCGATCTAGAGAACACCAAGCTTCTCCCTGAAGTACTTGAACTTCACCCTAGCCAATGGTTTTGTCAACACATCGGCTATTTGTTCCTCCATCGCAACATACTAGAGCTTCACTACTCCCCTCTACACCATATCCCTGATATAGTGATACTTGATCTCGATATGCTTCAACTTGTCATGGAACACTGGATTCTCTGACAACTTCACGCAACTCTGGTTGTCACAATGTATACAAGTAGAATCCATCTGGAGATCAAATAAATCAGATAGTATCTTCTACAGCCATACTTCCTCACAACTAGTTGAACAAGCTATGACATACTCTACTTCAGCTGTACTCAGTGCCACACAGGATTGCTTCCTGCTAAACCAAGAGATCACACCTGGTCCCATATTGAAGCAACACCCTGAAGTGCTCTTCCTATCCATGGCACTGCCTGCCCAATCTGAATCAACATAACCCTCCAGGTTAATCTTTTGATTCGCCTCATACTTGAGCCCATAATCAATTGTACCCCTCAAGTACCTCAAAATATGCTTTGCAGCAATCAAGTGAACATGTCTTGGATCTATCAAGAACTGGCTCAAGGTGTTCACAACAAAGAAAATGCCTAGTCTCATGTTCGTCAGATACATCAATGACCCAATCATCTGATGATACATCGTAGCATCAACCATATTTAATGAAGCATCACCCAATAGCTTCAGGTTTGATGCCATAGGTGTGGTCATGGCCTTGCAGTCCATCATCCCAAAACTCTTCAGGATCTCTAATGCATACTTCCCTTGTCCAAGGGAGATTCCATTCACATTACCCCACACCTCCATGCCTAGAAAATAATGCATCATACCCAAGTCCTTCATTTCGAACTTGGTAGCAAGATTTCTCTTCATATCAGCAATCAACCCATCCATACCTATTACAAACAGATCATCTACATATAGTAGGAGCATCACTAGGTTTCCATATTCAACCTTGTAGTAAAGGTTGGAATATGCTTTACTCTTGGTAAAGCCCAAACTGGATAGAAAGTTGTCAATTCTGTCATACCATGTCCTGGGTGCCTGTTTCAAACTGTACAGGGATTTCTTCAATCTGCACACATGAGACTCCCTATCATGTGTCTCAAAACCAAGTGGTTGTTCTACATACAGTTCCTCTTCCACTACACCATTTAGGAAAGCAGTCTTGACATCCATTTGGTGTATCTTCCATTTCATCACTATAGCCAGAGAAAGTACTGATCTGATGGAAGTGTTTTTGGCTACATGTGCAAAGGTTTCTTCATAGTCTATTCCTTCTTTCTGTGAGAAACCACGAGCCACAAATATTTCCATATATTTATCTATGCTACCATCTACAGCATGCTTGATCTTGTAGATCCATTTGGAAGTTACAACCAACTTCCCTTCTAGTCTTGGGACAACATTCTTCATGATTGATTGATACTCTTCGATCATAGCATTCTTCCATTCTTTTTGTTATGCCGCTTCTTCATAATTGGAAGGTTCTTCATTGATAAAGTCACATAGTAAAGCTACGTACCCAGAGCAGGATCTGGTTCTATTTCTTTCTCTGTGATTCTTTTCTGGAGCCCCATATCTTTCTGCACCTTGGATAATTTCTCATACCCAAGCAGGTTTCCTCTTATGAGGATTCTTCTCCTGAGGTGGATCTATAGGTCTTTGTGCTTCTTCAAATTCTCAATCTTCTTCTTGAATTTCTTCATTCATGGTTGTATCATGAATTATGGGTGCTTCTGCTTCTTCAGGATCTTCAGTAGGTCTCTTTCTGGATTTGTTGTAAGTTGTTTCTTCGTCAAATGTCACATCCCTACTGATGTCGATCTTCTTGAATCCTATGAAGTATATTCTGTAAGCCTTCAAGCTTTCAGAGTATCCCACAAATATACCCTTCTTTCCTAAAGGATATAGTTTTGTTCTCTTCTCTTTTGGAATGTGTATGTACACTGGGCATCCGAATATCCTGAGATGGCTGACTTCTAGTTTCTTGTTGGAAAAGACTTCTTCAGGTGTCTTGTTCTCGAGTACTCTGTGTGGAGTATGGTTGTGTACATACACCATTGTTCTGGCAGCTTATGCCCATAGATACATGGGAAGATCTTGATCATGAAGCATTGCTCTTGCAACTTCCATGATAGTTCTATTCTTCCTTTCTGCAACCCCATTCTGTTGTGGATTATACAAAGTGGACAACTCCCTATTAATCCATGATTCTTTGCATAAGTCTTTGAATTCATTTGATGTGAATTCTCCACCATTATCTAATCTAAAGGTTTTGATCTTGTTTTCTATGTGGTTCTTGATCAAGGCTTTGAATTCCTTGAACTTGCTGAAAACTTCATCTTTGTTATTCATGAAGTAAATCCATGTCTTCCTAGAAAATTAATCAATGAAAGAAACATAGTATACATACCCACTTAGTGAACTTGATGACATTGGTCTGCATACATCAGAGTGGATGATTTCCAAGATTCCTTTTGCCTTGCTCTCACTACTTGGAAATGTCTTCTTTGTATTCTTTCCTTCCACACATCCTTTTCAAACCCCGTCATGTTTTTCTTGAATTTATGGAAGACCTTCAACAGCTTTGCTTGCAAGTGGTAGTGCTCTGTAATGCACATGTTCAAGACTGCTATGCCAAAGTTCATTTGGATCTACTGTGTCATGGATCAATGCTTGTTCTAGATGACCATTCAATTTGTATAATCCTCCTTCTTGTTCTCCAATCACTATTGCATCGTCAATAGTCTTTCCTCTTGACTACATGAGGACTTGGCCATCTACAAATGCAACCCTCATTCCTTTTGCATCCAGTGCTGATATGGATAGAATATTCTTCTTTAGTCCTGGTACAAACAAGACATCCTTCATCTTCATAGACTTTCCGAATTCTATCTTGTAGGAGGATTCACCACTACCTTTTATGGGATATTGGTAGTCATCCCCAAGTTTCACCTTATGAGGTGAATTATGTTAGGATAGTTTTTCAAAGGATTCCTTGAAACCTGTCATGTGTTTGGAAGCCCCACTATCAACAAGCCAATCATTGCTTCCATGAGTGACAGTTCCCATGAGAGCGGAGATTAGAACATATTCATATTCACTTGAAGAATCTTAACTTTCTTGTTTTACTCTCTTCCTGGGAGGATCATCATCCTCAGCAGTGTGAGCATGATGTCTTCTTTTGGAGTTCTTCTTCTTCTTGGATCCATTCTTATTCATGGGACAATTTCTAGAAAAGTGTCCTATTTCATCGCATGTATAACATCTGAGTTTGGATGGATCCCTTCTTACATGATTATTTTTCTGATGAGAATTCTTACCTTGATTATGATGATTTTCCCTTCTTCCTTTCCTGGAGTGTACTGTGAGAGCTTGATCTTCACTTCCCATCTTTTATTCTCGAGCTGCTATCCGAGCTTCTTCTTGTGAACATTCTTCCCACGGTCTACTGAACTTGACTAACTTCTTCCTAGCACAGATTCCTTGGATGAAAGAATCCCGTGACCTAGGGATGCCATTCAAGGTTGTCATCATAATTTATGTACTCTCCACTTCTTCATCTACTTATTTTAGTTGTTCTTTGATCTGGGAGACCCTTGTGAAGTATGACTAGATGGTCTCCACATTCTGTATCTTTACATTCTTCAACTGGTTCCTTAGAGTCATCTTTCAATTGATGTTATTCCCTTCAAACAGTTTGGTTAGGGCATCAAACATGGATTTAGGTGTCTTAAGGGGGAACACCTATGGTATGAGGTGATCCTTGATAGAATCAGCAATGATCCTCTTTTCCATAACCAACTTATTCTTATGTAAGGCCTTGGCCTCATCTCCCTCTGGAATTGGAACCTCCTCACTGATATAGGAGTCCAACTCATTTTCTTCCAGGACCAGGGAGATCCTATACTTCTAGGCTTGGAAGTTATCAGCTCCCTCAAGATTTTCATCAAGATTGGTATGATGAGACATCTTAGCTGAGAACCTCAAATGGAAATACAAAATATTTAGATCTTACTAGGTCAAGATGTCGGATCTGTATTTGGAGCTGAAATCCTGCAGTGTTGGTTCAGGAGCAGATTAGGGTTTTGATTTTTTGGAGTTCTATCCAACCAAATGATTTGATTTTGATCCCTAAATTCGATTTTGGGAAGGAGATCAATCCATGCCTAGTCTCACTGAAAAATTACACTTCTGTGAAAAGCCCTAATTTTCGGCAGTAGTGTTGGGTCAAAAACTGAAAAAACTCAGAATTGGATTCTGCTTCGACAGAAAGATGTGCCCTAGGGAGGAGAGTTATTCCACCCTTCGTTTTCTGAAAATATATGGAGAGAGATCCACAAATTAGGAATCCCTAGTTCCCGCAGCTGCACAGTGTCTTCTTCTCAGGTTAGCTCTGATACCATGTTAGATTTTTAACATTAAGCTAGCATAACATTAGGATCTTTAAATGAGAGAAAAAAAAGCACAACAATCAAACACAAGAGACAATGAACATAGTGTTTTTCCTCGAGGAAACCATAAATGGAAAAAACCCCGCAACTTCCACAGAGATAGAATCAGCATTAAAAGTGAAACCCAAAAACAGTAAGATGATCTCCCAACAGCAGTAACCTCTTTCTTCCTTTCCCCAATGTCTTTATCTTCCTCAGCTATGTGCTACAACTGAGTGTGTGTGAGTGTGTGATAAATAGAGAGGCTATCTCTCTATTTATACTAATTCCCGGCTTGACTAAACCCAACTAGGGTCAACTTCACTAGGTGAGTATAATAACCCTAGTGCCCTGGAACTACAGGGAATTTAACCCTTAGACAATAGGAGGGTTACCCACCTTGACTTAACATGACTTGTTTACATTATATAAACTCTCGTTAGGAACCTCGGGGCATGACATGAATCAAGTACATTACAAATACATCCCAGAATAAACATCAGGTTACAATACATAAGAAATACAAGTGAATACATTCTGAAGTTACAATTACATCAACATTTTCACCATAGGGTATTATTTTACACATGACCACTTAGTTTCCTTCTTTTTAAAGGATAAATATTCTTCCCATACTACTTCATATTCAAAGAAGTGTATAAATTGTAAATACACTTGATGGAAGAACTCTAATAGAGACATCAATAGGGAGGAATTCATATTGCATTAAAATGTTGAAGTCAATTCCAAGTTTCTTTGCTTTGTGGATGGTATTTTTCTACACCTTGAGGGGAGTCGTGTAGTGTCGAGGCCTCCCAACATTATTAAATGTATACAATAATACCTTTTTGTGGAAGATAACTACTCACAAATGCAAGAAAATCTAGGTACGAATCACATCCTCTTAGATGAGGGATGGATAAAAGTCAAGAAGAAGACATAATTGAAATCTTATTTCAAATTTACTTTTTTCCCATAATATTCAGAAAGGACATGCCTTCTTGATTACAAAGTGTTGATGATAAAAATATTTTTACTAGAAATAATATTACAAAGAAATTTTCAAATGATGGAAGTTTCTCGTTTACTAGAAACTCTTATAATTCTAAGAAATTAAGGTCATGCATGCCTTCTTAATATTGTAGTATTTATCATGGTATTTATCTTTTCATTTGGTTTAACTTCCCATCAAACATGGTCACGATGATAACTATAATATTTTAAATATTTTTAGTGGAAGAGTACATTTATTTTTATTAAAGAAAAATATAGAACACTACTATCCACATTATTTATTTGTGCAACTACACTGTTCTTATTTGCATCCAATAGGATTTATTTAGTGCCTAGAAAAAATCACCAATTCCACAAGTCTCCCATAAGGTTTTTAACCAAATGTCATTGATATAATATATGATCATAAAAGAATATTATTATAAAATAATTAACCTTAAAATGTCATTGTTATATTGAGTTTTAATTTTAATTATACAACATTAATGTTTTTGTTTCCCTCTACTGGAATTTTGGGGATTTTCATTTCCTTCCCTCCATTGGAATTTTGGGGATTTCATTTCCTTTTCCTTATGTATTCCAATTGGAAAAACGCAGGAGTATTTCCTCGTTCCAGAAGAAGAGAAGCAGGAACCAAATATGGTTGCATGGATGGAAATTATTAGTTCTTAAGCCAAACATGGGTTTCACAAGGATGCCTTCATATATTTTTCTGGAAATGCTACAAAGCAAATTTTATCCTGATTAATTTACATCTTCCACTGTTCATCAGGTATGTGCCCATTTTCTAGAAATCATTTTTGCGAAGGAAGTTCAAAATAACATAGTTAGAAGTGGGTTTTAGATCCATACATGCTTTTAGATATGTATGTGTGTGGAAGAATATATGATGCACAAAAAGTGTTTGAAAAATGCTCAAGAGAAATGTGGTCACTTCAGTTTCCATGATTTGAGGTTATTCTCAAAACAAGTTTCTTTCAGAGAATATCTAAATGAAGTGTAATATATTGGAATTTAATTATTGCAGTTTAGGCCATGCACGGGAATAACGAGGAAGCATTGACATTGTTTTGTGAGATGCAGAGATCGGGCATCTAGGTGAATCAGATAATGTTTTCTAGTTCTCTTCCAGTATTTCCCAATTTTTTGATTTTGGAACATGGCACAGAGATCCATGAAGTTATATTTAGGAGTGGTTTCCAAGATACCCTGTGGATGTGCCCATAAATCGTTCATGCTCAGTAAAGTGTCTTGATCATCGATGAGGATGATGATTTGGAGATGGTCGGAGATGATGGCACTGTGGGAAAAAAATTATTCCTCTACGATCATTCTCAACAATGATTCCCCTGCTAAAGGTAAGGATCCCTCGTCAAATTCATTTTGTCTAAAAAATATCTAGGAGTATTCGAATAGAGGAAAGCATTTCTAGATTGTGTCTTTCTAATAATGCAATTCAAATTTCTATTAAATAAGACAATGTAGAACATAGACATTGTTACATATCGACTTTCAATTGCTGAAAACACTAAGTCCAAATGGAAAACCATACTCTTAGATCATGGCATAGTCAAATCCATGACATATTTTAGGGTTTATGTGTTCTACATGGCAGATAAATTTTTTGTTTCAGCATACCCATGGATCACATCCTATGTCTTAACACAATTCTTACATCCATTATTCACATAGAATATTTAATTAGGGTTAGGATTACGATTTTTGGTTCTCGAATTCTAGTTTATACCTAAAATATATATCTAAATAAGGTTAGAATTCTATTAATTTGATGTGGTTCAAGATGAAAACTCCTCTGAATGGTGGATCCCTACACCCCTTCATTCACTGGATTATTCCACACTAGTGTTACACATAAATCTCGTTATCATCATGTGATGAGGCCCTAAACACAGTATTTTTCCCTCAATCCCAAGTCATGAAGTAAAATCCTGGTCTAGATATCAATCCTGCATATCAAAATCTAGCACGGATCCTACCTTTTAGTCAAAGAGCGTTACCTTCTTCAGCACCGCCTTAAATATTTTGGTAGTAAGTGGTGGCACCACCATTAACCTTTGTACAAGGCATTGTTCTACCCCTAAACCACTCTGTCATAGTGAGGAAGAAGTGGTACCCTTAGTAAAAAGTGAAAAAGAGAGGATTCCATGAAGCTTCTCAAAGGAAGGCTTCGTGGCTCCCTTATCCCTACACCTGGGGACCACTTGGGCTCGATATCCATCCTTGTAGGATCTCCTATCCACCTCACCCATCATTTTCTCAACCATCCCTATCCTCCCAAGGCTTATAAAAGCAGGCTCATATCCATGGTTGAGAGAGAGCAAGGTTATGCTGGAGCATTGTCATTTTGGCCTAGATCAGTACGGTGAGCATAGGAGGAGCAACATTGGAGCTATCGGGGACAAGATATTGGCATTGTGAAGGATATTATTGACACTAAGGAATAGGTTGTAACTTCTTCTTCTTTATTTAATGCAAAATTGGTTCCTTTCCCATAAAGTATATTTTGTTAATATCATATGTTTTATTGTTAGATTCCTTAGTCACTAGCATAGAATAGTGGAACATTTTCTAGTGCTTTTTGATCTTGTGTGTTGGTTTCATGTGATCATGTAGGTACATCAATGAAGAGATAGCATTGTAGGAGACAACCACACTTTTCATCAAAATATACCTTTATTCCATATCTCCACCCATTCTAGGGAAAGTCTTACAATTCTGTTGTGTAATATTTTTTCTAGATCTGGACCATTCAGACTAGAGGAACAACTCCTATCCGCAAAAGGTGTATTTTTCTTCTTAAAAAATTTGGTGACTCCACTAGGGAGGATATTCCAACATATATGATCTTTCTTGGTTTAACTCTTGTCTGAAATCCAAGCTCCAGTTTTGCGTAATCAGATCTACTAGCTGATCTAGTTAGATTTTGGTTTGGTATCATCAAATCTGTTTAGATATGAGTTTTTCTACCTTCTATACTTAATACTCTTGTTAATTGATGATTTAAATGCTAGTTTCACAGTGATTAACTTTTCTTTTTTCACAATTATTTTGTTTTGGACATCTACAGGGAACCATGCATGCATAGTGGGAAGTAAGTGGTGCCACCTCCTGGACTCAGTGATCAGTAAGCAGTGCCATCGCCTGTACTCAGCAATCAGGAAGCGGTGATCTCTCAGAACCCTCTGTAAGTGACCCTCTGAAGTGGTGCCAGGTAGGTCTTTTCACACCTTTTTCATTTCAAAAATTGGCTATTGTCTTTTGATTTCTAAGTGTTTTTTGGATTACTTTTTTATGAAAATGAAGTGAATTGTATATTATGCAGTCACTTTGATTGTTATATTCTCTTTTCATTCAAAGAAGAGTTTATGTTTCTTGCATTAGATTTTACATTCTTTTCTTTGCTTGAAACCTCCATCTCCTTTCTATAGATATTATTCATTGGAATTGGAAAATATACATTTCATTTTCATGTATATGTTTTGGTTCCGGTTTGAGTTGTTTGGAATTTGAGTATCTTTCAAGTTGTGTGGATGCGCGTTGTCTTTATTTTTTGATTTATGAATGAGTAGGGTGTTGTAGACATTATCTTTCTTTCTGTTCATATATCTAAGAAGTATTTAGTTATCAAATTTCCATTTTGATACATACATTTGAAAATTGAAGTGCTTCGTTATTTTGTCTTTAGTGCATCATTAATATTAGTCGCATGTTCAATTTCATTTTTCTTTTTGGCTTATGATTGTAGAAAGATAGAGTTATAGCACTCTAGGAAGAAATTTTTCTTTTCCTTATTGCTTTTGTTCGTGTTGGGTTGAAAAGAAAGGTCTTTCCCTACCTTAGGTAGCTTTCATAGAAAGAGAAATGTGCATCATCATGTAGCTAGGATTTTCATTCATTTTACATTTTCTGTCTACACCTCATGCATCCACTTAACTGCTCAAGAATAAAATTAACTATAGTTTAGGTTTAAAATCATTTAGTAACTGTGTGTAAATTAGTGACGTGTTCCGGTGTTGTTAAGCATGGTAGCTATGGTTTTTCTCCTGCACTGCATCCCAAGAACTGTGTGGTTCTTCCACGTATCGTCGGTATATCGAATGACCTTTCATGTACCCTTGATGTATATCGAAAGGTACTTCATGTACTTGATTGTATATAGGAAGGCCCCTTTCGTACAGTTGTGCATTAGATAGCACCACTACGGATTTGAGCCCCCATGTACCTTGAGTATATCAGGAGACCCTCTTAGGATTCATCTGACCAACTGAGTTAACCTTTTTGTCGTCTGGCATCGCAATACACCGAGAACAGCACTCGAGGAGATTACTACGCATGTTCCATCCAAGCAGTTGGGTATTCAGGTGAGGGATAGTTGATCCTCCTCTCTGCATTTTACTGTTGGACCCTGTGGTATATAACGAGTTGTGAATCCTTGATAATCCCATGGGGATCCTGACTTTTGATCCACTCCTACTCACACAGTTTACTTGTTTCTTTTAGACTTGAGTAATTTTTTATTTGTGTGGTACTTCAAATATTCTTATAGATTTCATATATGGGAGACTCTCCCGAGACCACCAATCAAGATACCCCTTTTTAGGGTATGTCTTTTGTTTCTCCCCCTTATGGAGCTGTTGGTCCTCCCTTCATGGCCACTTTGAGTCTTCCTGGATTGAATATAGGATTACCTGCATGGTTATTCTCCAATATCATTATACCAAATGCATCCTTTGTGTCAGATCATGGTCCTTTACTGCATGAGCATCAACCTCATGTTAATCCTTCTCCTTCTTCATCGAATACTAAATTAGTTTCCCTTTCTTCGTATTCACCTGTTGAAAACTCTAATGTTGGTAAACAGGCGGGTACGAAGAAGATGAAAAGGAAAGATATGAATAAGAAAACTAAGTAGAAGGTCATAGCTCCAACCTCTGATCATCATGTTGGGAGCCCACCATCCACCGGTCATCATGTTGGGAGTATTGATGTACCTATTTCCAAACAACGTAAGCCCAAATTCCCTTGTAGGATTTGTAAGGGTGATCACCTTATCAAGGATTGCCCCAGTCTTTCCCTTGTGTCAAAAATCTGGTCTAAAAAACCCATGTCATCTGTCTCTGATCATGATTTTAATGATGCCCAATCAACCAATGATTTGTTCTTGAGAGTCGAAAAGGAAAAGTCATGTATCCTTGCTTGTTATGTAAGGATATGCATCATACTTACCTTTGTCCTTGTATGGATGAAGCTTCAAAGTTGTTGGAAGATGTTACTGTTCCTTAGGAACGGCTTCCAATTAATTATTGTAAGTTGTCTCTTGAACCCCCACTAGATGACCAAGTGGTCAATTCGGTTTCCTCCATGGTCAATCCCACTCTTCCTTTCAAGAGTAACTTCTAAGTGGTAAATT
Source organism: Pseudotsuga menziesii (assembly GCA_001517045.1). Taxonomy (NCBI): domain Eukaryota; kingdom Viridiplantae; phylum Streptophyta; class Pinopsida; order Pinales; family Pinaceae; genus Pseudotsuga; species Pseudotsuga menziesii. Next base: position 608,386 of record LPNX011092235.1, on the reverse strand, counting down.
TGGATTCATCCGTGGTTGATCCCATTCTTCATTTGAAGAGTAAATTTGAAGTGGTTGAGTCACTGACATCTCCACCTGATCCCACTCTTTCATCAGAGAGTGTTAAGATTGAAGTAGTCGCTTTGACCAAATCTTCGTCTTGTTCTTCTCTTCCAGTAGAGATGGAACAAAATTTTGATGAATTTTATATGCTTCATTTTGATTGTTCTCAACAAGAGGAAATTTTGTATGTTTCAACAGAACCCTCTCCAAGTACTGAGGTTATTTCCTTTGACTGGAGTAACCTAACAAAGTCTCATCTTCATTCGAGTGTTCCTTTCCAGATAGTTGTGAATGTTACTGCTAGGTCAATGCTTCGCACTATTGTTGACGAAGGGGATTTTGTTAGCATTCTATCCTCAACTGCTTGGGAAGCTTTAGGTTCTCCTCAGCTTGTGCCAGGCACTGTTCAGATACAGACTTTTAATCGAAGGCCTACTGCACCTTTAGGTATGCTTCCTCATTTTCCTATCACTTTAGGAGGGAAAACTGTCTATATTGATGTTATGGTGGTCCAAGGTCCTTTAGATTTCAATCTACTCCTTGGACGTGATTATGTTTACACCATGAAGGATGTAGTGTCCACACTCTTTAGAGTTATGCATTTTCTCCATGATGGGAAGATTATGACCATTGATCAAATTTCCTTCGTTACACCGGACCATCACATTACTCCTAGTAATCAGACTTCCCTGAATGTGCCTCATGTTCTTGTGATTCCTTCCCCTTCTTCTAGTTAGATTCTTCCCATCATAGGTAAAATGGGGGGCATGGCTCTAGTCTATGGACATCATACTGGATTTAAGCCGCTAGCTTTTATGTAATTGGGGCAACCTACCAACCTCTGGATATCATGTTGGGCAAGAGAAGGTTGGTGAGCATAGTTCCTTTTCTCCATGTCAAGCTCGTTAAAAAATGAAACAGAGGTCTGAGAGCATAGTTCCCATTCTATGTCAAGCTTGTTAAAAAATGAAATATATGTCTGAGAGCATAGTTGTTTTTTTGTGTCAATCTCATTAAAAAATGAAACAGGTTGTTGAGAAAATTTCCCATTCTATGTCAAGCTTGTTAAAAAATGAAATGGAAGTCCACAAGCATAGTTTACCTTTTGGTTTCAAGCTTGCATAAAAATGAAACCTTTCTTGAGCATCGTCCATTTTCTATTTCAAGCTCGTTAAAAAATGAAGTAGGTTTCCTTAAGCATAGTTTACCTTTTGGTTTCAAGCGTGCATAAAAATGAAACCATGTTTCAAGCATAGTTATTTTTTGTTTCAAGCTCGTGTAAAAATGAAACAGGTCATTTTGAGCATAGTTCTTATTCTGTGTCAAGCTCGTTAAAAAATGAAGCAGATACCCTAAGCATTCTTTTAGTTGATATTCGAGCTCATTAAAAACAGTAAGATGGTTTTCATATTACTTTTCATTTTTCATTCTCTAGTTAAAACATGAAAAGTGGTTTGAGCTTATTTTATTACTTTTTTTGTGCTCTGGATTCAAAAATGAAAACAGTTAATAGATTCCTCTTTAATCTCTTTTTAGAATCTCAAAATATGAAAAGATAGCTGAGTGAACTTGTCTTCTTCATGCTCGTAAAAGGACCTGAATAGTCATCCTCCTAGTGATAGTTTACCCCTTTTTTGGACTAGGGGGAACTACTTACAAAAAAGGTACACTCCAACCAATCATGATTGGAATATTTCTCTAAGGTATTATTTTATAATTTTCGGGCCCTAGGGACTAAATCATACGAAAAGGACCCCATCGAAGTCTTCTTTAGTTTGTCAAGACTCTCTAAACATGAACTACACCAAGTTTTCTTTCATTGGACTCGTTAAATTAAACATTGAAAGACCCTTTTTGGGAATGAACCCATCCTTTCTCAAGTTCGTAAAACATATGAGATTGGACTCATCTGAATTTCAAGCTATATCAAGCATTTATTACCCTATTCTAGCTCGTTAAAAAGCAAAGAGGCACTCATCAATCATGATGAGGAAATTAAGGGAAAGGGAAAACATTTTGCAATAAATGGCAGTTTGTCGTCACCTTTGAACATGGCACTTATCTACATTTCATTCAGTCAATTGGGTAAATCAGCTTGACTCTGAGTCGATCCACTTTCATGAGTCATGTCACTCCTTTGAGTCTTTCAAAATAATGCATTGTCCATTTTCTCATTATTTTCCACCTCGTTGAGTCAATGTTGCCAAGGCTTTTTGTCGTGCCTCCCGATGTTCAAAGGGAAGTTGAAATTTTACCTCTGCAAACAAAACAACCTTTGTGTCAGTATCTTTTGAGTCAGTCCTATGGTTACATTATCTATAACACTCCAAAAATTTGTTTCTAGTTTCGTGTCATCGATGTGGGATTCATCATGGCCCTCATTCGATGGGACTATTCCAATCGACATCAGCTGCTCATCCAGGAATTAGTTTTAGAAACAATTTTAGTACCTTAAGATCTATATGCCTCAATGTCAAATTCTCTCGCTTTCGACATAGGTTCACATCATTTACCTTTAATCGATAGACTCGACTAGGTGTTCGACATCAAATCATCTATTCACACTCATTAGTTTGTACTAGGGTACCTTGGGAATCATTGACATTAATGGTGATCTCCCTCGCACTTGTTAACGGTTCACATCATTGACTGGTAATCAAGTGGTTTCTACCATGTTCAACTTCAGATCATTGTAATCACATGGATAGAATCATACTTTGTGGAAGACGAGACGAAGTCCCTAAGAACCCGTTAAAGCATGCATAACTTTCTCCCCAGGTTGGAATGGAGTATATTGTATTAATTCCCAGCACGGATCCACATATGTATGGTCGTGGTTTTTCTTGAATTTGTGTTCATTTGACATAGATCTATAGTGTATTTCTGGTAGCAATGTCCCAAGTTTGAGTCCTTTATCACATGGATCTACGTTGTATTCTAGTAGCCATGGTTGTTAATCTCTCTCATGGATCTTCCTTGTATTGGTCTACAACCATGATAAGGACACATTTATTCATGAGTCAAAAGTATTGATGTATTGCAGATGCCTATTTTTTGATATCCAATCAAGCTAATTCTTTCCTCGAAGTGATAACTTGCTCTTTCAAAGCTCTCGCCTATCATATCCCTCTAGCCTCGTGCTTTGGGGGGAATTCTGTTACACATAAATCTCATCATCATCATGTGATGAGGCCCTAAACATAGTATTTTTTCCTCAATCCCAAGTCATGAAGTAAAATCCTAGTCTAGATATCAATCCTGCATACCAAAATCCAACACTGCTCCTACCTTTTAGTCAAAGAGCGTTACCTTCTTCGACGTCACCTTAAATATTTTGGTAGTAAGCAGTGGAACTACCTTTAACCTTTGTAAAAGGTGTGTTTCTACCCCTGCACCACTCTATCATAGTGAGGAGGAAGTAGTGCCCTTAGTAAAAAGTGAAAAAGAGAGGATTCCACAAAGCTTCTTGAAGGAAGGCTTCATGGCTCCCTTATCCCTACACCTGAGCACCACCTGGGCTTGAGATCCATCCTTGTAGGATCTCCTATCCACCTCACCCATCATTTTCTCAGCCATCCCTATCCTCCCAAGGCCTATAAAAGCAGGCTCATATCCATGGTTGAGAGAGCAAGGTTATGCTGGTGCATTGTCATTCTGGCCTAGATCAGTATGGTGAACATAGGAGGAGCAAAGTTGGAGCTATCGGGGACAAGATATTGGCATTGTGAAGGAGATTATTGACACTAAGGCATAGTTTGTAACTTGTTCTTATTTATTTATTGCAAAATTGGTTCCTTTCCCATAAAGTATATTATGTTAATATCATATGTTTTATTGTTAGATCCCTTAGTCACTAGCATAGAATAGTGGAACATTTTCTAATCCTCTTTGATCTTGTGTGTTGGTTTCATGTGATCATGTAGGTACATCAATGAAGAGTTAGCATTGCAAGAGACAACCACACTTTTCATCAAAATACCTTTATTCTATATCTCCACCCATTCTAGGGAAAGTCTTCCAATTCTGTTGTGTACTATTTGTTCTAGATATGAACCATTAAGACTAGAGGAACAACTCATGTCCACAGGAAGTGTATTTTTCCTGTTAACAACTAGTGGTGACACTGTGAGTGGGAATTTGGACTAATAATTTCCCATGGGGTATTTTTCTCCCAACCCTCCCTATGTTAGAAGCCCCGGTCATTCTAGATGGCAGTAAATGGCTCCTTGACACTGCCAAGTATATTGACCGCATTCTTGAAGAAATATTCCTCACATCAGTAGCATTAATTGATGTAGAAGGTGTTGGAATATTTGTGACCAAAAAATTTAATAGAAAAGGTTTCTGTTGTGCTCGATCAAGGCATTTGAGCAGTTATGTCTAAGGTATCATAGAACCCCTCGCCATGAATACGATCTGCAATAATACACCAAGAATTATCCCACATGCTCCTGCCTCCATCCGATGTAGAAGTGCAATTTTGGGATCCTCCTATATTAGAAAAAGTTGTCATCATCAACGCCTCATCGGGTAATGAGCCTTCAATAAGAGACCCGTACACAAGAATCTGTGCAAGCAATTGTACTTGTTGTGAATCTGTGAAAGGTTGTTGAAACAACACTGATGTTGGCACTACCATTGCATTCAAATGTGGTAATGCTGATAAATCCATGGTACATTATGTAAATATTTGTGGGCGGACATCAGGAATATCTATACATGAATACTTTTTTTCTTGTCTAGACCCAATTTTAGATGATTGGAGCCCTAGGCGGACTGATGGACTACAGATAGTGGTCATAGTGCATAAACTTGTAGCTTTACTATCACCAGATTTATTATCATGACTCATATGCTTCTTCTCCGACCCTATAAACATAGTTGCATGAAGTATTTTCTCTCCACAGGGAACAAGTTTAGCTTTATCTTCAATAAAGTGAGAACTTCCTTCTTGGAGTACTGAAATTGTTTCAGGGACTACATCTTTAACATTATCATTTTCATGTTCTTTACATTCTTCATCTTCACCTTTCCCATTTTAGCATGGTGCATAAGACTTGTTATGAATTGCTTCACTTGTTTGGCCAGTCTGAAAGGGTTTCCAGCATCCAACATTTTTGTCTATATCACTAGACTGGGTAAGATCAACTAATACATATATACCCTCTCCAACAGGAAAAATATTCATTGCAATATCAAATGTGAAATTTTCACTAATCTGAGACAAGGACTTGGACTCTAAATCTCTAGATTCAGTCCCAATATTTTCCATTGTATCATCCCCCTCATTGGAAACACAAAACAATTTCACAAATTGAAGAAGATCCATATTCTCATCATAATACCAATGCACATTTGGAAGCAACAAACAAATATGCAAATGATTACAAACTCCGTCTGTTGCAGGAGAACTATCAGGTTCTAATGAGATCACAACTTCTAAACTGACATCCATTGCCTCATCCTGGCCTTCATATTTACCAGGATCTTTTGTTTCTTCCTTGGACAATTCTATAATCACATTATGAACCTCTTGCTCATATTTTCATGGTCCCAAAATAACATTCCTTTGAGGAATATTTAATTGTAAAACTTTCACTATAGTTTAGTTCAAAATTTTGAAGTTTGAACCAAATTCTTATTCCTATTCACTACAATCCATTGACATTCACAAAGAACCCCCCAAAATATTGAACAAATAAAATATTATGAAATTCCTCTATGATGGGTTTCCCTTACGCCAGACACATATCAAAGAACTCATATCACTCATTGGGGATCCAATGGATTTCATGACCCCATTGCTTGTTTATAGGCGCCCTCCCACTAGCCAAACCAATGTATTTATAGAGATATTCAAGCGTATGAAGTTCAAACCCTTCCAATACCTTAGGAGTCGTCCCCCATACAACCACAGAGGTACCCCCATTACTAGTCAAGTAGTGAAATTCCCATAGACATTTGTTTTTCTCTTCGACTTAAATATTAAGCTGACACTATCTTCTTATTCCCTAGCTCCTAATCCCTACAATTATTATTGTCACATGATATATTCAATTCCTTCCACTGTAATTTATTGTATGAGAATGCATGGACCGTGCATAAATCAATTCTTCTATGTTTAATATCTACCGTAGAACTTGACAGTGTTGATATGAAAAATAGAAAGCATGAAGATGACCTCACAGATTCCAACCTGCATATAACTATTAACAATTGCACAAAATGATTGTCAAAATAATTACTGCCAAAAAAACTTGCAAGACAAAACTCTTCATCTTCTTGCTTCATTTGGCTTCTTGTTGTCCACAAGTTAAACTATTGTTCATGACAATACTACCTATAGAGATCCACCCCTACTTTGAGGCCTCATTTCTCTTGTAGATACTACCATAGATAAATAAATTCACTGAGTTTCATTCATGCATTACATTTTTCTACAAGTTCACTTTTACCCCTAAAGTTTTGGTTGAGCAAATGTATAATGATGTTTTATTGCTAAGTCTGAATACAATGGATTTTTTTTCCTTCCATTATGAGATAACATACATGTTTGACTACCATCGATATGCATAAAATTTTTGGACATTCGTGCATGTATCTACAACCAACTAAGAAAATGCTCAGGTTAGTTTTAAAGGTGCTTGAAAATTTGAATTGCATTAGGATATTTCAAAGGAAACAATAAACTAACCATAGCTGATTGCACCAGTCCCCCTTTTCTTCCCAGCGTAAGCCTCCTACACAAGAGGTAAAATTCTATACAACATTTTTTCATAAAACAACATAAGGTTCAAAACTTCAGAGCTCCAAAACACATTTATTTGTTGTTACTTTGTGTGCAAGAAGGTGATGATAATGCATATAATCACAACTTGTAACATAGAGGAAGATATGCAATGGACATCTATTATATATGGAATGATCCTAGATTAATTTTAATCACAGTAATCAAACATTACAGTTTAGATGAGTAATGGAATAGACTAGAGCTTATAACAACTTTTATCTAACGAGTAAAGTAACTTGGGCTCATATTGCTTGAATAGAAGTACGATTAACCTATATGATTCATTACACTATGTATATATTACGAAGATACTGATCTGGAACACCTAGAGCACATATATGATTAGTAGATTTGAGTATTCACCTAATTACACAGTTTACATAACACCTTATAGCCTATAGAGTAAAATAATGTCATAACATAGTATTATTGCCATTATATTTATCTAATATCTCATTGTATTAGTAGTGTCATTTCCATAAGATTAGATAGTTGCATATTGGATAGTACTATCTCAGTTTAACGTGATCATAGTATTTTACATAATAAAATAAATGTTAAACGTGTATGTTACATTACCTATTCGATATGCTAGTTTGGTTATAAGAATTCACCTAATCACTAAGTATAAGCTAATCATGTTATATAAGCTCAAACATGATCTTATTGTAATCATAATGGGAAAACCATTTTCTTGGCCCATCATCGAATGCAAATCCACAGGGTTACCCTAATAAAATCCTTTTAATGAATTATGTTGAGATCAATCTTTCGACTCGTAGTCGGCAATATGATCCTCCATCGAATACCTAGGATCCTCCACCCCTAAGTGGTGGTCCTTTGAAAATTATGTGAACTAATGTTGATCTTCTACCTAAGGTGCCAGGGTCTAAGTATTTTATAGTAATTAATTGTTTACCTGGTTGTGTCTCCTACCCTCTTTGTTTGTGATTTTTCTGAATGAACAGAGAGAGGGAAAGAAACGACTAAGTAGATTCAAAAATATTGTCTTATCCCATCTCTAGCATCAACACCTGGCTTAGCTTAGTAGTAGTGGATCTCCAACATCAACTAGATCGAACTAATATTGCACCATATTATTTGCAACATCATATATCTATGTCTTTACTAGAGTTATTATTTTGGTTTTTTTTATGGACATGACACATTAATCTATATCTTTTTAACTGGAGCTCAGGAAGATATGTAGGTTCAGGTAGAGTAGAAATGCAAACATCGTATGTTAAAAAAACTATTTTATTTCAAATCAAATCAAGGTGCAAAGTTATATATGGCCATATTGTAATTAAAAGGTATAGACCAAAGCTCTACTATACTTTTATTCACCAACGTAAACAACATGGTTGGGCTCCAAGGAATAGAAATTGGAGTTGTTATAGAGATAGAATTAGATTGAAATCTAGAGACAATAGTAACACGTATATATGTGAGTTTAGACTGTCCATAAGTTCAAAGTCTATATGGTGATATAATAACTAGTGGAAACCTTATATTGAGTGGATCACCACCAATCATACACTGCACATAGAATCTATTCACTTTTGATAACGTAGATATGCACTTTAAACCTGCCCAAAGAATCAAGACGTCTCCATATTCTCCATGGAAACATCATATATTGATGCATTCTCATATGGTATCTTCTAGGAAGGAGCCTCCAGAGACATGATTAAAATAGGAAGAGCACTCCATAGCAAGCATAATTGAAGATTTTATACATATTACATCAGAATGGGAAACTAATTTAAGTAGCTATCTCTCAGCGAAAGTGTATCTGAGACTAGCTCTTAGAATTAAGGTCAACATAGATATGACGAGATCATATATTCATAGTTTTTAGTATTTTTTCCACCCCGATTAGAATAGTCAAAATATAATAATTTGTTGGAGCTATTATAAGAGGAATATGAAAAACAAAACACTTATTATTGTTGACTCATGTCAGGGAACCTCTCACTCGTCTAGAGAGAAGCCCTAGAGATATCAACCCTAGAGAAAATCCCTAGTTATCATCCATGGGTTGAGAAAAACTTATGTATGGAAATATCATATATGCACACTAGTAGATATGCTAGTATAATAGGTGAACACATATCTATGCCGACATCATATATGACCATGTGTAGAGATGCAAGTCCAAGTGTAAACGTATCTAAAGTGGATTTCATTAGCCTAGCTCTAGCATACTACACCTTGCCTTAGTAATGGATCTCCATTAGTATCAACTAGACCGAACCTATGGGTTCATCCAACATCTCCATGGTGAGCTCATATAGTAAGAATTGTAGCAGGTCCTCCGCCTGTTGAGGTATTTTGAAGGTTAGGTTCCCCAACTAGGCCTTTTGCATATACGAATCCAAGTGCAGACATAGATATGCTGGGATTGTATGTTGAAACCAAGTAGAGTATTTGAAAATTTCGATATGCATTTTAAACCTGCCTATAATGTGAAAACTTATCTATGCAACATTGTGTATTGATGTCAGGGATTATCCATAATATAATTGAAACTTGCTGCCTAGATCCAAGCTGTTGAGTAGCTGAGAATCCTAGCATAGTATCCAATTCCAGGATCCTAGTCGAGTAGTCCACAAGTGGAGTAGCTATATAATATCCCAAGTATAACAGTGGATATGAGCACATAGAGTCGATAAGGAAACATCATATAGTAACCCTAGTAGATATCTATATAAAATACAATGTCTTTTCGTTTCAACACTAACAACCTGGGCTACACAACTTGTAGAATAACCTAATAATAGAGGATCGGTCTCGACAATGGTAACGTCTCCATGGTGACATCATATGTTAATAAGTAGAGATTTTATTTCAAGTGGAAACATCTCGATGCAAAATATAGGATGTGAGATTTTTTATTTTACAAGGCGAGCACATTGTGAACTCTGGGGTGGGAGGCCTTGGCACCATGGTTAAACCCAAGTTATGCCAATCCAAGTGCATACTACAATTTTGCATGTAGATATGTAAGTTCAAGTGTCATGAAGAACTTTGGAGACCTAGTTACAACAGATCCAGCTAGTATGGACCTTGGAAACAACATAGATATGCACTTTAAATGTTTTTTCACAGTAGAACTTCTATGGGAGTGTTGACATCCCAAGTTGTAGGTTGATAGATAAAACTACATGACAATCAACATAAGGAAAAATTCCAACCAAAAAGGCTTCAAATCAATCCCACGCAGAGATGATCCTATCCTTGATTTGTTTGGGATGACTAATTCCTATGGATATAAGGACTCCACTAGCACAAGGGTTTTTCATATCAAATGAGATTTGTTTCTGAGGAAATATTCAAAGTAACAGCTTCCTAAAACTATCTTCTTAATAAAACTTAAACAGGGTGAACCGTGGACTTAAATTTGGATAATTGTAAAACATAAAAGGAAAAAGGATTAAATTGCTCAACGTACAAACATCCAAATTAAGATCAATTCCCTTAACCAGCTTCAAATAAATATTACACAAAACATTGCAAAGGTTTATCTAAAGATTTTAAATATACAATATATCCAAGAGGCAATACTAATTGACAAATTAGTACCAGAGATTATTAACTAGTCATCAATATAAAAATAGATCATGTAGATCAAACAAAGACATTTGTTCAACATACGTGCAACACGTCAATCGTGTAATGATAAATCAATACATGGATCGACACATTAAGAGATGCAACCGATAATTAGTATGCCATAAAGATGGAAGAATGACTGAAATTCATTAAAGACATTTAATGAACAACCATGAAACATAGCATGAAATAACTGCAATCTTATTCACTTGTAAAAAATTACAAAGTACAAAATCACAAACTTTCCTGTAATGAAACTTGGCAGTCATTTCTTCAATATGATCCTAGGATTAATCACCAAAAGTTCCTCCATCCTCTTGAGAAAATATTTCCCTTTAAATAATATTACAAACTTTACAAAAAAGGAAAACTCCCAAGATGTGGGATCACAAAAGAAAACAATTTCATGATCCGCCAAGGGCGGAATGCCACTTGGCATCTAAATCCATCAAATAATCGATATCTTGGTATTTCACTTGTTCCAGGTATACTTACACTCTTAGGATTTGGTATGAAATCACTCTCTTCTTGAATTTCTTCCATTATGCAAGATACACCTGTATCTTGACCATTGCAGTGTTAGGTATCTCAATCCAGCTCTTAATCTCTTGCAAAGTAAGCTGGCTCACACCCTGAATTTTCTCCTTAGCTGTAGAAAAGGTCCGTTCAAATTATTCTAATTTGAGCTTGGGGGGGAGTTCCTAGTTGATTGGATCTAATGAAGGAAGCCCCAAAAAACCAAGAAAAACATCAACAATCATCCACCTATGTTTTCACGTTGCCTGTCCATCTTGGATGATGGAATCTACTGCATCACAAATACCTTCCCAAGTTTCAATTGTGACTTCTTGTTTCTTGGCCTGAAGTTTGTCCATGATTGGAAAATCCCGTGGTTTTTCTCTGATGTGTGTTTTCCAACCCAATACATCTTCAAACACCTTGATTTCCATTGCTCTTCAAGTATGGTGATCCCGTAGGAAATATGATTGTCATTCAAATGAATTGTACAACTCCTGCATTTCACTAAACCCTATATATAGACTGATCATAGACTGATAATATTGATCATTAAAACTAGAGGCTAGCTGCTTGAATTCTTCATATGTCAATATAGAAAAGGATGAAGTCACTGAGGCTAGTTGTGATTCCTAGAGCTGTTGCTCAAGGGTAGCAATCTGATTGGCCTATTTCTGATTTAGTTTATTTGACTTCTCAAGTTGATGCTTGAGATAGTCACTTTTCTTGTGCAATTGTTTTACTCTATCTTCATGTTCCTTCTTTAGGATATGGATCTCTTTTTCATGGTGTCCCTCAGCTGCTTCTAGATCTTGTTTGTCTTTCTGTAGTTCTTGTTCCTTGTTGAAGAGATCTTTATTCAATTGTGACACTGAATCATAATTTGCTCCTACAAAATCTCCCACAACAGCTACTAGATCTAACATTCCTTGTTTGATATCAGGGGAATGGACTCTTCAGACAACTTGATTAAGAGAAGGAACATGTTTGAGTGTTCCTTCCCTTGTCTTCTTTGTTCCTTTATTCATTATTTCCTTATCTTTATTACTCCAAAAATATTTCCCTAATGAAACATTAGTGTTGGAAGGGGTTTTGGGTAAGTGAGTTTCGCAACATTGCAGCAGTTGCGTAAGCTCACGCAACACCTCGTAAGGCCAGATCAACACAATGGGCAGAAGAATAACCACTTTTGAATATTTAATGTATTAATTGACCACTTTTTGTGGAAATAGGTCATTAGTGGTTAGAAGTTAGTTATAAGTGGAGCTTTGATGTAAGGGCACAAGCCTATATATAGAGCTAGCTTTGCAATTGTAAGAAAAAGAATGAGGAAGAGGATGATCAACGTGATACAAGTCTAAGTCAATCTATGGGAGTGATCAATCTATCACGATCTATCTATGGTCTTGATGAGTCTTATATTTTGAACAATCTGCAATCTGTCTGTGTCAGATACTAAATTTTGGGATGTAATCAGTCTCCTGTTGTGGAGAATAATTATCTGTTTTGGATCTGTTGCGCAGAATTAATATGACCAACATTGGAGTTGTCACTCGCATCGATGCAACAACATGAGAAGATGGACCGCGTCAGCAAGTTCGGTTCAATGGAAATAAAAAGGTATCATTTGATATTGCAACGGAGAAGGACACCTTCTTCAAGGCCAAGCATGCAATCGGGGGAAACCCGGGTAAGTTACCTATTATCGAATGTCGTCTGCTTTTGATCCATCTATAGAGGTGGGACCATCGCGACAGCAGTTCTTTGAGAGTTATCTGTCTCTAGAAAGGGATCCTGAAGCCCTTGTCGAGATTGAGAAGTTTTTGTACCACCGGGATAAGACATTGAAGGATTCCACGGTAAAATCCTTGCAAAAGAGGAATACAGGCAAGGAGATGAGGATGAACATCCAAATCGGAGATTACGAGGTTGAATTGGTTATTCTGGATCTCGGATTAGATGTAAACATTATTACCAAGAAAACTTGGTAGCTGATGGGGAATTTGACATTGGGATGGTCATTGATGTAGCTGTGACTAGAAAATCAGGCAAAGGTTTAGCCCCTTGGTCGCATCTCAAACCTGGTCATCGATGTTGAAGGTATGAAAATGTATGCTAGTTTTGATGTGATAGAAGTAGTTGAAGATTGAGGTTCCTATCCCGCACTGCTACGGATTGGGTGGGCTAATGATAGCATGGTGGTTATCAATTTCAAAAAATAGGTTATGACGTTTGAGAACCAAAATGTCAAGATCATTGCTCCCATGGACCCCCAAGAAGGACGTCGATATATTGAACATGCGAGGGATGAAGCCGGTAGAAGTTAGGATCATGCCTATAATATCTATGAAGATTATATCCACCCTATAGTTGATGGTGAACTTGGATGGCACAGCGATAGTTCTACGTCCTTTGATTCTAATGTTTCTTTGGAAAATTAGCAAAATAGGCTACATGAGGTGTCATTCAAGAAAGGCAGGTTAATCACACAGTCTCTCCGTTGCATAGCAACTGAGACTACTGTGTTGCCAATTTATGAAGGGTTTCCAGAGTTATCATAATTCCTTCAAGAAATTGAAGAGAAAGTGTTTGAACCACAAAGGGTATTGGCCCTAGATGTAGCACTGAAGGCTACCTTGGCCCGATGGTGGGTGACACACAAGCAGGCGATCCATGATTGGGGACAGTGTCGGAGATTGATGATGGTGCACTTTGGCAATTCAGAGGTCTATCATGTTGGGAGATACGATGGAAGGAATGACCCTGTCAGTCACTTGATGGAATGTCAGGCCTTATGGGCATCATGACCTAAAGATGAGTGGGTCCATGCTTTTGTTCATACTCTGGACAAGATGCCGAGATCCTGGTATGTAGAGGTAGAACTGTGCAGAACTATAACCACTTGGGAGGAATTTCCCATTTTCTTTGTGCAGGTGTTTAGTTTCCAGGATACCAACCCAGAGTTACATAAAGCATTGCAAATTATCTGCGACATAGTTTTGAAGGTCATCCCTGTCGCATACCCAGTTGATCCACATGCGCATTGCTCGATGCAATCCATGATGACATGTTACAATCTATCTGGGGAACCTGAAGATGATGATGAGGTACGAAATGTTAATATTCCAAAGTCAGAAGGAAGCTGCGATGTTGTAGCACCATACATACTGACGGATTCGATGAGTCAGCTACTGAAGATCAGGAAAGTCAACATTGGCTTAGAAGAGAACCCAAATTTTTTGAATATTGGGGACTATTGGGAGGAGGAAACAATGGTCAAAATCACGGACCTACTACATGAATTCTAGGATTTTTTTTGACACAGTTCTCAGAAATGAAGGGGATATTAGGGGACCTCAGGGAGATGAAAATCCCATTGAAACAAGATGCAAAACTTGTGCGACAGAGGCCGTATCGACTTAACCCACGATACAAGGACCAGGTGAAGGCTGAGATCGATCAGATGCTAGATAATAGGATCATTGAGCCTATCACAAAATCAAAGTGGATAATCCCTATGGTGGTTCAAGATAAAAAGACCTGTGAAGTTCGCATTTGCATTGACCTAAGAAAGTTGAATGATGCCTGCATGCATGATCCATTCCTGACTCCGTTTGCAAATGAGGTCCCTTAAGGAGTAGGCATTCAAGAGATGTATTTCTTCATAGATGGATTTTTGGGGTACCACCAGATCCAGATTGCAAAGGAGGATTGCCATAAGACCACGTTTGTCACTTAATGGGTTTTTTTTCAATATACAATCATGCCCTTTCGACTGAAGAATGCGCGAGCAATATTGTCTCAGGTAGTTGTCGCTGTGTTTAAAGACTTTATTCAAAAGTTCCTACAAGTATATATGGATGATTGGACAGTCTATGGGCTAATTAGGGACCATCTCAACAACTTGTGATTGATGCTAGAAAGATCTCTCTAGCATCAGATTGCATTAAATTCTATGAAGTGCATTTTCTGTGCGTCGTTTTGAATGCTACTCGGACACATAGTATGTAAGGAAGGTCTGTTGGTTGATCCAGTGAAGATCATGCTAATTCTTAGTTTGCCACCACCAATGAATGTGAAGATGCTTTGGGCAATGCTGGGGCACACGGGGTACTATCACAAGTTCATCAAAGGATACACTGTGATTATTGCCCCTGTGGAGAAGCTATTAAAGAAGGATGTTGCATTTGAGTGGAGTCAGGAATGTCAAGGAAGTTTTGACGCACTAAAATCCAAGATGGCCTCCACACCCATACTGGTATTCCCTGATTGGAAAAAGGAGTTCCATGTTCATGTTGACACCTCTTCTGTTGTGCTGGGGGTTGTGCTTACATAGCCAGGTGAGGGCGACTTGGATCACCCAATCGCATATGCCAGTAGGAAGTTTTCATTTGCTGAACAAAATTACATAATGACTAAAAGAGAAGGCTTGGCGATGGTTTATGCCTTGCAAAATTTCAAGAACTATTTGTTAGGCGGTCACTTCAAGATGTTCACCAATCATTTCGCCTTGCAATATTTGGTTAATAAACCTGTTTTGGGAGGAAATATCTATTGATGGATGCTACTTTTTCAGGAATTTGACTTTGAAATAATTGTGAAACCAGGACAGTTGAATGCTAGTCCTGATCACCTGTCTCGCATTGAGACCCAAGAAGAACCTACCAATATTGATGATGGATTTTTAGATGTACAAATGTTCCATGTCGATATTGCAGATGATCATTATGCCCCAATCATTCAGTTCTTGGCCACTGGTGTTCCCCCTAAGAACCTATCAACCAGTCAGAAAAAGTAGTTGGTAGTAAAGGCTTCATATTTCCAGCTGATTGTTGGGCAGTTATACAAACTTGGACCATATGAAATTTTGCGACGGTGTATCCTACCGCATGAGCAAGGACCCATTCTAGAAGAAGCACATGTAGGAATCATGGGAGGTCACTATGGAGGAAGGGGTATTAGGTGGAAGGTGTTACATGTCGAGATATGGTGGACTACATTGCATAATGATGCCGCAGACTATGCGTAGAGTTGTGACATCTACCAGCACGTCAGTAAACCATCGCGGTAGGATGAGATGTTGCTTGTGCTACAGGTAACTCTACAACATTTTGATAAATGGGCCGTGGATTTTGTGGGTCCAATTAATCCACCGGGGAAGAGGACTGGTCCCCGATACATCATTATCGCAACTAATTATATGACCAGGTGGGCAGAGGCCACAATAGTTGTGGATTGTACCGCTACGATAGCAGCAAAGTTCATATTTGAGAATATTGTGAGATGGTTTGGTTGTCCCAGGATATTGATGAGTGACCAGGGAATTCACTTTATCAACCGCACTGTGAGAGAGCTAACCAAAGAGTTGCAGGTGCAACATAAGAAAAGCACACCATATCATCTGCAAGCAAATAGGACTGTTGAAGCATTCAACAAAATTTTGGAAATGGCATTGACAAAGGTATGTAATGCTAATCGCGATGACCAGGAATGCTATGGGACTATAGCACCACTTCTAAATGGCTGACAGGATAGACACCATTTAAGCTGGTATATGGGCAAGTGGCAGTCATGCCCATGGAATACATTGTTCCTAGTTTCTGCATCGCTGCGGCGACCGGCATGGATGATGCAGAAGCATTAGAAGAACATATTGTGCAGTTGATCCAGCATGAAGAGGATTGATTTATCGTAGGCTTCCACTAGCGCGTTGTGAAGGATCGATAGAAGGCATGGCATGATCATCACATTAAGAAGAAACAGTTTGAGGAAGGAGATTTGGTGTTGTTATACAACAAAAAGTTCGTGAAGCATCCAGGTAAGTTATAGATGCACTCCTTAGGCCCGTATCTTGTTCATTCCATTACTTTTGGAGGTGTGGTTTAGTTACAGCAATTAGATGGTGCAATACTGCTGACGCTCATCAATGGGAGTCACTTAAATCCCTATAGGATGGGGTCAGAGCTGTGCACCGCTTGAGGCATTGGGAAAAAAAAATAGAAGATTTTGTTAGATAGTAGCAAGGCGAGCCTAGGGGAAGAGGCTGCGCAAGGATAGGATTTAGTAGCGATGGAAGGGATACCACCTGCAACAGCCACAGGGCTGTGGGTTGGTCATATCAGTAATAAATGTAGGTAATTAGAAGAGTTAGTTGGAAGTTCTTTTTTAAGCGACGCGCATTAATGACCGATCCGACCGTTAGTAGGGTGAGATTGTCGATGGATTCAGTGTCATTACTGCTGGATTTGTTCATGATGGATACGGTGGATTTGGAAATGATGATTTCGAATTGGGAAGTGGCTATAAAAAGCATGTGGGATGAGGGAGGAAGGAATTGTTCAAATCAGTTCAGTCGATTGAGAAGAGTGTTGAGCTGAGTACAGTTGAAGAGTCTTGAGTGCGAGTTGAGGAGTAGAGGTGCAGTGTCGCCGAGTGCATAGTAAGGATTGGGGAGTGAGGCATGCTGAGTGACCCTGACACAATTGATATTTCCAGTGTGCAGGAATCCCCCATTCGGCCCACAGCCATTGAAGAAGAAGTCATGAGCATGCCAGCAGGCTCTTCATCGATCCCCAAAATAAAGCAGCAGGATCAGAAGCCTAGTTCCACACCGTCGCAAAAAAGGCACACACGTGCTTTAGCTAGAGTGCAAGGAGAGGGAACTACACAGACCAGGCTATCAAGCTCAGTAGCTATAGAGTCTACGACACCCAGGGGTGTCTCTTTCAATGACATCCTAGGATATGTCACTCCAACACGTCTGGGAGTGAAGCCGAGGTAGCCCACGAAGAGTTAGAAGTATCCACCCAAATTGTCACCACTGCCAGAAGGGATGACTTGCTCGGTAGATATCATCCCTCCCTTAATCAAGCTAAAGTTTGAAGACTATGATTTTTTGTTGCTCAAATATGTTCAGGATGAGCTCTATGAATCAGTTCCGATGGGGCCTAGGGCACCAATTCAGAGGATTCCCCAATCATGGGCGAGTGGGTTGAATAAATATGGATTGTTGGGGCTCATTAATATGCCTCACTTTGGGCGACTGGACAAAGCTCATGAATGCATCAAGACACTCTTGGCCTACTTTGACAGTAGGATGCTCTAGTTGAATGAGCTTATTCTTGTCACAGTTGACTTGATTGCAAATATTACGAGTTTATCAAAGGCTGGGGAAGATCCTATGAAGTATATCAGCGAGCGGGATACTGACAAGAAGCAGGCCAAGCAGCTGAGGGAGAGATTTGGCTTACAGCATGATGGCCATGCCTATCGTATCGATAACATTAATACACAGGCGATGCATATCGGGGTGCACATTTTAGCAAGCAATATTTTTCGGGGGAATCGACCAGCCTAGTGCAACTCAAGCGTGGTTGCATGTGTACAAAAATGCGTAGAGGGAGTGCAAATGAACTGGTCCTTGTTTTCACTCAGCCAGTTTCCCAATGATGCTCTCGCTGCTCAGGCTGAGCAACCATTTTCCTACAGTTGGCTGCTAATTCTCATTGCGCTTGTTGTATGGATGGAACCAGAATTTTATCAGCCAATGGTAGTCGATGTTGTGAAGGTGTGTCGAGGCACACGCTATCAGAATTTGTGGTGGGTTGAGGAGCCAAGTCGACAGATGGACTATGCAATCCATTTTTGGGTCTATTAGGAAGCACTGCAAGTCATAGCTATCAAAGTTCCTCGCTTATCCAATTACGGAGTAGCCAAGTATCAGTGGCTCATTCAGTTCACCATCGGGCCTCATTCCATTTATATCCAGGCACGGCGGGACCCCGATAAGCAGTGGCTACCTCTAGCCTACAAAGTCACTGATGAATAATTGTATGCTCTCGTTCAGGAGTGGTCATCTGAATGGCACAACCTCGTGAGCCAGGAGGAATTCTCTAAGGAGCCGCTAGTTGATGCCCTAGACGAGCCTATCTAGAAGGAGCTAAGCATTCATGACTCCGACGATGAATCATCGACTGATCCTAATGCCGAAGAGCAGCACATGTAGGAGGAAACTCAAACCAAATGGTGCCTATAATACGACATGGGAAGTGGTACCCGATGAGGAACAGAGGCCCAACTGTAGCGGCTCATCAAAGTGATCACTTACTCCTCTGAAGCTATGACACAAGCGATACAAGAGTCCAATCAAGAAGGGTTTCCTAAGGTAAGAGATAAGTTGAATGATATTTATGATGTTGTTTCTAGGAAGAAACCTGAGAAATATGTGATGTAGGATTTCTCATCAATCAACACCAAGCTGTGGGATAGGAATGTTCAAGTCCCCCTGACTATGATCAACATGGGGCATGAAGATGTGAACCTGTTACGGCGGCCACTCCAGAGCATTGCCTTGGATATTAACAAGTTACCTGCTCAGGTGCTTATGTAGATGCAACATGTTGTCACCTAGGAATTGGTATATAGGAAGAAGGAGTTTATTGATGGGTATGTACAGTCGCAGAGCGCAGCCGTGAAGCTCCAGAAAGAAGCCGAGGAGTTGCATTAGGTCAGGGTGCAGCTAGTGGAGGAGAAGGTGCAGGTGATTGAGGCATTGAAGGCAGCATATTCCGAGCTGCAGTGCAAGGTTGCTGAGGAAATCACCGATCTTAAGAAGGCGTAAGACTTCCTTATCATTGAGAAGGTGCAGCTATGCGCAAGTTGTGGCACAGTCGAGCAAGCTGTCGATGAGTCCTGCCAACATATCTTTGAGAGCATGACCGATCTTACTTTAGTCGCTAAGTCCAAGTGGCTTGGGGAAGTTATTATCAAGCTCCAGGACACCAATCTTTTGCTCAATGACTTGGTCCATCCAATGACGCCACCGGAGCAGGTTGTCGAATGGAAGACTACTATTGAGGAGATAGCAGCCAAGTTTGAAACAATCGAGCAAGAGGCAAAGACAATCATGGAGGCGATGATGCAGTTTTGGCAAAGCGTTTTCTAGGATGAACAACTTGACTAGTTGACAAAGCATGTGCAAGAAGCTGAAGGACAATTGATGACACTGAATATGTCGCTACGAGCATTGCCGCTCATGGTGCAGATCACACGGTCTTAGGAGTTGAAGGACCTATAGCAGAGATTTGTTCACGCCCAAGAACACCAACAAACTAATGTTTCCCAGTTGGATGAGTTCCAAGAAGTAGGTGGGAAACTGGATGTCAAAGTAGTCACAACACTATAGGTGGTGCAAGGAAGTCAGCAGATGGTCGATGGAAAGGCTAGGGAAGCGCACCCCATGCAGCAAGATTTGCTCAACTATCAAAGTGTTTCCAAAAAATTCCAGCTCTAGGTTCGAGAGATCTCGCATCAGTTTGAATATTTCAAGGCCAAGACATCGGCATATACCCTGCCAACCTAACGTGGCTCGAGGATGAGCCACAAGACTGTGTTGGGGGCCTGTTGGCAATGTTTTTGGGTAAGTGATTTGTGCAGCGTCGCATAAGCTGCACAAGCTCATGTGACACCGTCCAAGGCTAGAGCAGCACGATGGGCAGAATAATAACCACTTTTGAATATTTAATGTATTAATAGACCACGTTTTATGTACATAGGTCATTAGTAGTTAGAAGTTAGTTAGAAGTGGGACTTTGATGTAAAGGCACAAGCCTATATATAGAGCTAGCTTTACAATTGTAAGAAAAAGAATGAGGAAGAGGATGATCAACGCGATACAAGTCTAAGTCAATGTTTGGGAGTGATCAATCTATCGCGATCTGTCTATGGTCTTGATGAGTCTTCTGTTTTGAACAATCTACAATCTGTCTATGTCAGATACTGAATTTTGGGATGTAATCAGTCTCCTGCTGTGGAGAAGAATTATTTGTTTTGGATCTGTTGCGTGGAATTAATATGACATGATGGTTGTTGCCTAAATGTTGTCTTATGTTTTCCTATTTTCTTTGTTGCGATGTCAATGAGAAATGTATTGTATATGTTTATGATTTACTGATGTTGCTACAATGAACTAATGATGTGATGTATCCCAATTCTATCAATTATGATGAAACTTGTTAAATTTGTTTTATGAATGATACTGCTGCGATAAATGAATGATGTGATATGTTAGATCCATAGTTGTGAAGATGAATTGTGATAACTTTCTTAGTTATTTCAAGTGACTTGGAGTAATCTAATAGTTATTCTGTTGAAGCCGTGGATTCCGTATCTTCCCTTCTTACTGTTGGAAACTCGGTTTCGACAGCTTTCCCTTGAACACCTTGGGTGAGACTTCATCCGCTCTGCGAATGTTGCTTGGTAGGGTAAAACCTGTCTGGGTCGATGCTCGGGGAGATCATGCTAGTTGGGCATCGGAGTGAGAACCCCTATCAATGAGGCTTTGTTGGTGGGTTTTCACCAACAATTAGCATCCTCTCCAAAATCTGCCATCTCCTCTGAGGCTGAAAGGGCTTCCTTTTGAAGGGTGGTTGAGGGCTCAGATTGTGATTGAGAGACCATAATTTCTACACTAATGGGAGAAATGTCCATGGGGAAAGTAGAGAAAATAGATATAAGGGAAGAAGAAGAGGTGGGAATAGGGATATCAATTTGTGAAGAAATAATTGTAGAGATGGAGGGGATTTCCACTTAGGAAAATTGAATATGCAAGGATGTGGGAGTAGTATGGGATGTATGGGGAGTCAATGAAATAGGTGGAGAAGAGGGGCGGGTAGGATTGGGAACTTATTCCAATACTAATGGGTCTCTAGAGGTGTCCTCAAGAATGGGTTTTAAATTTAAATGAGAAAAATACAACTGAGCAAATAAAGAATCAAGAATAGCTGTTGATAACTGTGTATCAGCGGTCGAATATTTCATGGAGGTGAGAATGTTTATAGGGCATAAGGGAGGCCTATATTCCTCCTCTAGGTCACTATGAATTTGATGTATTTCAATTTTAGGCTGGGGCAGAGATTCAACTTGTTGGACTAGAGGGATCTGTAGAGGCACTTGTTCTTGAAGAGAAAGTGGAGCTATTTGTGCTCTTTGTTCTTCCCTAAGCACTTCCTGAGGTATGAGCTCTATTCGAGAAACTAGTGCTTCAGGTACATATTATTGTTGGGGAACAAGCTGAGTTCTTTGTTTATGACGTTGAGGTTTAGCCTCTTTTGTCTATTTCTGGAGCTGAGAACTGAGCTTGACTAGATTTTGCTTAAATTTTGCCCCTCTGTGTAGTGCTTCCAACATTTGTGAAGAGTAAGTTCTCCTAGGGGATTCCATGATATTTTTTCCCTTATCTTTGGGCTGAGAGGATGAGGTAGAAGAAGAAATTCTTGTTGTATGCTTTCTCGCTTCTTTCTCTATATTTTCCCTGTGAACCTTTTCTTCTGTGTTGAACCTTAGTTTCCTGAAGTGGAGGGTAGATTGCTTCAGGTCCTTCTTGTTGATGTAATTGTAACTTAGGAATGTATTCACTTGAATTTATTATTTATTGTAACCCAATGTTCATTCCTGGATGTATTGTAATGTACTTGAGTCATGTCATACCCTGATGTTTATTCCGGGAAGTTTCTATAATGAGAAATTCATGTCAAGTCATTGTGGGTAACCCTCCTATTGGTCAAGGGTTAAAGTCCCCACAGTTGTGGAGCCCTAGGGTTATTAGACTATCTTAGTGAATTCGACCCTAGGTGAGTCATTGTAAGTCGGGGCAATATTCCCCACCATTGTGTTAAGGATAAACCTCCTTGTTGGTCGGAGGAGGCAAAGTCCCCACAAGTTGTGGGGCACTAGGGTTATTAGACACTCCTAGAGATGTCGGCTCTAGTAACTAATTGTTAAGTGAGGCTGACATGATGGAGTGGGTTCCAAGTGAATGGAATAATATAAATATAGAGTGAATCTCTCTATTTAGGATACACACGCTCAATCATTGGGGCACATGAGTGAGAGAGGAGAAGCTCTCTCAGTGTGAGAGAGAGAGACTGCTGCTGTCGGGAGATCATCTTATTGTTTTCCAGTTTTACCTTTGGTTTTGATTCTATCTCTGAGGAAGTTGTGGGGTTTTCTCCTTTATGGTTTCCTCGAGGAAAATTCTTTGTGTCTCTTATCTCTTGTGTTGTGCTTGTGTTTTATTGATCTGCATGTTATTCTCTCAGTTAAAGATCCTAAAATCATAATGGTAGCTTGAATGACAAAAATATAACTTGGTATCAGAGCTAACCTAAGAAGAATACATTGTACAATTAAAGAGGCTAGGGATTCTTACTTTTTGGGTCTCTCTCCACAATCCATCAGCAAAAGTATGCTAGGCTGACTCTCCATTGAAGGGCGCATATTTCTGTCAAAGCAGAATTTGATTCCGAGCATTTTCAGTTTTTGGTGCAGAATTAGGGATTTCTACAGAAGAGGAATTTTTGAGTTGATATCCTCATCAAAACCAAAGTTTAGAGACCTGGATCAAGTTTTTTGGTTGGGTGAAACTCTGGGAAAGTCAAACTCTATTTTCACCCCAAGCTAGAAAAACCCTAAATACTAAAACTGCTAAGTTTTGGTACATTCGCTATATCCTGATATTGGAGAAGGATCGGGAGCTAAAAATTTCCAAAGGTGAAGATAAAATATTTATTTACCCTGTGTCCAAAAATCAGCCTCATATTGGCTATATTTTGGGCGATATGAATCCTCCACGTTAGGGTGCCATCCTCTTCCAGAATTTATCCCTAAATAGGACACCTTGGGAGAATTGCAATATCTTGGGCTACAGAGGTCCAAATATAATTCCTGAAGATGTTCCAGAAATTTCACAGACTTTAATTTCTGTGGTACGAATTTTAGACTCAGAAGATGAAACAGTGACACGTGGCAGTTCATACAACTGTGCTATTCTGAACAGTTCTGTAACAGGTCACCTTGGGAAAAGGATCATAAGTCCCAATTGGTGAAACCAATTCTAATGAAACCTGTGGTGTTGGAACAGGGACATGCGAGGATACCTAAATGAGAAATTTCAGACATATAGGAGGATTAATTTCAGAGATATGGTAGAAACAGTAATAGGTATTTTTGTAGAAGAAAGTGGAAAACTAGGGCTTCCTGTTCCGGGAGCTTCCCTCCACTATTTTTAGAAAAGAAGTACATTAGAAAGCTCCATTTGAAGAGATATATCATTATATCCAATCATATCTGAAAGATTCCAAGTTTTTAAAATTAGGGTTTCTCTGACAAGCCCTAGATCAGCCAGCTCCGGAACCAGGACAAACACCTCAAATAGGTAAAATCTATTCTTCTGCTATTTTCATTTGAGGTTCTCATTTCAAAGTGATCTATCACATCAGCTTGATGATAAGCTTGGTGAAGTTGACAACTTCCAAACATGGAAGTATATGATCTCTCTGAAGAAAATGAATTGGACACCTACATGAGTAGAGAGGTTCCAGTTTCAAAGGGAGATGAGGCTAGAAGCCTTACACAAGAAGAGCTTGGTCAAGGCCAAGAAGATCATGGTTGATTCAGTCACGGATCAACTTGCACCACAAGTGCCTTCCCTAAAGACACCAATGATGTTTGATTCCTTGACCAAGCTAGTTTAAGGGAAGAACATAAATCAGGATATGACCTTAAGAAACCAGTTGAAGGAAGTGAAGATCCAGAATGCAGAGACCTTACAGTCATACTTTACAAGGGTCTCTCAAATCAAAGAACAACTTGAAGCGGTAAAAGAAGAAGTGAAGAATGCAGAAGTGGTGATAGCCACCTTGAATGGCCTCCTAGGATCATGGGATTTATTCATTCGACGAATGTGTGCCAGAAGGACGTGATTACTTTCAATAGACTCTGGGAAGAAGAATAAGCTCGACTCATAAGAAGAGAAGAGAAGATGGGAGCCATTGAAGATCAAGCTCTCACCATCCAAAGAAGATCCCTCAAGCAATGAGGAATATGAAGACCTCAACTCTTGAAGAATGTCTCATCCACCTTAGCATTTGGATAAGAAATGATGATTTTATGAATGAAGAAGACGATGAAGTTGAAGGCTCAAGAAGGAGTCTACCCACAAAACAAATAAAGATAAGTACTCAATTGTCATTTCATTGTTTTGTTATGCATTTGTTTATATTTAGTTAAAGTATTATGCATGATAGAATGTTTGCATTAATGACAGTAAACTACTAATATGCATGTGATGGGTAAGTAGCTCATGGTTCTATACAACTCTCCATTGCTACTTATCTAGAATGAAACCTCTTTGCTGACATATTGGATTAGTGCACAATCTCAATGTTGTCCTGGTAGAGATGGAAGGCATCTAGAAAGTTTCAGTGAGATATGGATGAATGTTGGCTAAAGTAGTTGCATGATCATATATTTATGCATAAGTATTTTCTAGTATGAATATTCCTTATGAAATGTTTCTAACCATACAAATGCAGTTGGCTTGTAGGAAATATCACATACATAATGCCCTACAAGCAAAGAAGGATGAGACTTGTTCCGAAGAACAAGTTATGACAGTTCAAGATGAATATGAAGAATACAGTGACATCTTTGATGTAGAACCTTCAAGCTATGAAGAATTCCAGTTCAAGAAGAATGATGTCTAGGATGTAGTATCGATACATGAAGGGAAGTTTGTAGTTCCATCATGTAGTAGATGGAAACATCGTGGGATACAAAGCAAGATTCGTAGCACAAGGATTCTCACAAAAAGAAGGCCTAGACTACGAAGAGACATTTGCAGCCAGTAAGAGTTTAAACACATATATGATGAGCTTGATGAAGATCTTAACCTTTGCTACAAGGTTGAAGATGCAAGTCTATACACTAGATGGTCACATATAATATTAGT
The DNA here is from genome assembly GCA_001517045.1 of Pseudotsuga menziesii. Taxonomy (NCBI): domain Eukaryota; kingdom Viridiplantae; phylum Streptophyta; class Pinopsida; order Pinales; family Pinaceae; genus Pseudotsuga; species Pseudotsuga menziesii. The sequence goes on along the minus strand of LPNX011092235.1, from coordinate 582,635 downwards.
AGCATAGGAAGCTACTTGTCACTCTAGTACAGAATGTTTCAGTGCATAGAGTACGGAAGACAGAGGGATTATGATGCTCCACTTTAGAGGGAGTGACTGCAGAAGATCTAAGGTTCGACATGGTATGAAAGGATGGATAGATTACTGATGACTCTAGTCTTTACTGAGAGTAAATTATATTCCAACCTTTTCTTCAAGGTTGAAGGCGGAAGGCCAGTGATGCTCCTATTATGTGTCAATGCACTACTTTTCTAGGTATGGAGGTGTGGTAGAGCGTGGATGGAATCTTCCTTGGAAAAGGGAATTATGCAGTAAAGATCCTAAAGAGGTTTGGGATGATGGACTACAAGGCTATGACCACACCTATGGCATCAAACCTGAAGCTCTTGAACGATGCTTCATCAGAGTTAGTTGATGCTACAATGTATCGTCAGATGATTGGGTCCTTGATGTACCTAACGAACACAAGACCAGACATTTGGTTTGGTGTGAACACCTTGAGCCAGTTCCTGATAGATCTAAGACATGTTCACTTGATTGCTGCAAAGCATATTCTGAGGTACCTGAAGGGTATATTTGATTATGGGCTCAAGTACGATGCGAATTAGAAGATTCACCTAGAGGGTTATGTTGAGTTAGATTGGGCAGGCAGTGCCATCGATAGGAAGAGCACTTCAGGGAGTTGTTTCAGTATGGGATTAGGTGTGATATATTGGTTTAGTAGGAAGTAATATTGTGTGGCACTGAGTATAGTTGAAGAAGAGTATGTCGCAGCTTGTTTATCTAGTTGTGAGGCAGTATGGCTAAGGAAGCTACTGTCTGATTTATTTGATCCTTAGTTGATGCTACTTGTATACATTGCGACAACCAAAGTCATGTGAAGTTGTCAGAGAACTCGGTGTTCCATGACAAGTCGAAGCATATCGAGATCAAGTATCACTATATCAAGGATATGGTGTAGAGGGGAGCAATAAAGCTCTAGTATGTTGCGATGGAGGAACAAATAGATGATGTATTGACAAAGCCATTGGCTAGGCTAAATTTCGAGTACTTTAGGGAGAAGCTTGGTGTTCTCCAGATAGAGGTTTCCTCCAAGGCAAAGTGATGAGTCCCATATCCATTTTGACATGGTGAGAGGATTGGTTGATTCCATGGATAGATGTAAGTGAAACTGCCATTCTGGGAATGGAGGCACCTGATCAGTTCCTAGGAAAACTAAGTCTAGGACTAAGAAGCCATTCTGATGATAGAGGGATGTGTTCCCACTTGATCAGATGTAAGGGCTGAACCATTCTGTCATGGTTAAAGGATTAAGTTCCTCCCATGTCAGATGTGAGCATTGGCCATTCTATCGAGTAGGACAAATGTAAGGGAAACTACCATTCTCTAGGAGAATGGAGGCACCTGGTCAGTTACTAGGTAGCTCAGTCGAGGACTGGGGGCCATTCTGATATGATTGCTGGGATGTGTTCCCTCATGATAAAATATGAGTGCAAGCCCTTTCATCATTGTGGTAGGATGTGTTCCATCCTGGATGAATGTAAGTGCAGAGCCTTTCTTTGATCATGTGTTGATCAGATATAAGTGCTGAGCCTTTCTTCGATCATGTGTTGATCAGATATAAGTGTTGTTCCTTTATTCAATCATGTGTTGATCAGATGTAAGTGCAGTGCCTTTCTTCTATCATGTGTTGATCAAATGTAAGTGTAGTATCTATCTTCGATCATGTGTTGATCAGATAGAAATGTTGAGCCTTTCTTCAATCATGTGTTGATCAGATGTAAGTGCTGGGCCTTTCTGATATGATTATAGGATTGGTTCCTACATGATCAGATGTGAGTGTTGGGCGTGCCTTTCTGACGATTAGGTCAAATGTAAGTGTTGGGCATGCCTTTCTTCGATCATGTGTTGATCAGATGTAAGTGCAGTATCTATCTTTGATCATGTGTTGATCAGATAGAAATGATAAGCCTTTCTTCGATCATGTGTTGATCAAATTTCAGTGCTAAAGAAGACCTACATGGAGGCTAGGCCTACAACCAGCATGAAAAAGGGTTGGCTCTGTAGAACTTCCTGTGACGAGAAGAATCATGAGATAGCACCCATGATGTTCCAGATCCATTGATGATGTCCAGTGATGATCCAGATCAAGTGATGATCCAAATCCATTGATGATCCAAATCCAGTGATGATGATCTAGCAGTGTTGATCCAGATCGAGTGATGATCCAGATCCAGTGATGATGCCCAGTGATGATCCAGATCTAGTGATGATCTATATTCAGTAATGATGACCTAGATTGAGTGATGATCTAGATTCAATGATGATGATCCAGATCGAGTGATGATCTAGATCCAGTGATGATGATCCAGATCCAGTGATGATGATCCAGATCAAGTGATGATCTAGATTCAATGATGATGATCCAGATCAAGTGATGATCCAGATCCAAATGAAAATGAATTACAGATGAATATGACTTGAAGATGAAGATGACTTGAAGATGACAAATACTTGACGATGACCAAAATGATACAGAGAAGAATACTTATGATGATAAATTGTGTCGAGTGAATACCTTCCTAGTTAAGAGGGAGTGTTGATGTAATTGTAACTTCGGAATGTATTCCCTTGTATTTCTTATCTATTATAACCCGATGTTCATTCTAGGATGTATTGTAATGTAATTAAGTCATTTCATATCACGATGTTTATTCCAGGAAGTTTCTATAATGAGAAAGTCATGTCAAGTAATTGTAGGTAACCCTCCTATTGGTCAAGGGTTAAAGTCCCCATAGTTGTGTGGCCCTAGGATTATTAGACTATCCTAGTGAATTCAACCCTAGGTGAGTCATTGTAAGTTGAGGCAATAGTCCCCACCATTGTGTTAAGGATAAACCTCCTTGTTGATCGGAGGAGGCAAATTCCCCACAAGTTGTGGGGTACTAGGGTTATTAGACACTCCTAGAGATGTCGGCTCTAGTAAGTAATTGTTAAGTGAGGCCGACATGATGGAGTGGGTTCCAAGTGAACGGAAGAATATAAATAGAGAGTGAGTCTCTCTATTTATAATACACACTCATTCATTGGGGCACATGAGTGAGAGAGGAGAAGCTCTCTCAGTGTAAGAGAGAGAGACTACTGCTGTCTGGAGATCATCTTATTGTTTTCGGTTTTACCTTTGGTGCTAATTCTATCTCTGAGGAAGTTGCATGGTTTTCCCCTTTATGGTTTCCCCGAGGAAAATTCTTTGTGTGTCATTTGGGGCAATAGTCCCCACCATTGTGTTAAGGATAAACCTCCTTGTTGGTCGGAGGAGGCAAATTCCCCGCAAGTTGTGGGGCACTAGGGTTATTAGACACTCCTAGAGATGTCAGCTCTAGTAAGTAATTGTTAAGTGAGGCCGACATGATGGAGTGGGTTCCAAGTGAACGGAAGAATATAAATAGAGAGTGAGTCTCTCTATTTAGGATACACACACTCATTCATTGGGGAACATGAGTGAGAGAGGAGAAGCTCTCTCAATGTAAGAGAGAGAGACTACTACTGTTGGGAGATCATCTTATTGTTTTCGGTTTTACCTTTGGTGCTAATTCTATCTCTGAGGAAGTTGCATGGTTTTCCCTTTATGGTTTCCCCGAGGAAAATTCTTTGTGTCTCTTGTCTCTTGTGTTGTGCTTGTGTTTTATTGTTGTGCATGTTATTCTCTCAGTTAAATATCCTAAGATCATAATGGTAGCTTGAATGACAAAAATCTAACACTTCTGATATTTAAAAACATGAGCCTTTACTTCTGGATTAGTGATTTTATCCAATGCTTCACGAAAATTGATAGTTGATCTGTAAATAGAGTCATCAGGTATATATTCATGTGTGTAATAAAAATTAGCCTGTTCATGAGTAAAGAGGCTAGCCAGATAAGCCTTAGGATCATGCATTATTTTGGAGGCTTCTCCCAGGTTCATAGTTGAAATCTCTTTACCCAGCACAAATACATGGGTAGAATTTTGTAGGACCAGAGAATCTAAATTTAGTGGAAACTTAGGCCAACCCTTCCTTTTGTGCTTTGACAATTTGGGGAAGGCACCATCAATGACCTCCTAAAAGGCAATTTCCTACAATACTATGCAGTCTGGAACTATTCTTGGTAGCAAGTGTACAATGTTGTTGCCCCAAATTCCGATGTAGGAGAATATTTCCTCAACATACCAATATCTGTGCACATTGATAAATGCCATGGTCCTTTCTGAAAATGTCAGAGCATCAGCCTTCAATATCCTGTGATACATAGACCCTAAGAAAAGGTCTCAAATCTCATATACCCAAGGGAAAAAGTTGTCCTCACACATATCAAAACAATATATATGCACTGGAGGAGAATTCTTCTGCTAATTCCATCCTAGGGCAGGAAATGCAGAAGTTGCACATAAAATTTCCATTATGGACCCTGACATGAAATAGTTAGGTTTTATGTTTGTTGTTGGTTCTGACTGGGAAGACCCGGGTTTACTTTACTATACCAACAAAACCCCTAGCTCACTGGCCCTTTCGGCGAAAAACTGCAGAGCGGCCTGAAGTCTCACCTGAAGTGATCTTAAATGGGGTGGCTGAAGACTCAGGTGTCTTCGACCAAGTTCTGTAGCATCCTAGGGTCTCGCGACTCTTCTTTGTTAGTGGGATCTCTCTCTGCGGGGACGATCTCTCCTTCTAACTGGAGCTGATATGGAGCAGACTCTTATCGCATCGCATCTTCTCTGGCGATGTGAAAAATTACTCTTCTACTGAGCTCCTCCCCTGCGATATCTCACACCGCAGCTCCCCAAACGATGCGATATCACCTTTCTATGCTGTGATATGTCCTATAATGAGGCTCAATATGCGTATCAACTCTCAAGGTCCTGCAACCTCCTTCCTGGTCTAATGACTATGTTAGTCTTCACAAGGGTGTTAAACCACTCACTTAAACTCTTATGTTTAACACTCTAACATGAACTATATTGAACTTGCGGAACTCATATACCGGAGTCACTTTACGCTGTAGCTGCCAACTATTAAGAATCAAGCATTGGAAAACTCATACACAGGCTACTTGATACATTTAACTTTCTTTTAAACTTCTATGCACTATAAATAAAGCATAACATAAATACATTCATCACTAATAAGCAACATTCATGTAACAGATAACAGATAGCAAACAGGTAAAACACAATCACAAGAATAGTCGCACAACACACATGTTTTACATGGTTCACCTCCAGGGGGGAAGCTACATCCACGGGAACTTGTTTTTATCTTATAGCTTGAGAGGGTAAACATATTTCCGCTGCAACCTATTATGCAGCTTGAGATCTTCTGGGAAACTCCACACACACAACCGGGAGCCCTTCTCTCTTAGATCTCTTCTTCTTCTTTTATTTCCTTCTTACAATACACTCTTCTTCTCTCTCTCTCAATCCCTACGGATTGTTCAATCCCTGTGGATTGTTACATTCATGCTCTAGGATCCAGCTACTGGTTACAGTAAGATAACTACAGACTGAATAGCAGAACCAGAGCTTGACTCAAGAACAACTAATTGACCAACTGTCTAACTGGATAATTGACCAACTGTCTAACTGACCAACCTTTCCTAATACAAAATACATGCTTATATAAGTGGCCCAAAGGTCTCACCCTGTTACAACACTATGGGCCTTTCCCAACAGTAACCCAAAAACCCTAATTGTGACAGTCGACGCATCTATACTATGGGTTGCTGCTTACCGTCACACCACAGCTTTCTGTAGTCTTCCACGCTTCCCGACGCTGATCGTGGGTATGGGTGTCACTTCCTGTACAATCCTCTTCTGTCCTTTGTCTTCAATACCTCGGCCTACTGCTCCTTTTCCTTTATGAGGGTAGCTGAGCCCTCCTATCTTCGCTGCTGCCTTAAATGCAATGGTTGAGCTCTCTCTTCTCGACCGCTCGGGTACTATTTCCTTTGACTTCTTCTTCCGATATAGCATCTTTTCCTGTAGCTGTGGGGCCCTACTCCAATAGCCCCCTAACACTTACTTGTGGCTCATCCCTGAGCCACTAATAGCTTGTTTCTCTTGCTGTATCTTCTCCTTGGCTTCCTGCGAAGTCCTTGTAAGTCTCTCCCGAAGTCCTGCGACTTCTTTATCCATAACTACGACACACTCTTGTGCCATTTCAAGCAGAGCTTGACTAATGATGGAGTATTCTGTATTATAAATATCAGTTTTGATTGTAGTGAACTCCTTAACCTTCTGCTCAACCGCATCAACCAGCTCTGTGATTTGTTCAAAACCGGCAACAAACCCATTTGTTGGTTCTGACTGGGCAGACCCGAGTTTACTTTACTGTACCAACAAAACCCCTAGCTCACTGGCCCTTTCGGTGACAGACCGCAGAGCGGCCTAAAGTCTCACCCGAAGTGATCTTAAATGGGGTGGCTAAAGACTTAGGTGTCTTCAATCGGGTTCTGTAGCATCCTAGGGTCTCGTGACTCTTCTCTGTCAGCGGGATCTCTCTCTACAGGGACAATCTGTCCTTCTAACTGGCGCTAATAGGGAGTGGACTCTTATCACATCGCATCTTCTCTAGTGATGCACAAACTTACTCTTCTGCTAAGCTTCTTCCCTGCGATATCTCACACTGCAGCTCCCCAGACGATGCGATATTGCCTTTCTATGCTATAATATGTCCTATAATGAGGCTCAATATGCGTATCAACTCTTAAGGTCCTATGGCCTCCTTCCTGGTCTAATGACTCTGTTAGTCTTCACAAGGGTGTTAAACCACTCACTTAAACTCTTACGTTTAACACTCTAACATCAACTATATTGAACTCACGGAACTCATATACCGGAGTCACTTTACGCTGTAACTGTCAACTATTATGAATCAAGCATTGGTAAACTCATACATAGGCTACTTGATACATTTAACTTTCTTTTAACCTTCTATGCGCTATAACTGAAGCATAACATAAATACGTTCATCACTGATAAGCAACATTCATGTAATAGATAACAGATAGCAAACAGGTAAAACACAATCACAAGAATAGTCGCACAACACACATGTTTTACGTGGTTCACCTCCAAGGGGGAAGCTACGTCCACGAGAACTGATTTTTATCTTATAGCTTGAGAGGTTAAACACAGTTCCGCTGCAACCTATTATGCAGCTTGAGATCTTCTGGGAAACTCCACACACACAACCGAGAGCCCTTCTCTCTTAGATCTCTTCTTCTTCTTATATTTCCTTCTTACAATATACTCTTCCTCTCTCTCTCTCAATCCCTGTGGATTGTTCAATCCCTACGGATTGTTACATTCATGCTCTAGGAGCCAGCTACTGGTTACAGTAAGATAACTACAGACTGAATAGCAGAACCATAGCTTGAATCAAGAACAACTAATTGACCAACTGTCTAACTGGCTAATTGACCAACTGTCTAACTGACCAATTGACCAACTATCTAACTGACCAACCTTTCCTAATAAAAATACACGCTTATATAGGCGGCCCGAAGGTCTCACCCTATTACAACACTGTGGGCCTTTCCCAACAGTAACCCAAAAACCCTAACTATGACAGTCGACGCATCTGTACTGTGGGCTGCCACTTACCGTCATACCACAGCTTTCTGTAGTCTTCCACGCTTCCTGGCACTGATCGTGGGTATGGGTGCCGCTTCCTGTACAGTCCTCTTCTATCCTTTGTCTTCAATACCTCGGCCTGCTGCTCCTTTTCCTTTATGAGGGTAGCTGAGCCCTCCTGTCTTCGTCGTTGCCTTAAGTGCAGTGGTTGAGATCTCTCTTCTCAGTCACTCGGGTACTGTTTCCTTTGACTTCTTATTCTGATATAGCAGCTTTTCCTGTAGTTGTGGGGCCCTGCTCCAACATTTTCCGCAATCTTATGATATTTATCAATCTCGACCTATAGGTTTACAGATAAAATATGATCCCAATTGAAAGAATCACCTATGAGTAGAATGTGGTGGGCTTCTGGAACCCACTTGGCTTTGAATAATGAGCAATTTTCTGACCCATACAACTGGTAGAACATGGCCGCAAGAAATGAATATGGTTCCCTAGACCATGAAAGAGGATATGCATTACCTGGTCGAGGAGTAAACAAAGTTGTATTCTGCATCCATGATTTGACTACTTCTTCATAGTTGTAGCAGGAGGTTGCTTCATTTAGAAACTTATGATTCAGGAGTTGTTTAGGGGGTCCAAGTGCGTAAGCCTTGGAAAAATTGTCAGGGTTGGAAGCAGCTATAAAAGTACCAATATGTCATTAAACATGCGGTATTTAGGGTTAGCATGGTACAGTGCCCTCTTCACCGGGTCTGTATAGGAAATAAACGGTGGTCTGGAGGCAATGAGATGCATCTACGAGATCTGAATTCTGATATAAGCAGGTTCGTCATGAGGAACAGTCAATAAATCATCATTATCGAATATAGATTAGATTCTCGACCAATCCAAATTCAGGGTTTTGGAAACACTCCCACTAGTGTCCATGAATATTCTGGCGTTTGGATCTTTGGATTTCTACTCTTGCAGAGTCGTCTTCGATCTTGTGTTTATGGCTATAGTAGATGCCATTTCTGCTCAAAATTTGGCAACCATGGTCAAAATATTACTACAATGTAAAAATAACAAAATAAACGACCATGAAAAGTTAACTTACCAGTAGAAAGTTTGAAAACCAGAGAAACTTTGAGCTTGATCGAGAGAAATGTGCAGTAAAAATATCAAAGTACAGTAAAAAACGCAAGTGAAAATGGTTGTTGGAAGGGGTTTTGAGACAAGTTAGTTGCGCGGCACCACGAGTGTCATACAAGATTAGAAGATACCAGGAAAGTGAAAAATGGCACACAAGGCGGAAGGTAGACTATTTTTAAGATTTTTTGTCGCTTTTTGTACTTTTGGACCTTATTTTATGGATAATGGTCATCAGTCAGTAGAATTGGTTAAGATTTACTTAGAAGTGGACCATGAATGTAAAGATACAAGCCTATAAATAGAAGAAGAATTGTAAATGTGATAGGGAATCAAGGAAGGATAGATTGAGAATTGAGAGCTTGGAACTCAATTGAATTGTTGTCTATTTTGGATATGTAGTTGATTGCACAGAATTAATATGAGAAGACGGAGGGTGAACTAAAATACTGTTATATTTTTGTCTCTTTCTGTCTTTTTGTTTCTATAAATCCAATGGTGCATGTCTGCAACATGGATCTATGATGCAATGTTTATTTCTTATGAATAATGTTATATTTCTAGATCCGTTTGTGCAACAGTATGGTTATTTATGTTATGAATGAATAACGTGATATGTTAAAAAGAAACAATGAATGTTTATTTTGATGATTAAGTAACTGGTCATATCTGATAGATAAGTTGATGAATTTTTGATGCCCATAGTCGTCTTCCATTCTGTGTAAACTTGGTTTCATCATCCCTCCCTCAAACATCTCAAGTGAGACTTCATCTGCTTCGTGGGTGTTTTCGGACAGGATAAAACCTATCTACTCCGGTGCTTAGGGAGTTCATAGTGATTTGAGTGTCGATAGAGTGGGAATGCCTATCGACTGGGTTTTGTTGGTTGGGTTTGCACTGACAAATGGTTCTGTTGCTAGGACCCTATTATGACTAAGAGGAGGATATGTGGCATCCGACGCTACCGAAAATTCAAGATTGGTTTGATCAGAAGCTATGAGAATTTGCTGAAGTAGAAAATCATAACCATGGACTGACGACAGACAAGTGGTTGGAGAGATACATACACAATGGTCCTCATGAGTACTTTTTCTATGAGTTTCCCATCATACTATATGAGTGGTTGGCATGGTTCACTTACAAGAAGACAAATTTCCAAGGAGGAGAGCCAACATCCTAGACCCCTGAATTGATCCAGGAGTTGCAGGAAACTAACAACAAAGCATCATGGGATGTTGAGGTCTGGATAGATAGTATCCTATAGGGATATATCACTGAATTCGCAGTCGACACTACCAAGTCCTACATCAAAGCATAAATGGAATTTTTCAACGTACCTAGAGGTAGGTTCTTATTGTATCTACAATTGCCAATTAAGATTCTTTTTTGTGAAAAGTGTATACTTAAGATGCACCTTGAGTAGTACAAATCCAGTGTGCAGAGGTGGTGGATACCGCGATGAAAGGGGGGAGACGAATGGGAATATAAAGGGTAGATGGGTGCAATTTTTGACAAGACTATGAGGGAAGTCAAGAAAGAAAGTGGTATTACGAGGGGAGGAGCAAGGTTTCGACAAGAGAAGAGGCAGAGGATAGGGGAAGGTCCCATTGTGATTGAAACATAAGACCACGAAGGAATACCACAAGGGATGAATTGAGCCTACTGTGACGAAGAGGACTACCAGACCCGGACTACAACCAAAATAGTAGTGAGATCAAACCCCAGTAGCAACGTACCCATGCCTCTATGGACTACTCTGTATTTGGGAAGAAACACAAGTTCCACGTTGACTTACCCAATGTCCCAGCTTCTTTCTAGTAGTAGATCAACATCTGTAGGAAGAAATCCCAGGGTGGTGGGAGATGATACAAAGTTACATTTGTTCCATGGAAACGGGACTGACGATCCTGAGAAGTATTGGTTTCTATGTGAGGCAATGTGGACTATCAGAAAATCCACGGACGAAGACGTTAAGAAATTCCAATCGATGACTACTCTTCGGGGTCATGCGTTGGATTGGTACTTGAAGTTTATACAAGTTCCTACGGGTACTCCTGCAAAAAAATTGGATAAATTCAGGAGAGGACTAATTAAAGAATTCCGGAAACCAAAATCTGAAGCACATTATATTAATGAGCTAAAAGAGATTAAGTAATTTCCTAATGAGGTCATTTGGGACTTTGATCAAAGATTTAAGACACTAATGGCAAGAATCAGTTTCTATATGAGTGACATTCAACACAAAGAATGGTTTATCGCAGCATTGGTACCTCATATTCGACAACCACTATTGCAGCAGAAGATTGTGACACAGAGCAAGGATCTCGAGATCGCAATGAAGTTAGAAGCTTCACCTATTGAGTAGAATGCAGCTGGTATGAACCAAATATAGGCGCAGCTGGTGAACTTAACACTTCAGTTGCAATACATTAAGAAAGGAAAAGAGAATCGTGAATATCTTTGGTGCACTCGTTGTCACACAGATGGAAACACCAAAGATACTTGCCCTGACTTCTGAAATTATCTGCTATCTGGGGCACCAAACCCACTAAGTTACAGAAGCGTACCATGGTGCCGCATATGCCAAGTCTATGGGCACCGACATGAAGAATGTCGCTACATGTAGAAGATGTTGATGAATCTGAAAAACTTATATTTTTCAATTTTTCGATCTGTGGGGCATGAAGATAAAGATTGTTGTGCATATGTCCTGCTTCAGGAAAGGACATACGAATCATACTTTGTGAAGGGTGAATATCATCACGCAGTACAACAATCATAGCTGCAGCCTCAGGTGGTAAAATCTCAACCCCAACCGCAGTACACACCACCATCGCAGATGCAATTTATACCATCGCAGCCGCAACCATAGTTTGCGCCACAGCCACAGTTCACACCACAACTGCAGTATAATCAGATGACGATGGCTCCACCATAGCCACAATATGTTTAGGAAGCACACTACATTCAACAGCAGCCAAATCCCCCACCACAAAAATTGGCCCAGCCACAGTACCAACAACAAGGAGGATTTTGTGGAGGTTTACGAGGAAGAGGAGGGGATGAGGTTGCAGACCTGTCCAGTGTTACAATTGTGGGGTATTTTGAAATTACCATAGAGATTTCCCATAATTGTAGTGTTTATGTACATAATACACCACAATTGATCATACTATCGAGAAATTCCCATAGCTAATCGCAATATGGAAGGCCGAGAACATTCCTCAAGTGCAAAATTAGAATCAGTTGCAGAATCAAAATCGACTGCAGACCTAGAATTAGTTATAGAACCAGTCTCAAAATCAAGTTCCACTTCAGAATTAGACTATGAATCAACCCATGACCCCCCCTATTGAACCAAAATACACCACTGAATCAGAATCTACCGATGAAACAGAATCATGGGTTGATAGTTGTGATGATCTTAGCAGAACCCAGAACAGAGGATGTTGATGTCACCATCATCACCCATGGAGGTGCGATGACTAGAGAGGATGGGCCCTGACCGTACGTTTGATTAGTTGGGAAGAATATGGTTATGTTTGATATCGCAACTGAAAAGGAGACATTCTTTGAAGAGAAGGTATCAGAACCGCAACGATTGTTGGCGCTAGAGGAAGCAATGAAGGCTACTCCAACACGCTGGTGGGAGAATCATAAAAAGACAATTATTGGATGGGTGCATTGTCAACGATTGATGATAGTGCACTTTGGTGATGCAGAAACATATCATACTGATAGGTACGATGAGAATAATGACCCTAGCTGCCATTTGATGGAATTCTAGACATTGTGGGCATCACGACCAAAGGATGAATGGGTCCACACCTTTGTCCACACATTGGATGAGATTCCAAGATCGTGGTATGTATCGACAGAGTTGTGTAGATAAATAACCACTTGGGAGGAGCTGACAATTGGATTTACTCATAACTTTTGTTTTGCGAATGCTAATCCCGATGTCCATAATGCACTTCAGATCATCCGAGATGTGGTATTAAAAGTAGTACTGGTTGCATATCTAGTGGATCCACATGTGCATTGCCACATGCAGTTAATAATGGAATGTTACAATGTGTCTAGCAGACCCAAGGATGATGATGAGCTATGAAATATCAATATTTCGGAGATAGAAGGAAGTAGGGATGTCACAGTGCCAGATATACTAATTGATCCCATGAGTCAACCACTGAAGATTAGAAAATTTAACATTGGGACAGAGGAGAACCCAAAGTTTGCAAGTTTTGGGGACTTACTGGGATGAAGAGACTATGGCAAAGATCACAGATCTGCTACATGAATTCCAGATCCGTTTCCAACCAAATTCTCTGAAATGAAGGGAATACTGGGTGATCTAGGAGAAATGAATATTCCATTAAATCCCGATGCAAAACTAGTAAGAAAAAGGTCATATCGCCTAAATCCACAATACAAAGAAAGATTCAAGGATGAGCTCGAACGGATGTTGGATGTTTGAATCATTGAGCCAGTGGAAGAATTGGAATGGATAAGTCCTATGGTGGTCCAAGACAAGAAAATCAGTGAAGTTTGAATCTGTGTCGAATTAAGAAAATTGAACGATTCTTGTATGCATGACCCATTTTCGACACCATTCACATATGAAGTACTCGAAGGAGTAGGTGGTCAGGAGATGTACTCTTTTACAGATGGATTTTCTGGTTATCACCAGATAAGAATTGTAACAAAAGATCGACATAAAACATCTGTTACTGAATGGGGCTGCTTCCAATACACAATGATGCCCTTTTGATTGAAGAATGCATCTATGATATTTTCTCGAGTTGTTGTCGCTGCATTCAAAGATTTCATTCAGAAGTTCCTACAAGTTTATATGGATTATTGGACACTGTAATTGTCTAATTAAGGATCATATGGAAAACCTGGGACTAATTCTAGAAAGATGTCAACAGCATTAGATCGCGCTGAACTATAAGAAGTGTATTTTCTGCACACCATTTGGGATGCTATTGGGTCACATTGTTTGAAAGCAAGGATTTTTTATTGACCCTATGCAGATAGTGCTCATTTTGAGCTTGCCACAGCCGAAAAATGTGAATATGCTTAGGGAGACACTGGGGAACACTGGTATTATCACAAATTCATCAAAGGATATGCTGGTATTACTGCCCCTATGGAGAAACTATTGAAGAAATATGTTGCATTTGTATGGAGTCCAGAATATTAAGGAATATTCGACATGCTGAAGGCCAAGATGGCTTCGGCGGCAATACTCATGTTCCTAGATTGGAACAGAGAGTTCCATGTCCACATCAATGCATCTTCTGTTACACTAGGTGTGGTGCACGCGCAGCTAGGTGAAGGAGGTATTGGTCACTTGATCGCTTTCGCTAGTCGGAAGTTATCATTTGAGGAGAAAAACTATACAACCACAGAGAGAGAAGGTATGGCGATGGTATATGCACTGTAGAAATTCAGGCATTACCTCTTAGGTGGTCACTTTAAGATGTTTACTGACCATTTTTATTTGAAATACCCAGTTAATAAGCCTATGTTGGGGGGGAAGATATGAAGTTGGCTACTTCTCTTTCAGGAGTTTTATTTTGATATAATTGTGAAGCTGGGTCACTTGAATGCTAGCCCTTATCATTTGTCTCGGATTGAGACAGGAAAAGAACCAATAAACATTGACGAGGGACTACATTATGCGTAAATGTTCAGATTTGACATAGAAGATGATTATTATGACCAAATAATTCAATTCTTGGAAACAGGAGTCGCACCGAAAGATTTCTCGACAAGCCAAAAGAAGCAGTTGTTAATCAAGGCCTCGGATTTCCAGTTGGTTATTGGATAGTTATACAAACTTGGCTCAGATGATATTTTGAGGCGATGTGTCCTACCCCATGAATATGGAGATATTTTATAGGAATCCCACGTGCGAGTTGCTTGTGGAAACTACGGAGGATGAGATACTGCAAGAAAGGTGCTTCGTACAGGGATCTGGTGGTCTGCCTTACATAATGATGTGACAGATTATGCACAGAGCTGCAATGTCTATCAACGTACTAGAAAACCATCATGGTGTGATGAGATACTGCTAGTACTACAAGTAACCTTGAATCCTTTTGATAAATGGGTCATGGATTTTGTGGATCCAATCAACCCACCTGGGAAGAGAACTAGTGCGTGGTACATAATCATAGCAACAGACTACTTGACAAGGTGGGTGGAGGCTGCACCCATCGTGGATTGTACCACTTGCGATAGTAGCAATATTTCTGTTTGACAACATCATGATGCGGTTTGGATGCCCAAGGATATTGATGAGCGACCAAGGTATTCACTTCATCAACCGCACAGTAAGCGCACTGATAGAAGAATTGCAAATACAACATAATAAAAGTGCACCATATCATGTGCAGGCAAATGGAATAGTATAACCTTTCAACAAGATATTAGAGCATGCGCTTACAAAGGTATGTAATTCTAATAGCGATGACTAGGACTTAAATAGTCCCATAGTACTGTGGGCATATCGCACCACTTGCAAGAGATTGATGGGGAAAACACCATTCAAATTAGTATATAGGAAAGAGGCAGTCAAGCCTATGGAGTACATTGTTCCTATTCTGCGCATTGCAACAGTGATATCCATGGATGATAAAGCAATGCTAGAGAAGCGCGCATCTCAGTTGCTACAGCTTGAAGAGGACCGCTTTATAACAGGTTTCCATCAGTGCATTGAGAAGGATCACCAGAAGGCTTGACATGAGTTCCACATAAAGAACAAACAATTTCAACAAGGAGATTTGGCACTACTGTACGACAGTGAATTCTTGAAGCATCCAAGTAAGTTACAGATGCATTGGTTAGGTCCATATCTTGTTAATTCTATTACTTATGGAGGCCCAATACAGCTACAACAGTTAGATGGAGCAATGCAACCAAAGCTTGTGAATGGTAGTCAACTGAAGCCCTATAGGACAAGGTCAAAACCATGCAATGCTTGAGGCACTGCACACAAAAAAAAATAGATAGGATCATGGGAGAAAGGAATGCACACCAAGAGAAGGTGGTTGTGCAGGCATAGGAGGTATTAGTGCAAGTAGAAGGTCATGTTGTGACAACCGCAGGGCTGTGAGTGGACGTCCCATCAATAATCAATGATGACAGTTAAATTAGTTAAACGATCGCGCTTTTAGAATTGACGTGTAATGATAGCATATCCAACCAGTGCGTTGGCAGAATCGGTGGCAAATTCAGGTAGTTAATGAATGATTTAGTCATGATGTTTGAATTGTTTTCATAACGATGAAGTTTGAGTTGAGTTGGCAATATAATAGGAATCCTACTATGGTGGGAAGACACCATTGTGTAGCATTGAATCACGTTGAGTTGCAGAAGTTACCAAATTGTCAAGAGGGTTTTTGAGAAAACTAAGCAGAGTAAGGAAGTTGCTCATACAGAAAAGGGTGTAATCTTCATAGGTCTAAAGGAGAATTGGTATGATATGCAGAAAAACCCATACACTGTTGAGATTTTGAGCAAGCAAGATTCACCATTCAGGCCAGTTTCTATTGAAGAAGAAGTCACAAATATGCAATATAGCTTATCAACAAAGTAGAAGGTGCAGAATCCCATCTCCCCAATATCACAGAAGCGACGGACCAAAAAGACCACAAGGGTGCACTCAGAGGGTACACCACAGATGGGGCCATCAAGCCCTGAAGTTATGGATTCTACTGCTAGAAAAGGGGTGTATATCAAGGACATCCCTGGATACATCCCTCCTAGTCAGTCTGGGGCACAAGCCAGGAAACCCATGAAGAATCAAAGATGGACCAGATTTCTTTCCCTATTTGAAAAAATATATAGGAACAAGGATTGGGATAGAGTTTCGAGAGTCCAAGCTGAGCCTGAATGCAAGGAGTGACAAGGTTCTGAGAGTTGGAATAGTTTTCAATGTAGCACTTGAGCTTCAAAATTTGCAGCTCTAGACTATTTCCTTGGACTTCAATAGACTGTCCACCTAGATGTCGGCATCCATGCAACAAGTGGCCAACCAGGAATTGGTTGATAGATAGAAGAGTATCAACAACTGGTATTTGTGGTCGAAGGAGCAAGTAGATGCCATGCAAAAAGAGGTTTAAGAATTGCGTCGAGCTAAGGAGAAATTGACCAAGGATAAGGCACATGAGAAGGAACACAAGGAGCTGCAGCAGCGAGTCACCAGTGTAAGCAAAAGGCAGTAGCAGCATAGTGCATAGTTAGACAAGTTTCAGGAGATTAGAGCACAACTATCCGTAGGAGCAATGTCTACACTCCAAGATGCACAAGAAGGTAATACAAGCATTGCTGCAAAGATGGTTGACCACCCTGTCAACCATGATCTAACGATGAGCCAGGAGATTAAGGAATGAGTCAAGGAGCAGGTTAAAGTGAACACTCATCAGGTTGCAGATTTCAAAACGAAGATCGTTGATTTTACCAGGCCGGGCTAGGCGTGGCTCGAGGGTGAGCCACAAGATTGTATTGGGGGCCTGTTGGCAAGGGTTTTGGGACAAGTTAGTTGCATAGTGCCATGAGTGCCGCACAAGCTCAGAAAAAAATGCGCAATGTGGAAGATATAATATTTTGAATATTTTGTGTCACTTTTTGTACTTTTGGACCATATTTTACAGATAATGGTCATTAGTCGGTAGAATTGGTTAAGAGTTAGTTAGAAGTGGACCATGAATGTAAAGGTACAAGCCTATAAATAGAAGAAGAATTGTAAATGTGATAGGGAATTAAGGAAGGATAGAATGAGAATTGAGAGCTTGGAACTCAATTGAATTGTTGTATGTCTTCGATCTGTGGTTGATTGCACAAAATTAATATGAGAAGACGGAGGTTGATCTGAACTACTGTTATATTTTTGTCTCTTTCTGTCTTTCTATTTCTATGAATCCAATGGTGAATGTATGTGACATAGATCTATGATGCGATGTTTATTGCTTATGAATAATGTTATATTTCTAGATCTGTTTGTACAACAATATGGTTATTTTTGTTATGAATGAATGATGTGATATGTTAAAAAACAACGATGAATGGTTATTATGATGATTAAGTAACTGGTCAGATATGATAGATAATTTGATGAATTGTCGATTCCCATAGTCCCCTTCCATTCTATGGAAACTTGGTTTCGTCAGCCCTCCCTCGAACATTGCAGGTGAGACTTCATCCGCTTCGTGGGTGTTGTCGGAAAGGATTAAACATATCTGGGCCAATGCTCAAGGAGATCACGATGAGTTGCGCATTGACAGAGTGGGAACCCCTGTCGACTGGGTTTTGGTGGTTGGATTTGCGCCAACAATGGTAAAAACATCACAAATTCGAATAGACTAAATAGCCAAATCCTCAATGGAAAAATAGATTTAGACCGTTGATATAGCATACACAAACGACTGAGATGAAGGAGTGAAACTCAAAATTCGAGAGTAAAAGATTTTAAAATTTTGGATTTTATCGTTTACACCTTTCGCATTCTGCACAGCGAAAAGTGAAAGTCGGAAAGAGATTTATTTGAACACGAAACATATTGAAGTTCCGTGTTTCACATTTTGCTTAGGCGAAAAGCGGAAAGCGGAAGAAAATAGGACATTGCAAGGAAAAAATATAGAAGTTTCGATTTCCAGATTCCACATAGGCGAAAAGCAGGAGTCGGAAAAATGAGAAAACAAAATGCGACAAATAATTTTTTTGGATTCCACATTACGCATAGCGGAAAGTGGAATTCGGAAGGGATATTAAGTTTTTATTGTGAACAGGTGATTCCCTATTTGTAAATTCCGCATAGCGGAAGGTGAAAGTTAGAAAATTATTTCCTTGATAATTTGAAAAAAACAGATTCCCACATTCTACATAGCAGAAAGAGGAGCGCATAAAATGGAAGAACCCAAAATAATACTTATAAAGGAAAAGTGTTTCTAAAATCCACAAAATCCGAAGAAAAACAAGGCTAATGAGGAAATTTTATTAAGGCCAAAACATTACACTTACAGTTTGAGGATTCCCACAAGAAAATTATGGCTTTAGAAACCAACTAAAAATTTTAATGGGGCTCCCATTTTGATGGCTCAAAATGGGATCTATTGCATCCAACAAAAAATGGTGAATCCTTGGGAGAAGGAGTTATCTCTGTACACTTTTAGATGAAATTACAAAGAAAATATGTCAGTATAAAAGATATTGAATTCATAATCAAACAATAGACTCTACAAAAATACAACCAGATCTAATAGGTCAAATTATACATTTGATATCTTACAAATCCATAATCACTGATAATGATACTAAACAAATGACAATCCTCAAAAGTGTTGAAATAGTCCCACAAACAAATGCTAGTGATGGAGTAGTTATAGATAATATTCTGGTAAAAACCTTGAATCTATGTCATGATCTTCAAACCATCAAGCACCTTAAATATGGGTCTTATTATGGATATTTACAGTCATATTTTTTTTTAAATAAATGAAAAGATAACAACTTAGTTGTAACAAGACCACTTTATTGGTAAGGAACAATGCCACACACAGGTCTTACATGGAAATTGAACAAGATAGCTCTGCCAAGAGACTCCTTGTCTTCTGGTGCTTACACCAGAAGCAATTACCATGGACTGGTAACCATCTATTAGTAATTTCAGTCCAGGTAAGGTCCATGAACATGGTCAGGTTGGCTTGTGATAATACCCCTTGTTCTTGAATACAACAAGATATACATTAAATCATTAGAAAAATAATTTACAAATGCAAACTACAAGCCATTACCCTGGCTTGGGAACCAACTAATGGTAATGTAATTCATTGAACATGATAGGATGGCTTGTAATAAGACCCCTTATCTTGTAGCTTACACTTATTGGGGTATTTTTTATTTAGTACAAGGTGATCTAGGTGAGACCAGAAGAGACCATAGGTTAGAGAATATATTATGGATGTACTACCAACAATCACCAAAACATCAGGCGAGAATATTAAAGTATTCTTAGAAACCCAATCATCATTATGACGACAAATAAAGATAATGATCATTGGAAATGAGGATTCACTGTAAAAAGGCCAGTATAGATCCTGGATTGCTTTCTCATAAAGATACTGATCTGACTCTAATCCAAACAACAGTTTCTAACACATCCAAATTAAAATTATTAGTGAATAGTTCTAGGGATATACCACTTTAACAATAGCCACTAGCTAATGTAAGCAGATAATGTTTTAGAAAGAAAAGAAAAGAAAAAAATCAAACCAATAATAAACAAAGAAAACCAATCAAAACCACACATTATGTACATGTAAGTAATACTTACCTCAAGAAAGGTATTTCTTGAGGAGTTGGACATTCATTGGATAGGCCTCAATAAGACCTTCCAACATTTGCAAGCAGACAGTACCAAGGCTAGGATTTTTTGTAACAACGAACGGACCTAACCACAGATGTTATAACTTTGTATAGTCTCATTTGTACTTGTGGGGCTTGTCCCACTTGACTACCAGATCCCCAATATTGAACTCGCAACAGGTGGAAGACTTATCATCGAACCATGTTTTCACCAACTATTTGTGATGGTATAAGTTGTTCCTAGACCTCTCCCTTTCCTCCTCTTGTTTAATAAGAGTATCAATGCGTTCTTGCAGATGGGAGGATTCAGCATCTCGTGAACAAGATTGGGCAATGTGTAATGATGGGAGAAGAAGGTTCGGTAAGAAGGATTCTTTACTGTAAACCAAGTAGTAGGGATAATTTTCGATGGAAAATTTAGGAGTAATCTTGTCTTCCCATAAATCATTAAAAATCTACGTATGCCAATTCCCGTGGTTGTCAGCCATAGTCTTCTTCAAGATATTAATCAAATTATTATTGGAGGATTATGCCAATCCATTACCGTGAGGGTAATTGTTAGTAGAATACTTTACTTTTATGCATTTTTCAAGGGCATACTGAATAAGATCAATTCATTTAAAGTAGGAAGCAGTGTCAAAAACCAAAGGGTCAGGTACTCCAAACTTGGTAAGGATATTACTCTCTAAGAAATATATGATTTATTTGTTGTTAGCAACCTTTAGAGGGATTGCTTCTGCCCAACGTGTTAAATAATCTGTTGCAATCAGAATATAATAATGCTGCAACGTGGAAGGAGGAGCAATTGGACCATCAAAATCCATTCCCCACTATTGAAATGGATACTTGACAGTGACAGGTTGGAGGGGAAAGGCTGGCTTCTTCAATTTTCCAGCACATCTTTGGCAAGGCTCACATTTTATAACAAGGTTATAAGAATCCTTAAACAACATGGGCCAATAATAACCTACTCTTAATACCTTGTGGGTTGTAGTTTCTCCTAAGAAGTGTCCACCTGTAGGCCCTGCATGCATGCCAACCAAAATTTTATCAGCTTCCATTTTTTCAAGGCACCTGAGAAAGACACCATCATAATTCTTATGAAACAAAACATTATCGACAAACCGATAAGGATTTGCTTTAAGTCTCAAAGTCCTACTGTTTTTGTTAGGATTATTAATCCTCCCTTGTCTAATTCGGTCATATGTATAAATCAGGAGTCATGTCTAAATCGGGATTCCATCTAGTCTATTTTTAGTCACTAGCACCATTGGGTCCACATGGCCTAATTAGGGCACATGTTTCAGTTACTAAAGTGTGGGGAACGCTAATTGAGGCCTACTTCCACTGATTTCACTTGCATGCATCATTTTAGGAGCCTCCTAGATCAATTCCTACAATTTAGGAGCCACTGGGAGTGTCGATACCAACCAAGTTCAGTTGAGTTGAGTTGGTGACTAGTCAAGCTCAGTTAGGAGTCAGTTACATTAAGTTCTAGTCATCTGCATTCAGTTAGCGCTAGGTTTGCATGGTTGCATGCAGGAGAGGTGCATTCCTCACCTACCACTATCAGCTAGCCTTAGATAACACTGAATTAGACACTTGATTTGTGTTTTAGAACTCTGATGAACTTCGATAATGATTTAGACAAGGTCAGTTAACTATTGAGTCCTCTGATAATGATTTAGACAAGGTCTTAGTTACCTACAGTCAAGTAGAGTCTAATCAATTCAAATTTCCTCATGTGGCTATTTAGCCATTGTACTTCATTGTAATTACTATCTAATTAATTTTTTATTAATCAAATCATTCACAGATGCAAGCAATTTTTTCACTTTTTCATTCTTCAATTGCTGAGTAAAATTGTGTGATCTATCTTGTGAGTTGTGTGTTTTTCCACAGATCTATGTGCTCAATTTAGTACTTTTTTTGTCGAGCGTTGGAGGGGCGTACCCATGAGTGAGATAAAATCTAATATTGTCATACCATTCGGATGATGGAGCAGAAATAACATCATTAGTGTCTATTGGCATATCTTCCTCATGAATACATTATCGTTCCTGCTCTAGAAAATTTGATGGGATTCCAATAAACATAAACCCTTCCCTTTTACCATCTTGGCAGGTTTTATCTCCAAGTCGTACTCATGGACCATAGTCATCCAATGAGCTCTTTTCTCTCCCAACTCTTTTTAAATCAACACATTTCTTATAGCTGCGTATGGGACTATGACCTTTGTCTTTGACTTCAAAAGATAGGGCCTGAAACGTTTCACAAACTTGTAAATAGTATAAGTTTGTTTATATACCTATTTTTAATTTAATTTGGATCCCTTGAATGTAGATCTCATAAAAGACATCGGTATCTCTGCGTCCTCTTCGTTTTTCTGTGTAAGCATGGAAGCATAAGAAACATCAGTAGAAAAAGTGTATAAAATGAAATCTTTGGAAATATCAGGAGGCGTTAATGCAGGAGCCTCCATTATGGCCTTCTTAATACTCTTGAATGCATATTTTTGAATGTCAGAATACTTAAATAAAACATCTTTCTTAACCAATTCTTGAAGAGGTATGACAATTTGTTCTAAGTTGGGAACAAATTTCCTGACAAAATTAATTTTTCCAAGGAAAGATTGCACACCCTTCTTTGAACCAGGAAGACCGTTTTTCACAATTGCTTCAACCTTTTTTGGGTCGATTATTATCTCATATTGAGAAATAATAAAGCCTAGAAGTTTAACTTATGTGACTGCAAAGACTGATTTCTTTGGGTTCAAGGAAATGTTGTACGTCCTGCATCTATTGAAAACCCACCTTAAGGCTAATAATAAATGATCGTGCTTTATTTTTGTAAAAATAGTAATATCATCTATATAAATGATGACAAAGTTCTATAACAAACCTCTGAAAGCTATGTCCGAAGCTCTCTAAAAAGAAGCATTGACGTTAATCATCCCAAAAGGAATTCTCCTGTAGGAAAAGGTGCCTCAAGGTGTTTTGAAGGAAGTTTTCAAGTGGTCAAATTTTGTAACCAAAACCTGATTGTATCCTGAAAAGCCATCAAGAAGAGAAAACATCTCCACACACAAAACCGTTTGAAGGATTTGTTCCATATATGGAACCGAGTAGTTACCTTTTTCGGATTCCCTATTGAGGCTTCTAAAATCCACACACAATCTTATTTGTCCACTTTTCTTACGAACAGGAACCAAATTGGAAATCCACTATGTGTGTCTGACGGGGAATATAATTATGTCTTTCAAAATATTCTCAAGCTATTTCTTTATAGATGGTTCAAGACTCAAATGCATCTTTCTTAGTACTTTTTGATAAGGTCTAACATCAGGAATTAGTGGTATATTGTCTTGCATGATGGATGATTCAAAGGTATTAAGGTCATCATAGGTCCACACAAAAAAATATTTGTATTCTTTTCATAATTTGACTAAAGCCCTCTCCTCTTCAGGAGAACAAGAAAACCCTATATTGATGAACTGAGGGTTCTTCTATGTACCCAGATTATCAGTCTTATGATTTAGAGTGGAACTTTGTGTTTTGTGATTTGGATTCCCTTTGAATTTATCTTACAAATCATAGATTATATCTAGATTAAGCACTGACTTAGGAATCAAATTAGAAGGAAAGGTATTATCAACTAAGGATTTTTCATGCTCGACTTCATCTATAGAAAAATATTTGAAAGTATCCTAAGCTGTGAGGAAGTAAAAAATTTGAATATAATCATTAAATATCTTCCAACTAGTGATGTTATCGGGTATGGAAAGCATGTACATAATCTCCATGGAAAAAGTATCACGAGCGAGGCCTTTAGGTGGGATGAGCCTTGATTATGTATTAGACAACAGTTCTGCATCAAAATTTTGCGATCTTGGGACAAATTTAATATCAAAATCTTTGAATGAGCTCATCATGTCCCTTACTAATTTTTGATAATTCAAAATATGGGGAAATATACAATGGATATGATTTCTTACCTATTTAACTATGATTTCCTAGTCTACATAACACTGAATAATGTCAGCTCCCAAGTCAATCTCTTTTTTAAGCCCTTGCACCAAGGCTTCATATTCTGCAATGTTATTTGTGCACTCAAATTCTAATATGCACACAATCATCCACTTGGCGCCTTTGGGATCAATAAGAACACAAACTGCACCAACACCATATTTGGAATTAGATCCATAAAAAAAGAGTGTCCATGTCAACAAATCTAATCTAAAATTGGTATTAACATGATATACATTATGTGCAATTTCACCAGCAAATCGAATGACTTTTCAATTATTGATTTCCAATAGTTTGTCAATATTCTAGTTTGGAGAAGTGTTAATAGGTAGATCACCAAAGAAATAATCAAGGGTGTAATGTTCAATGACTATGTTTACAAATACTATTGGTTCAGCTGGATCATTCATATATGTGACTGTCTGCTTCATAAGAGGCTCTCCGTTAATCTTTATCTGGTTATGCCTCCCATTGTATGGAAGCCACAAATGGGACCAGTATGTAGCAAAATATCCTTTCAATTTTTTAGACCAGTCTCTTCTTAACCACATACCATATTTTTATGGAACATCAACCACAACTATGTATACTATCTGGTGTATCCTAGGATCCACAAACAGTGTCAGAATAATTTTTTTTAGCTCCCCTAAGACCTTCACTCTAGATCTATCTAACTGCACTATTTGCGTAGGACAAGACTCCCATGTAGCATTTAACTTTTTGCACACAGACACATGCATAACATTTGAGGATGCCCCTGAATAGATCATACAATTGTGGATGTTTCTATTGAAAAACATAAAAGTCAACAAGAACGGTGGGACTCTCTTGGTACAATACTTTTGGGATTCAGACTTTGTTCAAATCTCTAAATTCTATTTCTGAGCTTCTCTAGATTTATTCAAAACCATATTTTTAGGAAAAGGTTCTCTAATAGATGGTATCTTGAAAAGTTCAAACAAAGAGATATTATCTTTGTCCCTCTTTAGATCATCTACTAAATTATATTCAACTTTGGGGATTGCCTTTTCTTTTATAGGGATTGTTTTACCTATTCCTTGAGCAGATGTGGTTGGCGGAGTGTCTTATGTTGTCAAACCTTTGCTCCTCCTATTGTAGGAATGCTACAGATCAAAAACAAATTTTGTATCTTCATTTTGTTCTTCTTCTGGCATAGGAAGCTCTAAAAAACAATTAATAGTATTCATATATGGATCTTGTTCATTAGCAAGTGGAATAGTTTCTGGATCTTCCTGTCTAATATCATTGTGCACAGTTCAAGGAGCAAAAGTCAGGGCTTTAAAGATAGAATAGATTTCATCAGAGGTAAGTGTTTCCCCAGGGTTTGGGAGATATTGATTTAATGGATGCTGGTAAGATATTTTGAGTGGTGGCCTTGCTTGACCTCTATTGTTACCCTGGTTAGCACCACTAGCTATTTTCATATATGCCATGTCATTGGAAATATTTTGTAGCAATTTCTTCATGTCATCCATCTCGTAAGGGTATTTGTTTGACATTGTTGTTTTAGGAACATGATCTTTCCTTCTTCTGGATGTCAAAGTTCTATCTGGTTCTTGATCAGGATTGTCTTTAAGACCATACATATCTCTTTCTACTATGAAATCATCCATAAAGGTTGCTTGCAGAGTTATCTTATGAGCACGTTTGACCCACATGGCAATAGTCGTAGGTAAACCCTTAATATAGTAAGCTATCAACATTTCTTTAGCAGGAAGTACTATAGAAGGAATCATTTTCTTTAGGTAGGATAACCTTTGGTTGAAATATTTCACTCCTTCATTCGATTTAATCATGAGAGATGACAATTATACGACAAGGTATTATGGGGTACTATAATCTCCAAACTTTTGGAGGAATAGTGCCTCAAATTGTTGCCAAGAGTTGATAGAAGCAGCTTCTAAAGAAAAATGCCAAGTTGATGCTTTCCCCTCAAAAGAGTAAGGAAATAATCTACACACCATGTCTTCATGGATTATCTTACTCAATCTAATAGCCTGCATATAACTCTTGATGTGGTCTTCTGCAGGGATCCTATCATTTGGATTGAATCTAGGAAGCTATTTATCAGGGTTCTTTGGAAATTTATGCAATTGTCCAGGGACAAGAACTGCATCCAAATCAAGCCAAGGTATGTTAATATTGTCAGCCATTGGTTTTTCAGTTGGATCTTCTGAGGATTTTGAGGAAGTATCACTATTCGAAGACTCTTCTGACAAAGATGGAGATGAAGGGGGGGGTGTGGGTGGTAGTATTCCACTAGAATGATCGTCAATATGTGGATCTTCTAGGGATTGTTCTTTTTTAACAGATAGTTGGTATTTTTGAATCTGAGGAGCTACTGACTGTTCAGCAGTGTTTTGAATAATTGCACTCACAGAATAATTGTGGGGAGGATTAGTTAAGCGTAAAGAGTCCACGAGGATTCAATTAACTTCATCTCTCTATTCAAACTTTGCAGTTAATTCTTGGGTACTTTTTCTCAGTTGTTCAAGCATTAGGGTTACCCTTATTGGTGAGACAAAGAGAATATTTAGTTGAGTAGCAGCTGGTTGTGAAGAAGAAGTTAGAGGAATATTCATCGTTTCTTATACAGTGCATACGTAGAAGCTTGAATGTGGCTACTAGTGATGATGGGTGATCTAGTAGTAGGATGTTTATTAGAGTTTGGTATTGACATATTTAACAATGGCCCTCCTTCTAGTTCCATTTGTTGATAGACCGTGTTGTACATTGCTGGATAAAACTACAAGCCAATCAACATAAGGAAAAATTCCAACCATAAAGGCTTCGAATCAATCCCAGGAAAAGTCGATCCTATCCTCGAGTTGTTTGGGATGACTAATTCCTATGGATATAAGGCCTCCACTAGCACAATGGTTTATCAGATCAAATGAGATCTGTTTCTGGGGAAAGATTCAAAGTAACAAATTCCTAAAACTACCTACTTAAGAAAACTTAAATAGGGTGAAACGTGGACTTAAATTTGGATAATTGTAAAACATAAAAGGAAAAAGGATTTAATTACTCAACGTACAAACATGCAAATTAATATCAATTCCCTCAATGAGCTTCAAATAAATCTTACACAAAACATTGCAAAGGTTTATCTAAAGATTATAAATGTACAATATATCCAAGAGGAAATACTAATTGACAAATTAGTACCATAGATTATTAACTAGTCATCGGTAGTAAAATAGATCATGTAGATCAAACAAAGACATTTGTTTAACATATGTGTAACACGTCAATCATGTAATGAGAAATCAATACATGGATCGACACATTAATAGATGCGACCAATAATTAGCATTCCATAAAGATGGAAGAATGATTGAAATTCATTAAAGACATTTAATGAGCAACCATGAAACATAGCATGAAATAACTGCAGTCTTATTAACTTATAAGAAATTACAAAGTACAAAATCACAAACTTTCTTGTAATGAAACTTGGCAGTCTATTCTTCAATATGATCCTAGTATTAATATCCAAAAGTTCCTCCATCAAATAATAAGGCATCTAAATCATTCAAATAATTGATATCCTGGTATTTCTCTTGTTCCATGTGTACTTGCACTCTCAGGATTTGGGTTGCAATCTCCCTCTTCTAGACTTTCTTCCATTCTTAAAGATACACCTGTATCCTAACCATTGCAGCGTTACGTATCTCAATCAAACTCATAATCTCTTGCAAAGTAAGATGGCTCACACCCTCAATTTTCTCCTTAGCTGTAGAAAAGTTCCGTTCAAATTCTTCTAATTTGAGCTTGGGGGGAAGTGACTGGTCAATCGGATCTAACAAATGAAACCCCAAAAAACCAAGAAAAACATCAGCATCCATCCACCTACGTTTTTATTCCTCCTATCCACATTGGATGATGGACTCTATTGCATCACAGATGCCTTCCCAAGTTTCAATTGTGACTTCAGTTTTCTTGGCCCAAAGATTTTCCATGATTGGAAAATCCTATGGTTTGTCTCTAATGTGTGTTTTCCAACCCAATACATCTTCAAATTCCTTGATTTCCACATCCCTTCGGGTATGGTGATCCTGCAGGAGATATGATTGTCATTCAAATAAATTGTACAACTCTTGCATTTCATTAAACCATGTATACAGACCGATCATAGACTGATAATATTGATCATTAACACTACAGTATAGCTTCTTGAATTCTTCAGTTGTCAATGTAGAAAAGGATGAAGCAACTGAGGCTATATGTGATTCCTTGAGCTGTTGATCAAGGGTGGCAATGTGATTGGTCTATTGTTGATTTAGCTGATGTGACTTTTCAAGTTGATGATTGAGATAGTCACTTTTCTTGTGTAATTGTTTCAATCTATCTTCATGTTCCTACTTTTGGAGATGGATCTCTTTTTCATGGTATACCTCAACTGCTTCTAGATCCTCTTTGGCTTTCTCCAGTTCCTACTCCTTGTTCAAGAGATATTTATTCAGTTGTGACACTGAATCATAATTTTCTCCTGCAAAAGCTCCCATGACAGTTGTTGTATCTAATGCTCCTTGTTTGATATTAGGGGAATCACTTCTCCAGAGAACCTAATTAAGGGCAGGCACCTATTTGAGTGTGCATTCCCTTTTCCTCTTTGTTCCTTTCTTCATTATTTCCTTATATTTCTTACTCAAAAAATATTTCCCTAAGGAAACAACAACATCTTCTTCAAAATCTTTCATCTCCTCTAAGGGTGAAAGGGTTTCCTTTTGGGGCGTGGTCGAGGGCTCAGGTTGTGATTGAGAGACCAAAATTTCTACACTAATGGGAGAAATGTCCATGGGGGAAGTAGGTAAAATAAATATAAGTGAAGAAGAAGAGGTGGGACTAGGGATATCAATTTGTGAAGAAATAATTGTAGAGATGGATGGGTATTTCCACTTGGGAAAATTGAATATGCGAGGATGTGGGAGTAGTATGGGATGTATGGGGAGTCAATAAAATAGGTGGAGAAGAAGGGGGGTAGGATTGGGAACTTATACCAATACTAATGGGTCTCTAGAGGTGTCCTCAAGAATGGGTTTTAAATTAAAATCAGAAAAATAAGACTGAGGAAATAAAGAATCAATAATACCTGCTGATAATTATGTATCAGGAATCGAAGATGTCATGGAAGTGAGAATGTTCACAGGCCATGAGGCAGGTCTAGCTTCCTCCTCTAGGTCACTATGAATTTCATGTATTTCAATTTTAGGATGGGGAGGAGGTTCAACTTGTTGGACTGGAGGGATCTGCTAAGGCACTTGTTCTTGAAGAGAAAGTGGAGTTATTTGTGCTGGTTGTTCTTCCTTGAGAACTTACTAAGCTATGTGCTCTATTTGTGAAACTGGTGCTTCGAGTACCTATGCATGTTGTGGAACAAGCTGAGTTTTGTGTTTCTTATGTTGAGGTTCAACCTCTTATGTCTGTGTCTAGAGCTGAGAACTAAGCTTGACCAGATTCTACTTAAATTCTGCCCCTCTGTGTAGATCTTCCAAAATTTATGAAGAGTGAGTGCTCTTAGGGGATTCCATCACAGCTTTTCCCTTATCTTTGGACTGAGAGGTTGAGGCAAAAGAAGAACTTGTTGCTTCCCACTCTCTTGCTTCTTTCTCTATATTTTCCCTGTGAACCTTTTCTTCTATGTCAAACCTTAGTTTCCTTAAGTGGAGGGTAGATTGATTAACGTCCTTCTGATATTTAAAAACATAATCATTTACTTCTAGATCAGTTATTTTATCCAATGCTTCACAAAAATCGACAGTTGCTCTGTAAAATAGAGTCATAAGGTAGATATTCATGTGCATAATGAAACTTAGCTGGTTCATGATTAAAGAGGCTAGCCAGATAAGCCTTAGGATCATGCATTCTTTTGGGGGCTTCCCCCAGGTTCATAGTTGAAATATATTTACCTAGCACAGCTACATGGGTAGAATCCTATAGGACCAAAGAATCTAAAGTCAGTGGAAAATTAGATCAAACCTTCCTTTTTTGCTTTGCCAATTTGGGGAAGGCGCCCTTAATGACCATCTGAAAGGCGATTTCCTGCAATACCATGCATTCTGGAACTATTCTTGGAAGCAAATGTATAATGTTGCTACCCCAAATTCTGATGTAGGATAAAATTCCCCAACATACCAATCTCTGTGCACAATAATCAATGTTGGAGCATCATCCTTGAATATCCTGTGATACATAGACCCTAAGAAAATGTCGCAAATCTCATATATCTGAGGGAAAAATTTATCCTCCCACATATCAAAACAATATATATGCACTGGCGAGGAATTATTCTACAAATTCCAACCTAGGCTGGGAAATGCAGAAGTTGCACAGAAAACATCCATTACATACACTGACAAGAAAAAGGAAGGTTTTCTTTTTGTCGTGGTCTTTTGATATTTACCAATATCCTCTTGTAGGTTTACAGATAAAATATGGTCCCAATTGAAAGACCCACCTATGAGTAGAATGTGGTGGGATGCCAGAACCCACTCGACTTTGAACAATGAGCAATTTTCAAACCCATACAACCGATAGAACATGGCTGTAAGAAATGAATATGGTTCCCTGAACCATGAAATAGGGTATGCATTACCTGGTCGAGGAGTAAACAAAGTTTTATTCTCCATCCATGATTTGACTACTTCTTCATAATTGTAGTGGGAGGTTTCTTCACTCAGAAACTTATGGCTCAGGAGATGTTTAGGGGTCCAAGTGCGTAATCCTTAGAAAAAGTGTCAGGGTTGAAAGAGGCCATAAAAGTACCAATATGGTCATTAAACATGAAGTATTTAGGTTTAGCATGGTCCAGTACCCACTTCATCGGGTGTCTATAGGGCATAATCGGTGGTATAGAGGCAATGGGATGGAACTGTGACATTCGAACTCTAATATAAGCAGGTTGGTAATGAGGAGCATTCGATAAATCATCATTATCGAAGATAGAGTAGATTCTCAACCAATCCAAATTAAGGGTTTCAAAAACACTCCCACTAGTGTTTGTGAATATTCCGACGTTTGGATCTTTTTATTTCTGCTCTTATAGAGTCGTCTTCTATATTGTGTTTCTGGGTATAGTAGATGCCATTTCTACTCAAAATTTTGTAACCATGGTCAAAACCTTACTACAGTGTAAAAATAACATAATAAATGATCATGAAAAGTTAACACACCGGTAGAAAGTTTGAAAACCAGAGAAACTGTATGCTTGAGCGAGAGAAATGTGCAATAAAAATATCCAAGTACAGTAAAAACGCAGGTGAAAATGGTAAAAACCTCACAAATTCAAACAGACTAAATATCCAAAGTCTCAACAAAAAAACAAATCTAGACCATAGATATAGCATAAACAAATGACTGAGATGAAGACGTGAAACTCAAAATCCAGGAGTAAAAGCTTTAAAAAAGCTTGGATTTTGTCGTTTCCTCCTTCTGTGTTCTGCACAGCGGAAAACAATAGTCGGAAAGAGATTTATTTGAACACGGAACATATTGAAGTTCTACGTTTTGGATTCTACATAGGGGGAAAGTAGAAAGCAGAAGAAAACAAGAAATTGCGAGGAAAAAATATCGAAGTTCCAATTTTCGGATTCCACATAGGCGAAAAGCGAGAGTCGGAAAAATGAGAAAACAAAATGCGACAAATAAATTTTTCGGCTTCCACATTCCGAATAGTGAGAAGTGGAATTGGGAAGGGTTAAGAAGGTTTTATTGCAAACAAGTGATTCCCGATTTTCGCATAGCAGAAGGCAAAAGTCAGAAAATGATTTCCCCGATAACTTGAAAAAAAATGGATTCCTACATTCCGCATACTGAAAAGCAGAGTGCGAAAAGCAGAAGCACCCAAAATAATACTTATAAAGAAAAGGTGTTTCTGAAATCCACAAAATCCCAAAAAAACAAGGATAATGAGGAAATTTTATTAAGGCCAAAACATTATACTTACAGTTTGAGGGATCCCATAAGAAAATTATGGCTCCAGAAACCAACTAATAATTTTAATGGGGCTCCCATTTTGATGGCTCAAAATGGGATCTGTTGCAGCCAACAACAAGGAGCAATGTATCTATGCAAGTTCTAGTTGGCAGAGATAAACTAGAAGAAATAATATAGTTTATTAACATGAATCTCCATTTTATTTCCCAGATAGTATATTTAATTAGAACCCTCAAAAAGAGGTATTGAATCAACAGGAAAAATATGAAATGAGAAGGTCTTGTGAATTTTGTGTTCCATCTCAACAGCAGTTTTAAGGTAAAAAGTAAATATGCAACATCCTTTATGAACACTTCTCCATGGCCTCATAGGTAAACACTATTAGTTTATTCAAATAAATGTGAAAACGTTATCCATGGCAACATCATAACAAGTGTATATGCAAATCCAAGTGAAAGCGTCTCTATGACGAGATCCTATATAAATGATATTATTGAGGAAGGATACCAGCAACGTCCTTTTCTGGGGATTTTTCTAGGCCTGGAAATTAAAGTTATATAGCTAGAATCATATTTAAATCTAGGGACTTTGAAAAAAGTATGTATGCATTGTTATATATCAAATTGAATCATGTGATTGATTCGATTGGGATTTTCAAATGTGACACATATCACGCAATGGAACTTAGTTCTCACATTTAATCAAACTATGTTTTATGACAACTACCTAAACCAGGAGGCACATCCCGAATACTCAAGTAGGTAGAGAAGTTTAAATTGAGGTTCAAGTGTAAACGTGCTTACATAATGAAAGACTATATATGTACAAATGGTTTCCTTCCCTTTTGTTCAGTCATGGTATTCAGTTTCCTTAGTAAAATACTTGTGGCATGATCATAATCAAGGAAACTGAGTGTCTTCTTGGGTGGCATAATATTTCTTTTAATGCCAACTTGAGGTCAATTGGATGCATAATTCTATGTTTAAGAGTCTAAATGTGAATTTCCTAACATACATCTACATTATCTTAATTACAACATAGAATTTGAAGTGGTTAGGATATATGTAAAGAAGTTCAAAGCCATACGATTCGAAAGAATTGCACCAAAACTACATACAATGTTACCACCCAAATGAGTGAGTAAGGACAATATCACATCAACCCGAGTACCTATACTCCAAAACCATCGTTTATATCTTAACAAAAGATTAAGTGTGGCTAGTGTATTTCGACCTTGCTCCATTTTTTAATACATACAAGAGTAATGGTAGTTAGATAGGGGGAAGAATCTCATGCCAGGGTTTAGTCCAGTCATCAATTTTTCCTTCTCCTACTACTCAGTCCACTCATCCATTTTTTTCTCTAGGAATAACATATATAATATAGCATAAACCAACACCATCTCACCTAGACAATTTTGCATAACCTATTGACCATCAATACCCACTTATTGTTTTGTTTATTCCCTTACAAAAATATGATCAAAAGCATTCAATTATAGAAACAACCTAGTGGTATATAGAGTAATATAACTACAAATTATTGGATTATTTAATTATCTCATTTGAGGTTTTCAATCTCTCCCTTCTCTCGATCAATGAATAGGGAATATGGAATGGTTTCCATTGTTTTTCTATTGGATTAACCTTTGTAGAATGGTATTTGTAGTCCAATAAGAAGAGATTAGGTTTTGAGGTGGTAACCCTCTCTAATCCTTAATGTAACTTCGAATTTTTGGGAATTTTTTGTTCTAATTTCAGATTGGGTATGGCACATTATACAAATCAGATTTGAATATATGATGTATTGTTGGGATGATCTTCAATAGAAGGATCTCATACCTTGTCTACTTCATCTTTAGTGTAATGTTATGGTTGTTCCTTTATGGTTTAATTTTTGCACATTAAACCATGAAGGAAAACCGAATAAAAGTGCAAGTACTTTTGGTAAATAGATGTTTTAGATAGAAATTGAAGTCTACTATTTTGAAAATTGGATTTTATTTTATTGTAGTGGAAGGTTTACCTTTGAGTTTTGTTTGATTCAAATTTGTGGTTACACAAGCTTGCATCTCATTTAAAAATTAGGGTTTTATAGGTTAATTAAGATTTTAAGCTAAATACTTGTGTGTATTGGTTCAATAAAAAATACTATGTCGTGTTAAGGTTTCCATCACAATTTATGCAACTATTTCCAAGTAATCCATGCATATTAGGGTGTTTTAATCATAGAAACTCAAGTGTTCATATACGAATAAACCTTAACCTACTCAAGAATTTGAACCTCCATGTTAATACAAGCCTAATCACCTCACTTGTTGATAGACCACATTCTTGTTATTCAAATCATGTAAAATCTTGTTTCAGGAGGTCTTTTTAAATATACACATATTTTCAAGAATTTAAAAAATTCCCTTAGAAAGATTATATTCTAATCATAAATCTAATTTTAAAAGCTTTGTTTCTGCTATATTTTAGTTACAAAATAATTTATATAATGCATTTTTTACGAACCAAATTGCAACTTTTTCTTAGTTTACAAAAGATACAGATTCTATATTTTGAATTTTCAAACTAACCAAATTACCAACTTTTGTTAACACGGAAAATATGTTTTATTAAAAAATTAAAAACAATTTGGAGATTTCATTTTCAATTTGGAGGTTTTATTCAGTATCGCATTGTATGCCAACAATTTAATGTCAATTCGTTGGAGGAGGTTATCAATTATTTACAATCTATCTACCAAGAAGGCTGAATAAGCTCAAGCTCAATCATAGGCTTCTAATATTACTCTTGATGTTGAGGACTCCGAGGCAGAGAAGAGTCTAGAGGACTTGATGCTTAGTTATGTCATTGGAGATAAAGGGAAAGACAAGTTTGACTGGGAACTGGTTACTACTTGGTTTAAGTTTCTTCGGGAAACATATAGGAACATGCTTTAAATACTTCACAATAATTCAAATCTTGAAGCATTATATGCGGTAATAATTAGTTAAATATATTTGTGTTGGAATAGATGAAACAGTCTCCTCAGTATTTTGTATTAATTGCTGTAGAGATGGTGCTGCTTCCAATAGATAACTATGGTGAAATTTTGGATTTCACTTGAATCTCTCACTAACAAATCCAAATGATCGATTCTAATCCCAACAGTGGATGCATTGTCAATGATTCACACTGGCCTCTTTAGTATAGGAGCTTAAGTGTCAACTTAATCATTGACAATAGAGGCACATGTTACGCATCTAGTTGATACTGGATGTAACATCATTTTTTTTATAAAAATAAAAATGATTGGGTTTGTTTTGTGTAGTATAAATGTCGTTATTAAAATATTTTTTTATTTAGGTCATCATTCTATTATGTCTTACTACAGTCCTGATTGGATGTACAGATGACTGCACATCAAGCTTTCCATTTTTGTTTGTAATATAAGTAGACAATAGAGTTTCGATGAATTTGTGAGATAATTCAGAATCTCCTAGTCAAATTGAATAGAACTTATCTGAATTTACTTGAGAGTTTGCAGCTTTACCTTGATACATGGTTTGAGCAACTCAAGGCTGCAAGTGAGGTTGAGATATGGAAGATTGGTGAACTAAGTTTAACTTGTCATTTTGCTTTGCCTTATACTATTTCTTATGACTGACATCATTTGATTATGCAGGAATCTTTTCGCTCTATAGAAGATATTTATGGTATTATGTGCATGGTTAAGAAGACTCCTATCCCACAATTGATGCCAATATACTATTCAAAGCTAACAAAGATATTTTGGGTATAAGAAAGTCATTCGTATCATGGCTATGCATGGTACAAGCTCTATATCCTTCAAAAAAGCTACAATAAAAACTTGACACAAAAGGATTTGCAGCTAATGGAATCATCTGTATTTTTTACCACCATTTCTATTATGCCATATGATCACAAGCATGGAGCTCACCATTTTCAACTTGAGAATGAGAAGGAGAGGAGTTTAAGAATGGCTACTCTTTTGGGATTTAGTTGGATCCTAAAAATGACACCAACGAAATGGTATGGTGCTCAAAACAAGGGCTTGAGTATGATGTTGTATGAGATGTTTGCTTATGTATAGTTCTTTCTAATATTTTTAGAGTTCTTCCATTTTGTCTTCTAATATATGTATTTGGTTTCTACAGTTATTAGACCCAACACTAATTTCTTAATTGGGAAGTATAATATCTAAATCCTGAGCTTCTTAAGAATTTTAAGAATCAAATTGAAATGATTTTTCTTTAAGTTGCTGAGAATTCAAAGAACCCCTATTCTACTCTGCACTCTTTGCTCGGACATTTTTTTTTTAACATGCTACACAATTTTGATTATAATGTAATGAAATTTGGAAACCATACCTTTGGTTAATGTACTTTTTTCGGTGTAATTGTTGTCTTCATTATGTGTCAAGTTTCCAAATGTGGCATGACATATGTTCCACAAGAAGTGAAGTATTTGTATCATCTAATGGAAAATGGTTTCCACCATTTAGAGCTTGCTAAAAATATTCAACCACTGCTAGGAAAGCTCTCTAAACTTAGTCGCAAATTTTCTTCAACTTCTCCTTTCCCAGTAGTGCAGCTGGAGTAGTACATTCCTACTTTAGAAAGGATAACTACTTTGAGAGAGTTACAACAAGTGAGATTTAGTACTTATTCTCATTCGGTCATGCTCTTTACTATTTTGTAGTATTAGAACTTTTGATTTGTAAATGTAGACAAACTTTTAGATTTTTACAACATAGAGCATTCATGGGAGTAATTCTTACTGAATTCAGTTCATTATTTTGTATTAAATTATGAGGTGACAACCAACACTTTGATTTATTTCCTTTTTATTTTTGTTGGAAGTTTTATATACTTATCATCTGTCTACTAAAAAGCACAACTGGATGTTCCAGGTATCACAAGTGTATCAAATAATGAAAATCGTATCCCTTTCAAAGATGATACCATTTTCTGATTTTGTTATTGTAGAGAAGCTTAGTGAGGATTTTGTGAAATACAATGTATTACAACTGAAGATTGATCATTTAAAAGGAACCGCACAGTTTGGCAGTGAGGTGAAGAAATTTAATTTTTTGGTTTCCATAATTTTGAACACTAAATCAAGATTCCCCTTTGAATATGATGCTTATGTGCATGGAGTGTTTTTTAGAGTGAGGATGTCATAAGGTACTTGGTGGATTTATTTGTGTAGGACCTTGAGTCAGACAAGAATCAAAATAATTTAACTATTATCATGAAGAACTTAAGCAGGGATAGAAGCCTCATCAATTTTCCTTCTGCTGAAAAAATCACTAAATCTCCTCAACACTTCCCAATATTGCTTGAGATCATAGAGAAAGAGCATAGAAATATGCTTTCTTGCAAATTCTTGATTTAGATGCATAAGGAGGAGAAAGAGAGGCAATTTCTTGAAATGGTATGTACCATATTAGTTTTTTTTAGCTATGCGGTTATTGCATATTGTAGATCATTGGAGTATCCAAGTTTCTTGGGACAAATTTGTTTTCTTTCATTGGTATTGAGAAGGAACAAGAAGAAGAGTCCAAGAGATTGAAGAAATAAAGAATAACTAAAGCAGTAAAACATAACAGACTTGCATCTAAGTATACAAAGAGAGAAGAGCAGAGAATTCGAAGGGAGATTGAAGAGTATGAATTGGAAGAAGCCCAAGCTTTTCTTCAAGATGTTGAGATAAGGAGAGGGAAACATGGACAAAAACAAGTTTTTGAAGGGGTATGGACTATTGACCTAGATTTCTAATTTACTATGGTTATGTTCAAGGTCTTGCAAATTTTATCTTTTTTTTTGTTGTAGAGGAATTCTATGCCTGAAAGACACTTATGCTATTCTTCCTTCTGATTATTCTCTCATGGAAAAAGGTTACGAAGCAAATCCTCATGGAATGGGATCTTTATGAGAAACTTAAGGAAAGGCAGGAAATGGAACTCAAACTCCAGAAATGAGCAAAAACCATGGATTACCTATAAAGTGCAAAAAGAGAAGAACATTCCCCTCTTATTGAAGCAGCATATCAAAATCACTTGGTAGATGATGAAATATTCTTCACAAAGGAACAACAGGTGAGCATGATCTTGACCCTGTTTTTCCTAGTTGGATGTTCAAGCAATTGAAATTGCCTCTAGATTCCATCATGCGAGTAACATTAGTTTTAGAATGGATAATTTAAATAGGATTTATGCAAATTCTTGAAATTAAGCAGTTATAAGTTTTAATTGTATATCTCCATTAGTCTCTCGCTAACATCGTACTTCTACAATGACAGCAGGCAATTGAACAAAGCAAACAACAACATGCTGCAGATAGTTTGGACAAGACTAGTGTTACACAAATGTTGAATGACGAGGTAGGGTTTTGCATTTTTTTATAGATATTATGGGTATTGCATCCTCTATTTTTCTTACTGTAACTAATTTATTTGGATTTTTTTGGGTAATGCAAAATATCTTTCAAAATTTGGTTTGTTTTGGCAATGCAAAATATCTAGGAGGTTAAAATTTAATGATGTTGGAGATAAATTCCAGTTCTTGAGATTTAGTATTTTTCTACATTGATTTGATAAGGTTGTTTCTTTGAATATATTTTTTAATCTAGTGACACCACGAAGGAACTAAGCCCTTTTCTAGAATATTTTAAAGTGAACTTGTTGTTTGTAGAAGTGAAGACATCCAACATTCTTGAAGACATTTGAAAACTCACTTGGCAACTCCACTAGCACTGAAATGATATATGATGGTTATATGTTTTTCAAATTCCATATCAGTTTGTCATATGTTGAATATTTAAGTTAAGAAGTATGGCATTTTTAGAAGAATCACGGATTAAATAATGCTTCAATCCATTATCTTTCTTGGGTATACCATGTAATATGAACCAATGGTTTGTTCCATATTGTGAAAAGAACATTCAAAAATTCTAAGAACATGCCGACTAAGTTGTACTTCTTGTTACATATTTTATTGAATTCATTTCAATATTCAATGTTACCCATGAGGTGTTATGATGAAAATGTTTGTGTGTTCCTTGGAAGATGATGCATGAGATTTGTTTTATGCCCCACATTGGGGGAGATATTCCAATGATCAAATAGGTTCAACATTGTTGTGAGCAAGAGCTTATATTATTGTAGTCCAAAAGAGATATTTTTGACTTGGGTTTTATCAAGGAATTTTGCAAGCATTGGGATGTTAGCTACGTCGAACATCTTGAAGGATCACAATTTGCACATGTTTTGGTTGAGAATTGTTATAGATCGAGAAAGAAGTTTGATAATTTGATGCTTGCACATGATGATAACCCCTTGGAGGATATATTGACTGAAAATTAATGAAAAATATGATGCATGTGCGTCCTTATTGGGTTTCTCCATTGAAATAAGGATGAACCAACCACCTAGAAACAAATCACAATAGCATAGAAATAATGACAAACAAGATTATGTATTCAATATATTTGTGAAGAAAAGCATCTTATACAATAGATAAATGCAATGATAAACGAACCATAGCTGATTCAACTAGCCCCCCTATTCTTCCTAGCTTAATCCCACTACACAAAAGGTAAAATTCTATACAACATTTTGCCATAAAACAACATAAGATTCAAATCTACAGAGCTCCAAAACACATTTATATGTTGTTACGTTGTGTGTTGTAGAGTGGCATGATCATAATCAAGAAAATTGATCATCTTCCTGGGTGGCATAATATTATTCTTTTTAAATGCAACTTGAGGTGAATTGGATGCATAATTATATGTTTAAGAGTCTAAATGTGAATTTCCTAACATAAATCTACATTATCTTGATTACATCATAGGACTTGAAGTAGTTAGAATATATCTAAAGAAGGTCATATCCATACGATTTAAAGTGGTTAGCATATATATAAAGAAGGTCAGATCCATTTAGACTACTTTATTAGGTCTCTCGATTCAGAAACAATGTTGGGATTATTAGTATTTTCTTAGAATTACAAATGATGCAATATTGGTGTTAATATTGCCCCTTTCCCCAAATTTTAAAGGCTTCTAGCTCAATGGAAGAGTGCCTGCTTTACAAGCAGGAGGTTGAAGGTTCTATTCCTTCATTCCCTAATGATATTGCAATATTGATATTTTTAATAAAATATATTTTATTATGATTTATTATGTCTACAAGGGGGTTCTAAACTAACTTCATATGTCACTATGTGTTGGAGTCATTATCCAACCACACATCATTATTTGGCTTATTTTATCCTAATTTATGACTTATCCTAATTTTTTACTCAAATATGTGACTACATCATCAAACTGGATCTCCTCCTTCAATCAAGGAGCCTAACTGAGTCTTCTCTTTCAATCGGGGAGACTAACTGAACCTCCTCCTTCAATCAGGGAGAAAATATGGGTTGATCTACTTGACATATGTTCCTCATTTAGTCAACTGGAGGTTGTTCCACCTACCTTTCAATTAAACTGGAGCTCTAAAGACACCTTCCTCATGATTTAACCTAACTTTGGTTAATTGCAGTTAACTAGAGCAATTAAAGGAACCTCCACCTACTTTTGGTTACTCAGTTAAGTTCATCTCAACTAAATAAAGTCAGATAGGTGACCTCACCTACTTTTGGTGACTCAGTTCAGTTCATCTCAGCTAACTGAAGTCAGATAGGAGCCCTCACCTACTTGTTGGCATGTAGCTGAGTTCTATTCAGTTAGACTCAGTCCAAACTACCTCTGAATTAGTTAGAGTCAATTATGTTGAGTTAAGTGATTAACTGATGTGCAAAGTGGTGTCTAACTGATAGCTATGCCACTATCATGCACCCAATTCAAATGACATCTCTTGGATTCGAATCACATGTCTCTTTATGCCATTGTATTGCATTTTAATCTATTATTCTAATTAATGATAAACAAATATACAACTACAAGTCTTTTGCAATGTTCATGTCATTTCTTTAAGTAAAGTTGATATGTTAAATCTATAGTAAGTTTATGTCTTGGTACTTAGATTTTTGTGCCTCAATTTTATATGGTATCAGAGCCATGGAAGGACAAGGAAACTCTTCTATAGAAGATACAATGGATATTTGATGAATATGGAGCAAATTTGCTCAAAATTATTTGAACTCTGCACTAGAAGCGGAAAGTGTTCAACATAAGTCCTAGAAAAATAGCCTTGCTCCCTCTGTATTTTGTCTAGAGAATTCTATCCATGCGTGAATAAAACTCCAAAAGTGAAGGTTATTCGACCTTATTTTGATTGTTTTGTGTGATTACAGGTATCTCAAGAACTTCTATTTCATTCGCTACAACTGCAAAATGCACTCCTTTTCAAGAAATATTCTCACTCCTTTCAACTATCCTCAGTTGAAAGAGTATATTGAGATACCATTGCACTCAAAAGGAATCTATAGAGTCACCATGGGCACAGAGATAGGTCCAAATGCAGTGATAGAGAAGGAAAAATATTGGAACAAACTAGATGAAGTGTATGGTTTAATATGTCTCTCCATTTCTAAGGATCTTATTTTCCATCTCTCTAGATTGAAGACTCCCAAGGAAGTGTGGAAAAAACTTGAAAAACTCTTTGGAAAGAAATATTATTTGAAAGCCTATTAGTTAGAGAATGAACTTTTCTCTCTCAATATAGAAAAATTTGAGACCATCAATGAATTCTTCACCAAGTTTAACCACCTAGTGCTCCAAATGAAGCAATCTGAAGTTGAGAAGAAATATTATCAGCTCATTCTTTCTATCCTTTCGAAGCTAGGACTAGACTACTTTGTCTTTGTATCTACATTCCATATCAAAAATCTTATAATTCCAAATTGGAAGATGCTGACCCTAAATGCATTCATTGAGTCTCTTACCAATGAGCATGATAAACTTGTTCAGATGGGATCCTTGAGATCCTCCAAATATCAAGATTTATTTGCTAGAGGACCCAAAGATTCGAATGAAAAATAAAAGCAAAAGAAATAGAAGACTAAGTTTGACCCTCCCAAGCAGAAGGAGAAAAACCAGCAGTTAGATGAGCCCTCGGGTTTGAGGAAAAATAGGCAATGGGGAAAAGAGAAGACAAAATGCTTTTACTGTGCTACAGTATTTCATACCAAAATATCTTACATAAAGAGAACTATTCATAAAATGGCCCTTATCCTTGATAAAACCAACATTACTCTTCCAGAATGCACAAGGAAGAAATATACTGTAGATTAGAACAATCATCTTGAAAAAGGACATGCACTCATGGATAATGTTTCGAAAGCTAGAGCTCCCCTCATTGACTCTGGTGATTCAAATCATATGGTTGCATGCAAGGGTTCTTTCACATCACTGCATTCTAACAGCTGCATCTCCATCCACATGGGATATGACTCTCAAGTCTCATCAAAAGAAAAAGGTACTATCAACGTAGAACATGGTAGCTTTAAAAATGTTCTATATGTTCCCTCTTTAGCTTTAAACTTGTTGTCTGTGTATCAAATGACACAGACTGGTTTGCCTAAAAGAGATTTATTTGGCCCTAATGATGTTGATATATCTGATATAGCTACAAGAAAACTCATTGCTGTAGGGAAATCAAATCATGCTGCTAAGACCTATGAGTTTTCCAATTTTATTCCTGATTCAAATCCTAGTTCCCTCTTAACTCATGGGAATGAGGTCAAACGACTGTGGAATTATAGGTTTTTACACCTAAACTATAAATATTTTCAGCTGATACAAAATTATTCCATGGTGGAAGGCCTTCTGACAATCAAATCCTCAAAAGGGATCTGCAAGGGATGCATAGTTGGCAAGCATCCTGAGCATAAGTTTAGTCAGGGAAAAGATAGCAGAGCCACATGTATTTTGGGGTTGATACATTCTTATATCAGTGTTCCAATGCCAAAAACATCCATGAATGGCTCGAGGTATGTGATTAACTTAATATATGACCCTTCAATATTTACATGGGTCTACTTTCTCAAAAAGAAATTGGAAGTTCTTGAAAAAATCTTAAATTTTAAAGCTTCCGTTGAGACTGCTACTAGGAGCAAGATCAAATCTCTCAGATCTTATAATTAAGGTAAATACATTAAATCATATATTCTGCAACTTTTTTCATAAAGTGGGATCAATATCCATCACACTATTCCCTACACACCTCAACAGAATGGTGTAGTGGAAAGGAAAAACCGAGCACTAAAGGAGATGACAGCCTGTATGCATCTAAGAATTTGAAAGAAAATATTTGGGATGAGGATATGAATGTTTATACATACATTCATAACAAGGTCCCACATTCACCCATAAAATGGAGAACACCTTTCAAATCTTACATTGGTCACAAGCCTGATGTGTCGAATCTCAGGTTTTTTCAGGTACACTGCTTGGGCTAGAATTCCACTGGATAAAAGAAATTATTTGCAACCACCGAGTTTTGAGTGTATCATTATTGGGTACGATGAAGAAGAAAAATGATATAAGCTCTTGAATATCAGAAATAAAAATATAATCATCTAGATAATTTTTCTCTTTGAAGAACCTCTTCAATATTTGAAACTAGTAGAGGAAGAAACTACAAAACCGCTTCCTCTTTCTAATGAATAATTTGGAGATGAAAGTGAAAGTTTGTGCTCTGATATTTCAGATGTAATGTATGATACTAGTGAGCATGAAATACAAGGTTCTAAATCATATCTGAATGATGTTAGTGATTGAGAAAAATATGAAGAAACTTGAACTTTAAAACTTTAATTCATAATAATAGTGCATATAAATCTCATCAATACTCCAAAGACATAAATCAAACCATAGAACACAAGATATACCCTGGGAAAACCTCTACTAATTTAGAGGATAAAAAACCCATCCAATGATCTTAGAGTATGATATATTATTAGCAGAGAATGATTACAACACAATAGCAGATTGCTTTCACAGAGAGCACCAGAGATTAGAGATTGAATGGAACACCGTATCCAACTTGCCAAGTGCATATCACTTTAATAACAAGTCAAATTAGGTTTTACAACAAAAATAGAATGGTTGCATGTAGAAACAACTTGTTAACATTTAGAACACTGATCCATCTTTAATCATGCACCCATACTGATCTGGTGTCAAGCTGGCACTCCATAATTACCTTCCACATGAAGATATGTGCCATCCATTAATTAACTAACTCTAACTAAGTAGTTAACTGAGTTGAACTGAATGTAACTGAGTTGAACTGAATGTAGATGAACAGAACTAAAGGTAACTAAACAGAAATGAATGTAACTGAGTTGAACTGAATGTAATTGAACAGAACTGAATGTAACTGAACTGAACTGAATGTAACAGAACAGTAACTGAATGTAACCGAACATAACTAGTGCTTCTCCATCGGTGTTTATTTCCAGCAATCACTTGCATAAATTAAGGAGTTTATTCCTTAATTAACTGAACTTGTTTACCATAACTAATACTCAACTGATATCTATTCAATTCGAGTTTACTTGGTGGCAACATATGCAATTCGAGTTCTCTCTATTTCTCTATGCTTATATTAAATATCTCTGCATGGTCCATATGTGTTTTTATTAAATAATCATCTTTATTATATCATACTCATAAGATCGTTTCCAAACCTATGATCATCATTGTATTTCCCCAGGTCATATAGTCATAACATGCTAAATTAAATCACTCTACGGGTAGCTAATCCCTAAAG
Source organism: Pseudotsuga menziesii (assembly GCA_001517045.1). Lineage (NCBI taxonomy): Eukaryota > Viridiplantae > Streptophyta > Pinopsida > Pinales > Pinaceae > Pseudotsuga > Pseudotsuga menziesii. The sequence continues at coordinate 537,806 of LPNX011092235.1, read as the reverse complement.
GATACTTGTAACACCTATTGACCATGATTGTCCATACATCACATAGTAACTCTACTTTACATAGTAAAGTACACCACCTCACATCATGAGGATATTCATAGGACTACACAAGCCTACTATCCACCTCAGTCGTATGAGGATATTCGTAGGGATGTACAAGCCTATTGTCCACCTCAGTCGTATGAGGATATTCCTAGGGATACACAAGCCTACTGTCCACCTCAGTTGTATGAGGATATTCGTAGGGCTACACAAGCCTACTATCCACCTAGTCGTATGAGGATATTCGTAGGGATACACAAGCCTACTGTCCACCTCAGTCATATGAGGATATTCGTAGGGCTACACAAGCCTACTTTCCACCTCAACCATATGAGGATATTCATAGGGCTACACAAGCATACTATCTTGATATTACTCACAATACTTTACAACATCACCACCTCAATCATATGAGGATATTCGTAGGACTACACAAGCCTACTATCCACCTCAATTATATGAGGATATCCGTAGGGCTACACAAGCCTACTGCATCACCACCTCAATCATATGAGGATATTCGTAGGGCTACACAATCCTACTATCCACCTCAATCATATGAGGATATATGTAGGAATACACAAGCCTACTGCATCACCACCTCAATCAGATGAGGATATTTGTAGGACTACACAATTATACTATCTTGCTATTACTTACAAGACTGGAGAATGACTCCTGATGCTGTAATATCAACATTCCCTCTCAGGGAGTGAGACATTCTCTGCCATATCAAGCTTATCTTGGAAGTGTTTAAACTTCGTCACAAATAGAGGCTTGTCACAAATTTGCAATCTTCTCATCAGTACCTATATACTAGAACTCATGACCATGACTTCAATGATGTAAAACTTCATCTCGAATGTGTTTGATCATAAACACATCCAGGGTTTTCAAGAAAGCTTGACTATTAACACCTAATGACTGTAGGCTCAAGTATTTCACCCTAGTAGGTAGCATCCCATGCTACACTACTCCTCAGTATGTAGTACTATCCGCAAAAACACATTTTTCTTTTGTAGTACTCTCATACATACATTTTTCTTCTGTAGTACTAGCCGCAATACACTTAGCTTTTGTAGTACTAGCCTTAAATTACATCACTTATCTTAGGCTAAAACAATAGCTGGATAGCACAATCAAATAATAGGTCAGCCATGTATCAAATACAATAAAGAGCCTATTCCAATGTACCTCAAAGGTACTCAAACATATTCTTAGTAGTAAGCATAAAACATAACAGGTCTGCTCAAAGATCAACCATCTACTTACACAAAGTAGCATCATCTAGATCCAATCCAGGATAAAGTTCCTCTAAACTAGAAACCATGGATTTTTTTTTTAAATCCATCACATACAACATTGTACAACAAATGTGTAATAACATGCAGAAAGAAATACTTATATTTTCTTTCATTCTTCAACATTTGTTGACTTCTTAAATCTTCTGTTATCTGGAGAAGTTCTTTGTGAGAATGCCATTCTCTGTAATGTTCTTCAAGTCATGGTCACTTTCTCAGCGATCCTTCTCTTTATATTTGCAGCACCCCAACTACCTCTCTGAGAGGTTGTAACTATTCTCTAATAGTCCAGACTATAAATAGTCTCTGATACTTTTGACCATGTCTCTTCTCATGTGGATTCTCTCCACAAGCTATCACAGCCCTCGGCTACCTAAGTCATGTACGATGACTAACTGGTGGGGACTTTATCTGTTGTTTCCCATGAAGACATATCAATACTCCCTATTCAACTAAAGGATTTATTATGTACTATACCAAGCTTGTCCCGGACAAAAGCTTAGTAAGAATGCTGGCAATGCTACTCATCTATGGATATGTACCATGTCTCAAATATAACTGACTAGAACCCTCAAAATCTTTACTGCTTTTCAACATGCTCTATCTAAAGAAACACATGTGATAATCATACATTACTGATAATCATGCAACCCAACATTCATATCTCATGAATCAATCATGCATCTCTATATTTATGAAACAAGCATGCAATGTATATTCATATATTTATGAAACAAGCTTGCATCCTTTATATTCATAATCATGCATGCACTATATTCATATTTTATAAAATAATCATGCATGCTCTATATTCATATCTTATGAACAATCATGCATCCTCTATAGCCATATTTTATAAAATAATCATGCATGATCTATATTCATATCTTATGAACAATCATGCATCCTCTATATGACTGTAATGAAACCATTCAAAAGCATATAGATCTAAGTAGCATATAATAATAAAAAATTGGGTACTTATCTTTTTATTGTTTTGCATGCTCCCTCTTGATCTCTGCTTCCTTGTGAATATTACTGTAGTCCCTCGGTCATGATCTCTTTGCAAATTTGAGTGCATGCATGAGGTAGCAAATCTATGCATGGAGAAACTGGATCCCATGCAACCTGAAGTGAATGTTCTTCTTTCAAACAAAACTTCTTCCAATGATATTCCTCTTCTTTGGATGATATCTCAACTCTATTAGGCTCTCATTATACACAAGATCCAATGAATAATGATAATATCCAACTTACAACTCTTGGGGTTGTTCCATCAATTGGTCGATTTTGAGAAAATGGCCATAACACGAATTCTGATAATTTCATCTTCAAATGCCTGATTGTATCTCTCACACAGTTGCATATTTTTGAAATATTCTCACGAGTAAGCTAAATCGTCCAATTTCAGAAGTGAGTTTTCAATCGTTTTGTCTAATTCCACCCGGATTGATCAAAATGTCTCCATGAAATTTGTCTCCTGAAAAGTGATGGAAATGGTGCATGTTGACTTGGTCTTTAATTCACCCTGCATAAAGAGTCCTCACTCAATGAGGTCAAGTAAACATCTAGATCATTCTCCTCAAGAATGATTCACACTCTTGCCTTCAATTTGGAAGTATATTCAAATTGGTCTTCTGGTTGGATGGAGATTGATGCTATGGCTCCAAGCTCTTTGCTCAATACTTCTCAAGATCACGTAGGATTTAGTTGCTTGCACAAACTAAGCTCTTGCACACCCTTCCTCTGATACCATGTTAGTGATTGAGAAAAATATGAAGAAACTTGAACTTTAAAACTTTAATTCATAATAACAGTGCATATAAATGTCATCAATAATCCAAAGACATAAATCAAACCATAGAACACAAGATATAGCCTGGGAAAAACTCTACTGATTCAGAGGATAAAAAACCCAGCAAATGATCTTAGAGTATGATAGATTATTAGCAGAGAATGATTACAACACAATAGTAGATTGCTTTCATAGAGAGCACTAGAGAGTGGAGATTGAATGGAACACCGTATCTAACTTGCCAAGTGCATAGCACTTTAATAACAAGTCAAATTAGGTTTTTCAACAAAAATGGAATGGTTGCATGTAGCAACAACTTGTTAACACTTAGAACACTGATCCATCTTTAATCATGCACCCCATACTAATCTGGTGTCATGCTGGCACTCCATAATTATCTTCCACATGAAGATATGCGCCTTCCATTAATTAACTAACTCTAACTGAGTAGTTAACTGAGTTGAACTGAATGTAACTGAACAAAACTAAAGGTAACTAAACAGAACTGAATGTAACTGAGTGAAATGAATGTAACTGAACAAAACTGAATGTAACTGACCCAAACTAAATGTAACTGAACAGTAACTGAATGTAACCAAACAAAACTAGTGCTTCTCCATTGGTGTTTATTTCCAACAATCACTTGCATAAATTAAGGAGTTGATTCCTTAATTAACTGAACTTGTTTACCATAACTAATACTCAACTGATATCCAGTCAATTCGAATTTACTTGGTGGCAACATATGCAATTCAAGTTATCTCTCTTTCTCTATGCTTATATTAAATATCTCTGCATGGTCCATATGTGTTTTCATTAAATAATCATCTTTATCGTATCATACTCATAAGATCATTTCCAAACCTATTGCCTTGGGTCATATGGTCACATGCTAAAGTAAATCACTCTAGGGGTAGCTAATCCCTAAAGGAGACTTGTAACACCTATTTCCCATGACTAGACATACATCACATAGTATATCTACTTTACATAGTAAAGTACACCACCTCACAACATGAGGATATTCATAGGACTACACAAGCCTACTATCCACCTCAGTCGTATGAGGATATTCGTAGGGATACACAAGCCTATTGTCCACCTCAATCATATGAGGATATTCGTAGGGCTACATAAGCCTACTGTCCACCTCAGTCATATGAGGATATTCGTAGGGCTACACAAGCCTATTGTCCACCTCAACCATATGAGGATATTCGTAGGGATACACAAGCCTACTATCTTGATATTACTCACAAGACTTTACAACATCACCACCTCAATCATATGAGGATATTCGTAGGACTACACAAGCCTACTGTCCACCTCAATCATATGAGGATATTCGTAGGACTACACAAGCCTACTGTCCACCTCAACCATATGAGGATATTCGTAGGGATACACAAGCCTACTATCTTGATATTACTCACAAGACTTTACAACATCACCACCTCAATCATATGAGGATATTCGTAGGACTACACAAGCCTACTGTCCACCTCAATCATATGAGGATATTTGTAGGACTACACAAGCCTACTATCCACCTCAATTATATGAGGATATTCGTAGGGCTACACAAGCCTACTGCATCACCACCTCAATCATATGAGGATATTCATAGGGCTACACAAGCCTACTTTCCACCTCAATCATATGAGGATATTCATAGGACTACACAAGCCTACTGCATCACCACCTCAATCAGATGAGGATATTTGTAGGAATACACAATTCTACTGTCTTGCTATTACTTACAAGACTAGAGAATGACTCCTAATGCTGTAATATCAACAAATGAGCCCACTCATCTTCCAAAATGGGAATAAAATAAGCTCTCCTTCGCCCGATCAAACATTGGAAATCCTACTGATCCAAGAAGGACTCAAGGAGACCATCAAAGAGAAGGTATTTCTCTTTCTTGCACTGGTAATTTTATGTCCAAGAATTTATATATGATGGTTGGATCTTATCCTAAGTCATATTATCATTCCTAAAATGATCTAAGATGGTAAGATGCCATGGATGAAGACTATCAATCTCTTCAAAAAAATGCAACCTCGGAGCTAGTTTCCCTTCCACCTGGGAGAAAACTTATTCAATGAAAATGGGTCTATAGAACTAAGTTTTCTGAATATGGATCAACCTGAAAATATAAATCTTGGTTGGTAGCAAAAGGCTTCTCACAATTCCAAGGAGTGTACTATACAAAAACCTTTGCATCAATGGGAAAAATGAATTATATTCAGCTAGTTTTAGCCATTTCCGCATCCAAACCCTGGGAGGTGCACCATATGTATGTAAGGAGTGATTTTATTCATGGGTATATGAAAGAATAGATATACATGAAGCATCCTAAGGGGTACATATCATACCCAACATTATTTTTCATACTTCGGAAATCATTGTATGGATTGAAACGGGCCCCAAGAGCTTGGTATGCAAAGGTGGACTCTTTTATGTTATCACAAAACTTTGCAAGATGTGACTCTGATACAAATGTGTACCTACAACAATACAAAGGTTTTTTACTCATTATAGTTCTATATATTTATTATTTTTTAATTACAATAAGTACACTTGCTTCAATCAGCTTCATAAAAACCGTTTTGCATGAAGCATTTGACATGAGTGATTTAGGCCTGCTAAGGCGATTTCTTGGCTTGGAAATCACTAAAGATTATGATTGGATAATGATTAGCCAATAAAAGTATGTTTTATACCTTATAATTAAGTTTATTATGGCTGATTGTAAGGCTTCAACTTTCCTATTCCTCTCAAGAACCAATCTTGAGGAAGGAAAATCTACACCGGAGGTGGATTCTAGTATCTACAGGCAATTGATTAGAAGCGTTCTATACTTGACAAATTCAAGGCCTGATATTTGTTATGCCATGAATGATGTATCAAGTTAAATTTAGAAGCCTCATGATTTTTATTTGAGGGAATCCAAGAGGATTCTGCAGTACGTGCATAGTACTAGAAACTATGGCATCCACTATGCTACAAATTTTGATCTAGACTTGGTGGGATTCACAGATTCAAATTGGGATGGAGATAGCATTGATCGGACATATAAATCTGGCTATGTTTTCATGTTTGGTTGTGGGCCTTTTTTTTGGTAAAAAAAAAATCAGAAAGCCATTTCCCTATCTTCAGTAGAGGCAGAGTACATGGGAGCAGTCAATGCATCCATTCAGGCAGTTTGGCTGCAAGGTATTCTAGCAGAGTTTGACATTGGTAGTACTACTTCGAATGTCATATTTTGTGACAATAAAAGTGATATCATGATCTCGACAGATAATTTTCAAAGACAGAGAACCAAAAAAATCGAGATCCACATGCACTACATCAGAGAGCTTGTGCCTGATAGAACAATTGTTATGCAATATTGCCCCACAGATGAGAAAAATGTAGACATTTTCACCAAGAACTTCACTGAGAAGAAGTTCTCTTACCTCCGTTCCATTTTGTGGGTGAGTTCCATCATGGTGAAGTCAGATTAGTTCTTTAGTGTTCAGTTAGAGGGGGGGTTCTTTCCCACTGGTTTTTCCCTATTTTCCTCACTTAGTTATTTTGAGCATTTTAGAATTATTTTTTGTAAAGGGTGACCTATGTCCTTTGTTGTTGGGACCCTAGTATTTACTCCTCCACATTATATTAGCTTAAGGGGTTGGGTGTTGGAGTCATTATCCAAGCACATTTCACTTATTTTAGCCTAATTTTCCACTTATCCTAAGTTTTGACTCAAATATGTGACTGCATCATCAAATTGGATCTCCTCCTTCAATCAAGGAGCCTTATTGAGTCTTCTCCTTCTATCAAGGAGACTAACTAGGCCTCCTCCTTCAATCAAGTAGAAAATATGGGTTTATCTACTTGACATATTCACCTCATTCAGTTAACTAGAGGTTGTTCCACCTACCTTTCAGTTAAACTAAAGCTCCAAAGGCGCCTTCCTCATGATTTCACCTAATTTTGGTTAATTGCAGTTAACTGGAGCATTTAAAGGTTCCTCCACCTACTTTTGGTGACTCAGTTCAGTTCATCTCAGCTAACTAAAGTAATATAGGCTCTCTCACCTACTTTTGGTGACTTAGTTCAATTCATCTCAACTAACTGAAGTCAAATAAGTTCCATAACCTACTTATTGGCATGCAATGGAGTTCTATTCAGTTAGACTCAGTATAAACTGCCTTTGAGTCAGTTAGAGTCAATTATGTTGAGTTAAGTGGTTAATCGATGTGCTGAGTGGTGTCTAACTGACAACTAAGACACTCTCATGCACCCAATTGGAATGACCCCTCTTGGATTCAAATTACATGGCTCTTTATTCCATTGTACTGCATTGTAATTTATTATTCTAATTAATGATAAGCAAATATACAGCTGTAAGTATTTTTCACTATTCATGTCATTTCTTTGAGTAAAACTGATCTATTGAATCTATAGTAAGTTTCTATCTTGGTCCTTAGATTCATGTGCCTCAATTTTATACTATGAGGGGAGTTCAAAACTTCCCTTGTATGTTACAACAAAGGGGGTTCAAAACCGCCCCTGTAAGTTTATATGAGGGGGGTTCATAACCGCCCCCAAAGGTTTTTAAATATTTTTAGGGTTGGGGGGGGGGGTCGAAATGCCTCTATAGGTACCTATGAGGGGGGTTTATAACCACCCCCAAAGGTTTGTAAAGCATTTTAGGGGGGGGTTTGAACCACCTCTGTAGGTACCTATGAGGGGGGTTTATAATCACCCCCAAAGGTTTGTAAAGAGTTTTAGGGGCAATTTTGAGCCTCCTCCGTAGGTACCTACGAGGGGAGTTTATAACCTCCCCCAAATTTTTGTAATAAATACTTTTATGGGGGGTTTTGAACCACTTATATAGGTACCTACAAGGGGGGTTTATAACCTCCAAAAATTTTTTTTAATAAAGACTCTTTTAGGGGGGGGGGTTGAACTACCCCCAAAAGTCACTTTTAGGGGAGTTTTTGATCTCTTCTAAAACCACCCTTAAAATTCAAAACTTTTAGCATCGGTTCTATTAGGGGAATTTTTGTAGAGACCGCCTACAAAGCCAAAACCGCCCCCAAAATTGAATTTTAATGGCGGAAGACAAGCCCCCCTAGAAGTCAAATTTGTTGTAGTGATTAGACCTAGAAATTAAATTAGTACCTTGGGCTTGTATTCCTTAATGGAAAACTACATCGCTTCTGACAATAACCTTAGATTATTGGTCTTTGTTTGGAGAATTGCTTTGGATGTTCGACTTCAACTCATTAATTCACATTCAAGGAGTGTACTAAGGTACCTTAGGATCATTAACATTAATGGTGATTTCCCTCGCACTTGTTAATGGTATACCATAATGACTAATAATCAAGTGGTTTCCACCATGTTTGATGTCAAAACATTTATTCGCATGGTTGGAATCGTAACTTCTGTGGGTTCAGATGAAGACACTGAGGTTAATTTCTTGTATTATTCATTTCCCCAGGCTACAATGGAGTGATTGACTCATTGCATAGATACACAATGTATGTATGGTAGCCATGCTAAAGTTTGAGTAATGGCATAGATCTACAGTGTATGTCTGGTCTTGTTCATCATGGATCTACATTGTATGTCGGTAGCCATGACAACCTAGATATATATGCATGGATTTGTAATTTATTGGTCATAAGACATATTTTGAGTAATCCAGAATACATAGCTCAGAGTATATGGTACTTTAAAATTCTTCAATCGAAATTCTTTTGCCTCAACTTTCAACCTACATCTGCCAAAGATATTCACCTATCACATCCCGCTGGCTTCATACATTGGGGGGAATCTGTTACAACAAAATCCATTCATCATCATGATAGTAAGATGTGTACTTGCATGAATCCCTGGAAGTATTTGTGCCAAAAGAATTAAATAAGATTTGTTTTCCTTTTTGAAACCCATTTCTATCAACCCCGATGCACCCTGCATTCTAATAATAGGCGTCAGACATGGCTGACACAGGTTCCACATATACAACATGCATCGGTGAAACTTCTTTCTTTTGCATAGAGAATGTCGCCTCTTCCCTACGACGGTTTCTTGTATACAAGGTGATTTGATGATAGTTAAAATGGAAAAAGAGAAGGATTGATATCCTTCTATAACAAATCCCTCATGGAGACTTATCCCAACATATCATAATAGGTTGCATTCGAACCCTAAACTCATTGGATGATTCCTTAACCTTCTTCCAAGAATCCTCAACTCCCTTCAACCCTTTTGGCCTATAAATAAAATATCACCCTCATGGTTGAGAAAGCACCAAGAAATCACCAATATGTTGTTGAAATATTTCTAGAATTGAGAGGAAAAGGTTTAGATCTTGAGGAAAAAGGATAGTTGTAAGAAGCACAACACCAAGTCATCATGGCTGTAATTTATCCCTTCTTATTAATAATGTAGTTATGATTTATTTTTCCATAAATGATCTCTAAATTCATTTATAGTAATTCTCCTTGGTCAATTGCTTAGATATACTAAATTATCTTGTTTCTATTTCTTCCATAATTCCTTTGAACCTTTTGAAGGTTATATATTCATTAGTAGGATTGAAAAATATTGAAGCCAACAAGGACAACCTTCATAAAGAGGTATAGATTCTTTACATTCAAGTCATTTCATAAATCTAGGAAAAGGTTTTCGTTATGTTCTGTTTTGTTCTAGATTTAAACCATTTAGACTAGGGAAACAATCTCTGTCTACATTGATTGAGTTTTTCCGTAAAAAAAAATATTCGTCCAAAATGACGGGATGGATATTTTTCCCACTAAATTTAGTAGCTATCTGAAAGGCGAGTTGGTGAGAAATTCTCAACTTAAAATATTCCAGTTTAAAAGTAATGACATTAGAATTTTTTCAGATCCATAAATCCAAGTACCGACAACATGTTTTTTCGTTGTGTCAAATAAATTTGGAGTACTTCAAGAGTGGACATAGAGCAGGGTGCTTGAGATAAATATTTAACATTGTTATAACATTGAGAAGCATGTGTGCTAGGATTAAAAATTGACTTTCAAATATTACTCTTTGGAGGATGAAATACTGTGTCAGAAACGGGTTTTTCAATTTGAAGACCATTAGTAAGAGATGGAGTGGAAGGGTAAGGTTTATCTATAGAAACGCCTTCACTCTTTTTCTCTATAGGTAAGTTATAACTCTATGATTGAGTAGTCACGTAAACCATTTCACTAGACATCATTTAACTTCTTTAGTAGAGAAACAAAAGGGTCCATCTAAGGATTCATGGTCAATCAATTGTTGTTGTGTAGGGAAAGGATCAATTCAGACTGTCAGGGTGGAGGTATTTCTAAGAAATTTATTAATATCTTCACGATGAGGACATTCTTTCGTAAAGTGATCACCTCCACATATAAGTTAACGGAACTTAGCCTTTTTTTTGGGCTTTGATTCAAAATTTGTATTTATGTTTTGGTATATTCCTGTTGATTCGAGGGTTTTTGGATTTTTCCTTTCCCTTTTTATTAGTTCCTGATGATTTTGAAGTACATACTGCATTGACATCAGTGGAAACAGTAGGAGAGGAAGTATTTTTGGGATTTGAAATAGTCTAGCTAGATTGTGATATCGAAATACTTTGTTTTTTCGTCAATTTAAGCATAGAATATGTTTATACATAACCTACAATACCATCGGTGGGGGGTTCTGTGGAAGGTATTGAAGGATCTATTATGGGATAAGGAGCATTCATAATTAAATCATATAAAGTTCCATACTGAGAATAAACCAAGTCTAGGTACTATGCAAGAATAATTTATTTCTCTTGCATTACATCACCTCCCACAGTGGCATCTCTAGCAATGGGTGGAAGAAGAGATTTGGTAAACCAATCAGCTAACAATTGATTGGGAATAGGATATTTGATTCACCTACATCATTGTCTCCATTCATGAATATGATCAGATATGTGAGTGGAAGTGGACTGGCAAAGCTAAGTTAAAAATTTTGCACCCATTTCATATCTAATTGGTTATTGAAAATGTGTAAGGAATGACATCTTTAGAGAATTAAAATCACCAAAAGAATGTTGTGGTAGTGAAATATACTATTTGGCAGTTATCCTAGTAAGCGTTCATTGGAAGAGCCTCAAACGTATGAAATCATTCATCAAAGAGTTTGATGAAAACCAAAGATGGAAAGTCATAACATGAATTTTGAGGTCTTGTTGGCAGGCAACAACCTTCTCAATTTTTCTACTTTGCTGAATAAAATTGATTAGTTCTCTTCTATATTTTATCACAAAATTATATAAGAGTGCCTTCAGAATCTTCGATTATGAAGGTACTCTCAATTAAAGAAGAGTTAATGATTATACTGGAAATTTAGGAAACACTTTCATAAATTTAATAATTTAGCAGTTGTTAATCTTTTAATTTTATATATATAATCAATTTTCATTATTATCAATACATCTGATTATATATCGATTCAAGATATTTAAATTACAGTCTGCTAAATAGTTCTTTGGATTAAATTGAAAATGCATTCTAAACTTGTTGTAGTTAGGTTTTATTGATTTCATTTAGACCTTTTGACAAAGTATTCATCATTAGTTTTTGCAATTTATATGGTTAGGGTTGATGAATTAATTTAAATATCATATTTTAACCCTAATGATATATGTTTACATAAAAACTTTATCTTTTAAATACTATGTCATTTTATTTGTAAATACATAGTTATGAGGGTTTTTATATATGCTTTTCACATAGTTAAAGTTTACCTTTATATATCACTTCGAATTTTAGCCAAGATTTCTTATGTTATATTTGTGAGTGATTTGTATTTAAACTCTTAATCTTTAATAAATTTTCATTATAAGACTTTTGATTAATCTTTGATGTTTTCCTTGGTGTAATAAACCTCAATATCAACGCAAAACAATTAAGGAGTTTTAATGATAAGGATATTTTTGAATCACCTACATAAAAATTGAGATCATATTAACATTTTGTTTTGGCTTTGATTTTATGACACCAATCAATACAACTAACATTTGTTGGTTTAATGATGGAGTCATGTCATTGAAATTCGATTCCATAATGACTGATAACCATTACCATTTATGGCGCCTATACGAAGCTATCATTCCATTCTGTGTATTATCAACACTGAGTTCTTTGTGTTGTATGGTTATCAAACCTTGAATTGTATTATTTCGAATGACAAAGTTCAGTTAAAATTGGAAGTGTTAACATAATGATTTCTGAGATTTCTTTTTGTCACGACTAGTCTGTCCATTACTCATAGCGCAAAACATTGGCACTTGTTTTCATTATTTCAAAAAATTGGTTACCATGGTCGAATTTGGGGTGTTATTTCTTGTCACGTATGAATCAATTAGGGATTTGATGGTTCACATGATGCCTTTCACTTGGATCCCTATTCCTTCCATCTTCACAACAGCATTCATCCCAAACCAAGACCAGAGTTGTAGTGATAAGAAAATGGCTCCTCTCAATCGATTTGAGATCTCAGGGCCTGAGCTGGTGGAAGCTAATTAGGAATTCGTTGCATTATTTGAAAAGATAGGTTGGGGTTCATTCTTTAGACGTTTCAGTGGTCATAATGCTGAAGTCACCAGACAATTCGCTCTCATCCTGAAGGAGGATGTAGCTCAAATTGGGGGGTTTCAGTTTATAATTGATGAAGACAAAATTGCAGAAGCAACGAAGCTTCCCCAGACTGGAGAGAATTGGTTTAAAGGAGGAAGGGTTGATAAAAATGGATGTAAGTCATTTCTTTTACCCTTACCCACTAATGCAAAGCTTAATTTTGGTGTTTCGGTTAAATTCCTAAATACAAAATGGAAAGTGTCTTATGAAGTTTTAGTCAGGTATGTTTCCTGTGATGGTCGCCTCTCTCATATCCATTATTATCATCTGAGATTGTTATTACATTTGAAGGGTTGTAAGCTTAATCTCCCTTTCTACTTGCTTCAAAGCTTGAAGAAAATGGCACACTCTTTGCAAAATACTGTAGGCAATCCTGATAGAAGCTTGTTTCACCATGGTTTAATTAAGATTATGGTTCAACACCAGTTATCCCTTATTGGTAGATCCTGGGATGAATTATTGGCTGAAACCGAGCTAGGTTCGACACATTATTGGCCTAATCCGCCTCCTAAAACTCGCAGAAAGTGTAGGGCTTCATTAAAATATGAAGCCGATGATGTTCATAAAGCTGAGCCAGGGATTAGTAAGTTACAAGAAGCAAGTCCACCTTTAGATACCCATATTGGTAATGGTGTTCCAAGTAAAATTGATCCATTAGATGCTGGAACTAATAGGGACCCATCTTCATCTGTCAAACGATATGGTGCATCTACAAAGGTGGATAGTAAATCAATGAATGTTGAAAAATCTGATCATGTTACTCATGAATTCCTCTCTAATTTGTGCACTCTAAAAGAACCTTGTGATGAATCTACACGAAAACTCGAACAGTTAGCACAAGTCTATTGTGATAGAAACGATTCTAAGCCTAAGGGTTCTGTGTCTATTAGTACACGACGATTTACTCGAAGCATGACTACAGCTTCCATTCCAGTTACTACTCAGCAACTTAAAGAGATTCCTCTAGTCAAAATTGATAGTGAAGATGATGAATTATTCCCAGTTCATGAGATTTCTCTTGGCAGTGATGAACAGTATGTTGACATGAGTCATCCCGTTGTGTCATCAATATATGAATTCGCTGATCAGTATTCTCCCTTTAGGTCTGAACAGAAAGCTTCGCTTACTAATGATTCTTCACATGTTAGAAGCAATGAAGAAAATTGATTAACTCTTAAACATATATTAAAGGACAAAATTAATGAGTTCAAAACAGAGTTAAGAGAATTTTATTCAAAGGAATCAGATATGAAAGAGGAAATCAAATCTCTTAAAAATGAATTATTGTTGTGGATTAGTAAATGGAAGGAGATGAAAATGAAAAAAGGATAGATACAAAGCCACTAAGAAATCCATGGCAATAATGAATCAGCAATTTCTTGAGCGAATAGAGCATCAAAAGCTCAAAATTCTGTAACTCAAATCTAGATTGTCAGAAGCTCGTCGAGCTACCAAATTCCAAGTCTCTTCTTGAAAATTATGTTAGTTGCTACAATTTTGGGAAAATAATGAAATCAGGTAATTAGCATGCCCACAGAATCGTAGATTCTGCGGGCATTTCTCATCATTAAATTAGATTTTATTAGTATTTATGCTTTGTATCTATTACATTAATTATAAAAATCATGCATGGTTTCGATTTTTGCAGATGTCGTTGGTAGATAGACTTTTGATTTTGATGATATTCGACCTCATTAATATCTTTCAACGAAGGCTGAGGTTGTTACAAATTCAACTGATATGGATTCTTTCAACATAGACAAGTTACGTTTCATAGTCATGGAGGTTGTAATCAAGTTGCCAGGTGCCTTTGTTTTGAGGAATGTAACAGAACGATGATGAATATTATGTCTTTATTATGTAATAACTGTTAGAAACTAAATGGATATTTTTAGAATAGTTGTTACACAAAAGATGGAAGTAGTTATTAGTATTATTATATAAGCTAGGAAGCTCATTGTAGAGAGGGGTGATGGGAGTACTAGTGAAAATACTTATGAAACATATAATACATTTCTGGTTTTGATTAGTCTACTGAAGTTTTCTTCGTGGATGATTACCACTAGCACATCAAAGACTGGTATCAAATTTTGTTTTCAGATCTTTGTTATAATATATATGTTTCAAAATCAATTTTCTTACTTAAATCTATGTGCAATTGAACTTAGTTTTCATTGCATTAATATAGTTTTAACTACTCTTATCACTCAATATTGATATCTATTGTTGATACTATCATGTCATGGTCATTCAAATGTTGTTGATGATTGTGATCAAATAGTATTATATTTTCATAGCTTATATTGATTACATCTATATTTTGATAGTTGTTTTAAATGTTAAGTTATTATATCATTTATATACAGATGTTAATGTTCAATTTCAATTATCTGTTGACAAATACATCTATAGAGTGAATAAAATAATTTCTTATTTTATTCTCTGTGTTTTTCTAAATTTTACTAAACAGAG
Organism: Pseudotsuga menziesii; assembly: GCA_001517045.1. Taxonomy (NCBI): domain Eukaryota; kingdom Viridiplantae; phylum Streptophyta; class Pinopsida; order Pinales; family Pinaceae; genus Pseudotsuga; species Pseudotsuga menziesii. The sequence goes on along the minus strand of LPNX011092235.1, from coordinate 522,516 downwards.
TGTTATTAGTGATAACAATTTTGATAGTTTCTTATCTGGATTTGTATGATTTATTTCACTTTGTTATTTATAATCGTTAATTGATAGTTGATATAATAGTCTAAAATTTTGCTCTCAGCTAAGATAGGATAGCAAGTTAATTTTAATTCATATTTTAGCTTAGTTTATTTTAATAGTTGTTAAATAGAATTAGATTAGTTTGTTAAACTTTAAAATAGTATTTTAGTTAAAATATTTAAAACAAAACCCCAAAACAGGAGACTTTCATTAAGAAATCACTTTAGGATAACTTAGACTTAGAAAACTAACTCTAGGGTTTATTTTAAGCAGTAATAAAAATTTAGGATAATTTTTTATTGAATTTTTACGTTCTCCTTAAGAGGATAAATTTAGTTGGTAGCAGGACCATAACCTGCGAGATTTTTCCATTCCAAACACACCGGGAGCTTCTCTAAGCAACTTGTGTGGGCTTAATCTCCTTTAGTTGGCCTAGTCAGGAAATCCGGCCAACAAATGGCGCTAGAAGGAGGGCATGATAATGATTAATGGTAGGTAGAACTAATGATAAATCTTCAACCAGCCAACAACCTCCGTTACAATCTGAAGTTAGTAGATCACCATTCATAGAAACTGTTAGGAGTATTCTTGAGCGTGACCATAATACATCTCCATTCACTCCTGAACATCATGTCATATTCATATGAGAGCATATGCTCATCAACTTGGTTTAACACTGATAGACTATGGTCTACCTAGACAACAAAGACGTAATCCTCAATTGAATATAATTACTCAAGATTCAGCAGAAGCCAATAGAAATCCAAGTTACCATGTTAGAAATATTCATAGAGAAACTACTAGAAGATTGACTTATGTAGGCGGTTTTGATCAAACACCTTCTCCTCCAGAATCACCACCAGATAGTCCAAGGTCATCTAATTCAGGTATTTCTTTAGATTTGGAAGGAATTCCTATGGCTGGAAACATACCTGGAGGAGGAGGAGGTAACCCTCCCCCTAATTCTCCACCCAATCCACAACTTCCTTGGTTGAGAACAGCTGATGTAGCTATACCTAGTGTACAACATCCTCTACCCAAACATTTAGATAAACTTCTTCCAAAGTTTAATCCAGATAATAAGGAACCTGCATAGGTGCATGTAGATAAATTCATGTTAGCTGTTCAAACCATGAACGTTCAGCATGAAGATGTATTTTGTCATTTGATCCCTTTAACTTTTGAAGGGAAAGCATATACTTGGTACTTTTCATTAGTCCAAGGATTAATCATAAATTGGGCTGAATACAACAAGGCTTTCCTAGATAAATTTGGGGAGGATAAAACACCTGCTCTTTTAGCTCTTGAGTTATCTCAAATTAAAATGGAACCTAAAGAAAGAATTAAATATTTTAATCAAAGATTTCTTACATTAAAAAATAAAATTCATGTTGCTTCTCAACCACCTGAGGATATAATCATTGAAAATTATACTTCAGCTTTACCAAAGTATCCTGGGATGTTTGTTAAGAGAGCAGGTAAAACAACCCTTGTTGAAACTTTTGAGGAAGCTATTAAAGTAGAGAAGGATTCTATGTTTTATAAACCAGATAGAAGTGGAAAAGTTGATACTTTTCCTCATAAGAAAATTGAAAGACCTAATTTAGAAAAAGATAAGGCCTTTGGTGTAGAACAATTACAGAATGTTATTTGAGCGTTAACTAATGAAGTCATAGGATTAAAGAAAACTAATTCTGAAAATTCCTCTTCTAGAGTTTATTTCAGAAATCAATTTAGACAGAATCCTAATGCTAATAATAAAACCAGTTCACCTCCTGATATAGCAGTAAATGAAGAAATTTTTAATACTATTCGAGCAGTCTTATCTTTATCCAAAACTACCTCAAATCAAGAAACTACAGATAATGAAGAGGAAGAGGAATCTAAAAATGAAGAAGAATTGGAAGAACCGCAACAAGTAAATGGTCATTTCTGGGACAGTCTAGTAAAATATTATGAAGGTAGAAGTCCTCCTTCATGACAACATGCCTATAATACTCGTAGTAGAACATTCACAAATACTCCTAGAGCATCATCAAGTTCTACCCTGAGTAACGATAATAATAATTCATAACCCAATAAACATACTCAATCTGTCAAACAAACTCAACCAGTGAGGACTTCTCAGCCTATTCAAAATGCTCCAAAGTTATATTTACAATATGACATAATTGAAGATCTAAAGAAGGCACGTGCAAATATTAGTATGTATGATCTTCTTCAAATTTACCCAATGCCTAATAGTCCTATTATAAATCCTGCCATGAGTTCCATAATTCCTAACGCTAAGCAAAATCTAGTTGCTAATAATTCTAATGGTAATTTAACACCAACTGATAAAGGAAAGTCAACAGCTGATAAAGCTTCGCTAATAGGAAAAAATTCAAAATCAACAACTCCTCCATTCCTTCTTACCTTCGATATTTTTAATAGGAACATTCACAATTGCATGGTTGATTCTAGAGCATCTTCCAATGTAATGCCTTTGTTTGTGTGCAAAAGGTTGAATGGAAAGTATGTTCCATCAAATTCACAGATTACTCAATTGGATAGGACAAATGTGAGGGTTTTGGGTGAGATGAAAGATGTTCTAGTTAGGATTGCTTGTAACCCTTCAATTTTTCAAATTATAGATATTGTGGTTGCAGACATTCCTGATGCATATGGGTTTTCTTTTAGTAGGGATTGGTCTCAGCAATTGAATGGATTCTTTGCTATATATTGGTCAACTTTATGGTTACCTAAGAATGGAAAATTAAATCAAATTAAGATAAACAGAGAAAGATATCTAAAACATACTGTGACAGAATTACATGATCCCAGTGAACCGGTTTTATTTTCAAATTCTATAATGGGGAATTATATGTATGAACTTGGGTTCGGAAATTTTAAATCTGAAAATTCTATTTTCTCTGACAATAAAAAACAATCAGAAATTATTAATGTTACAACTATTTCTCATGATTCTTCATTCAAGAAAATTGTAAATAATGTAGATAGTCATAATCATGTAAATATTATTGAAAGTAAAGTAGTTGCAAATAGTTCTACTTGGACTTTATATTTCGATGGGTCAAAGTCTAAAGAAGGAGCAGGAGTTGGTTGCATGTTAATTGACCCTAAAGGAAATAAAACATGTATAGCATGTAGGCTTGAATTTAATTGTACAAACAATACTATGGAATATGAAGCTTTAATTCAAAGACTGAAAAAAGCGATTGATTTGGATATTAAAGTGCTAGTTGCATATGGTGATTCTGAAATCATCGTCAAGCAAGTCCGTAATTCTATTCACCGCATTTATGAACATTTGCAGAATTATCAACGAGAGGTATGGAATCTCATTTCGCATTTTGATGCATTCAATATAATGTCAGTTCCAAGATTCCAGAACCAAGAGGCAGATTTATTAGCAAATGTAGCATCAAAATTGATTCCATCTGAGAATTTCACACCTAATTTCTTTTCAGTTGAATTGATTTTTAGGCCTTTTATACCAGATAATATCTTTAACTGGCGTGTTTTGATAATGATGTGCAGGTGCTGAATTTCTTAACAAATGACAATACCTTCAAAGATTCAGCTATTGATGAAGTTACACATGACGAAAATTTACGATATTTTTCGGTAATAAATTATTTATGTTCAATTGAAAAAGATTTTGAGAAGGTAAAACCGATTCCTAACTCAGTTTTGAGATTAGAAAAGTTTTTTGATATTCAAGACAAATTTAAGTCTATTCCTAATTGTGAAACCAATATTTCACAAATGAAATATGAAACTATAAATTTAGGAATAGAACTTAATCCTCAAACTGTAAATTTAGGAATAGATTGCACTCCTACAGAAAAATCAGCATTTATAAAATTATTCAAAGAATTTAAGGATGTCTTTTCATGGACATACGACGATCTGAAAACTTTCAATCCACAAGTCATGCAACACATTATTCCAATAAAACAAGAATCAAAACCTTTCCAACAGAAACTTAGAAAGTATCATCCATCACTAGAACCAACAATTAAGAAGGAATTAAATAAACTGCTAGCTGCTAGGAATATTTTTCCTATTCGACACACTCAGTGGGTAGCTAACTTGGTTCCAGTTAGGAAGAAAAACAGTGATATTCAACTATGTGTTGATTTTAGAAATCTTAATAAGTCCTCTAAAAAATATAATTACCCAGTTCCTCCCATGGAACAAATCCTTCAGAAAGTTTCTGGGTCTGAGATACTGTCACTTCTTGATGGTTTCTCAAGATATAACCAAATATTTGTTTCCCCAGATGATCATCTGAAAACAGCTTTTAGAACTCCATGGGGAACATACGCTTATAGAAAGATTCCCTTTGGGTTAATCAATGTTGGGGCAACTTTTCAAAGAGCAATGGATATTGATTTTAGAGGGTTAATTAATCATTCAGTAGTTGTCTATTTAGATCGCGTTACTGTATTTTCTAAATGTTGACATGATCACTTTAATCATCTTGGAAAAGTATTTGAACGTTGTAGGAAATTTGGAATTTCTTTAAATCCAAAGAAAACAATATTTGTTGTTTCGGAAGGTATTTTATTAGGCTGTGTGATTTCAAAACACAGGATCATGATTGATCCTGAATGAACCCAAGCTATCTTGAAAATAACTTACCCTTCTAGCAAAAAATCATTGCAATCGTTTCTTGGTAAAATAAACTTTGTTAAAAGATTTATCCCCAGTTTTTCTGAAATTATACATTCTTTACAAAAAATAATTAAGAAGGATGCTATTTTTAAATGGGGACAAACTGAAAAATAATCTTTTCAGAGAATTTTAGAAGCCATTTCAGAAGATCCTAGTCTTTTGAGCCCAAATTTTAACAAAGATTTCATATTGTATACTTTCGCTTTTGACATATCATATGCAACAATTTTAACTCAACTAAATCAGCAAAATAGTGAAGTGCCAATTTCTTTTATGAGCTCAAATTTTAAAGGTGCTGAACTTAATTACCACGAGGTTGATAAGAAAGATTTTGTCATTTTCAAAGTTGTCAAACACTTTCGTCCATATTTATTGAAATCTAGAATGAAAATGATAGTTCCTTATCCTTCAGTCAGAAATTTGTTAGTACAGAAAGATTTGGGTGAAAACAGAGAACCATGGATGACAGCTCTTCAAGAGTATGACTTGGAAATTAAACCTTCAATGGTATTCAAGGGTCAAGGATTATGTAAAATTGCTACTGAAGCAGCTCATCTGCCTAATAACAGTTTCGAAGCTGTCATTGATGAAGTCTCACTTACTTGGGAATTTTACTTTTATCCTCCACCACAAGATTCTTGGTACACAGATTTAAGGACACTTCTGGAAACAGGAACTGCTCCTGATTACCTTGAACAAAGGAAAAGGAGAAAACTTAGACTGAAATCTGCTCCTTATTTACTAATTGATAATATTCTTTTTAGGAGAAATTCAGATGGTGTTTTACTTCGATGCCTAGACAAAGATGAAACAGAAGTGATTTTGAAAGAATTACATTTTGGACCAACAAGTGGTCATTTTGGTGGAGAAACTATGGCACATAAGATTCTTAGGGCTAGCTATTATTGGCCTAATTTATTTCGATATTCTTATGTTTTTGTCAGGAAATGTCAAGAATGCCAACTTGCTACAGGTAGAGTTAAGAAGTCTGCTTTTCCTTTACAACCTATTTCAGTAGAAAGGCATTTTCAGCAATGGGGTATTGATATAGTAGGACCAATAAACCCTCCCTCTTCTATGCAACACAAATACATTATAACTGCAACTAATTATTTTACCCGTTGGGCAGAGGTTGCACCTTTAAGGGTTGTAAACACCAATCAGGTTATCTTATTTTTAGAATCTTTTATCATAACAAGATTTGGTGTTCCAAATTCCCTTGTTTTTTATAATGCCTCATATTTTTCTCAGTTGATTTAACTCAATTTTCTTTAGAGAAAGGTATAAGGGTTAGATATTCAGCTAACTATCATCCTCATGGAAATGGTTTAGTAGAATAAACAAATAAAAATTTGTTGAAAATTCTCAAAAGAACTATTTCAGTTCACCTTCGTGATTGGCATACAGAGTTGTTTAACACTCTTTGGGCAGACAGAGTAACTCCTAAAGCTACAATAGGTAACTCGCCTTTCTTCTTGGTTTATGGAACTGACGCCATTTTACTACCAAATTTATTTTTACCTTCTTTACAGTTAGCCCAGTCTGTTCAGGATGAAGATTGTCCAGCAATGGAGAAAAGGATTATCACTTTATTGAAACTTGAGGAAGAAAGAGACAGGTCAAAACAACACTTCGTAAAACATCAACAAATTGTTACGTCTTGGTTTGATCAAGCCTCAAGTTCTAAGCAAGAGTCTTAGGTGGGGGAATTTGTGTTAAAATGGGACAAAGTACATGAGGAGAAAGGTGATCATACCAAGTTCCAAAAACTTTGGTTAGGCCCATTTGTCATTGCTGAAAAGATAGGTCCAAGCAATTTTCGTTTGCAAACATTAGAAGGTCAGTTCGAAACATTTCTAGTAAATGAACTGATCTTAAAAAAATATTTTTGCTAACTTTTTCGGGCCCTAAATTTGTATTTAATTTTATATATGAGCTTGTTTATTGTACATTTTTTATTCTTTTATTTTTAATCAGTTTTTGTCTGTAAATAATTTTGTTTAAATTTTAAGAATTTTCTGTATATATTATTATCATAAAATTTTATTAAATTGTTGATATTTTGTACAATCTTTTATCAAATAGAATTATGATAAATTCCTAATTCTTATGTACATTCAAATTTCATTTGATCCGTGTATAAATACTCTCGAAACTTATTTTTTATTTTCTTAAATTAAGAATTGATAGATTCTTCCAGTCAAGTATTGATCTGTCAATCATTTGTATCTAAGATTGTCAAATCTTTGTATATATGTTTTAAGATAATCAGTCGCTAATGTACATATGTTGTTGAGAGGACATTTCTAAATAAATAAGTCCTGTGTTTTAAACCCAGTTTGTTCATTAGTTTAAAATTATGGTATTAGACTAAGTCTTTTAAAAATTGTTTTAGAATGACCAGAGTTTCTTAAGTCTATTAAGAACCTATCATTATTTGTAAATATTTGTAAATATTATTCAGATTATCCCTCATTCTCCTATTTTATTTTGATAGTTAGGATGGCTGATTAATGTCTTTTTCAAAACTTGTACTTTGAAAAATATTTATGGATCTCTATCATCAGTCATTTCTTTTAAAGTTATTTACAATCTGGAAAGATTTTAGATATGTTCCATTCAATAAAAGTCTAAAGTTTAAAATAAGAGACGGAAGGTCTTAGTAATAAGTCGATCCGATCAGGATCATAAATATCATCGGCATGACATTATTAGGAAACTGATAATGGCTCTTGGTTGTAAGGTCAAGAGATAGGGGGTCTCATCACGAGCCAGCTGATTCATTTTCTGGTGATATTAGTGAGTGACATTACCATTTGGTTACCATGCTAGGTTGTGGTCTCTTATTTTATAAAATTTAAACTTCCAAACTCAATAAAGTGAAACATAACTTTGATTGAAGAATAGTAGGTCTCATCACGAGACGGCCTAATCATGATCATCATTGTTGTCTAGTATAACTTCATTTCTGATCATCAGAGTGATGGCTCTTGGTCAAATGATCAAGAGACAAGAGGTCTCATCACGAGACGACTTGCTTATTTTAGGAAGTTCTCGTGAATGATACTATCACATCAGGCTATCATGCCTAGATAGTAGTCTTCAGTTAAAGAAATTGTTTTTGATTTTTGGTTTTGATCTTTAAAAAAAAATAAAAAATAAGAAAAATCATTATAGTCATGGAACAGATTCTAGAAATTTATCAGTGAAGTAGATTCCTATATCTTATACTGATGGTTCAGATTATCATTACTATAAGTACTTTGTTTTGACTAGGATATTCTTAAGCCTATCTTTAACAAAATACTTATTTACAGAGATGGGATAATTTTGAATTATACTTGCGAATATAAATCAAATAATGGTTTTTATTAGACTGAGAATTTTTTATTTTTTTGAATAGATTTTAAGATTTTGTTTATACCGTTATTTGAAAATTGTATGAGCAGAGATAACTGGTTCGCCCAGGTCGTCTCCATTTGTTGGAAAGCAACAACCTTCTCAATTTTTCTGCTTTGCTAAATAAAATTGGTCAGTTCTCTTCTATATTTTATCACAAAATTATATAAGAGTTCCTTCACAATCTTTGATTCTGAAGGTACTCTCAATTAAAGAAGAGTTAATGATTATACTGGAAATTTAGGAAACACTTTCATAAATTTAATAATTTAGCAGCTGTTAATCTTTTAATTTTATATATATAATCAATTTTCATTATTAACAATACATCTGATTATATATTGATTCAAGATATTGAAATTACAATCTGCTAAATAGTTCTTTGGATTAAATTGAAAATGCATTCTAAACTTGTTGTAGTTAGGTTTTATTGATTTCATTTAGACCTTTTGACAAAGTATTCATCATTAGTTTTTGCAATTTATATGGTTAGGGTTGATGACTTAATTTAAATATCCTATTTTAACCCTAATGATATATTTTTACATAAAAAAATTTATCTTTTAAATACTATGTCATTTTATTTGTAAATACATAGTTATGAGGGTTTTTATATATGTTTTTCACATAGTTAAAGTTTACCTTTATATATCACTTCGAATTTTAGCAAGATTCCTTATGTTATATTTGTAAGGAGTGATTTTTATTTAAACTCTTAATCTTTAATAAATTTTCATTATAAGACTTTATTAATCTTTGATGTTTTCCTTGGTGTAATAAACCTCAAGATCAACGCAAAACAATTAAGGGGTTTTAATGATAAGGATATTTTTGAATCACCTACATAAAGATTGAGATCATATTAACATTTGGTTTTGGATTTGATTTTATGACACCAATCGATACAATTGACATTTGTTGGTTTAATGATGGAGTCGTGTCATTGAAATTCGATTCCATAATGACTGATAACCATTACCATTTATGGAGCCTGTACGAAGCTATCATTCCATTCTGTGTATTATCAACACTTAGTTCTTTGTTTTATATGGTTATCAAAACCTGAATTGTATTATTTCGAATGACAAAGTTCAGTTAAAATTGGAAGTGTTAACATAATGATTTTTGACAGTTTTGTTTGTCACGACTAGTCTGTCCATTACTCATAGTGCAAAACATTGGCACTTGTTTTCATTATTTCAAAAAATTGGTTACCATGGCCGAATTTGGGGTTTTATTTCTTGTCACGTATGAATCAATTAGGGATTTGATGGTTCACATGATGCCTTTCACTTGGATCCATATTCCTTCCATCTTCACAACAGCATTCATCCCAAACCAAGACCAGAGTTGTAGTGATAAGAAAATGGCTCTCTCAGTCGATTCGAGATCTCAAGGCCTGATGTAATGTCCTTGTTTTGACCCCGTTTGCATGATGTATATATTGTAATTAATCGTGGTGAGGAGCTCAAGGAAAAATCCCCACCATCGATTTGGTTGTGTATGTTTCGGCAATAGGGGTAGTTGCCAATGGTATATCGTGCTATCCGGTACATTATGGTTGGCATCATGTAAACACGCACATCAATTAAAATAAACCACAACTAGCTACGACAGTGCAACGTTGAATGAAAAGGGCATGGTTCCGAAGGATAAGGGGTGGGGAATGTCAAACCTTGGTTATGGGGGAAAAACCCATGTGTTTCCACCTTGTGCGTTTGCCACCTTCCCTTGTCTCATCCAACCTCTTCAATGTCTTGATTTTGTTAGTTGGGGCAGTTATTGCATGAGGAAACGTGGGCATGGGGAGGCGTCGATTTTGGCAGGCTGCTGTCAGTTCGGACGGTACGCATGCCCAACGAAGAACCATCGTTTCTCTCACGCCTGGTCTCCACTCTCCCATTCTCTCCACCTTGTGTTCCTCCTGTTAGTCTGCTCACACTCACGAAGAGAAGGTTCGGTTCTTCCTCATGCGGAGGTCGTTTCACTCTCACGCAGGGGTGCGTAGAGAGACGGTCTACTCTTTTCTCACGGGGTCGTTCATCCACGCGCATGAGTAGATTTGTTCACTCTCACGCAGGGACAGAAGTCTTGCTCATTTTCCTCACGCTCTGGGCTAAATGCCTGTGTGTTTCACACCAGATCGGTGGTAAGTATATGTTTCCCTGTCGATTATGGCCGTATGTGCTGTCAACAATGGTCCGCGGTTGTTCTTTCCTTCCATCCACGTCGAGAGTCTGTTTCTCTCCATTTTCGGACTGTGTATTCTTCCACTATTTCATTGTGGGATGGGAGCTGTCATCTTCCCTTCCTTTTTTTGGTTGTGGTGTCCAATTACGTTTTGGGCCACTGTGCATTCTTAGTGGAGCTGTGCTCACTGGTTTTCATTTCGGGGCTGTTGCTTCTTCCCCCTGTTCACTGATATGTTTGGGACTGTGTAAGGTCTCCATAGTTTCATTGTGAGTTTGGGCTGCTGATATACCCTGGTTTGGGTGTAGTGGCTGAGTTGTTTTGGCCACGTGAGGGCCAAGAACAACTCTGTGTGGTCTGGTGGAATTGAGTTGTGCTCATTGTTGTTGGGATTATCCCTAGTTGTCTTTGCTTCTTCACAAGGCTGTGAAGGGTTGTTTGGCTACTGGTATGCAGTGGTTGGTCTTCGGACTATGCTGGCTTGGCCGGTTGTTGATGGCCTGATAAACCCAGCGGTGTTGGTTTGGCTGATTGTGTCCCTCAGCTATGTGTAATCCTGCGTTGACCCTTATCCTTGGAGGAATCATGCCCAGCTCGAGGGTGGCAGCGTTGCTGAGAGATTGATGAGCACGCCGGCCTATGGTTGGGTGGAACATTGCAGCAACGTAGCTAGTTGCGGGCGATTTCTTCATCAAAAGATAAGTACTGCTGTTATTTCATCTCTGCAATTATATCTATTGTTCTATGAATTATGATGAACATGCTAAATGCTGGAAATGTATATGTGTTTCTTCCGCTGTATATTGAGGTCATAGGAATTATGAATCCCTGTATGCTGGATTATGCATCTGCTTGTATGTCTTAGCATCCCTGTTATACATCATGTTAAGCTTTTAATTTTCAGCATTGATGGATTGTATATGTTCATGGGGTTGTTTTCCCGGCTATTGTGGTGTTCGTCGCGTCTTCTTCGCCGGTCTGAGGGATGGGGACGTGTCAGAGTGGTATCAGAGCTCAAGGTTGCAACAATGGGCCTCTATGGGCCAAGAAGGTGCAGTGACAGACACAGAACCTCTTCTTGCCCAGCAGAAATCATATTGGAAACTTCAATAAAATCGCCTAAGTGTTGGACAGGTGGAAGGTTTAGCGGTTTCCGGTCCGTCGTTGCGGCTGCTGAAGGGACTAAACCGCCAATGCAACAATGGATCTAATTGCCGGTGAAAGGAATTTTGAAAATTTTGTTTAAGTGTCCCCCATCGGAACATTCAACGAAGTTGACTTCTGCCGTTGCGGAAGAGTTGGTGAAGTGGGCTTCCGCTGTAGCGCAAGAGTTAGAGGTTTCCCGTCCGCCGTTGCAGAAGTCCAAACCGTTAAGTCTTCCGATGGGAAAGTCCTCCAATCGACGACACATCAAAAAGGTTAAGGCTCAAAGTTAGTTCACCAATCGAAAGAGTTGACGAAGTAAACTTCCGCCGTTGTGGAAGCCAAAGGCACTAAGCTTCCGATGTGGAAAGGCCGCCGACGCCGGAAGTTGAAATTCTCCTAAGGCAGAAATCGTTGACTAGTGGAAGGAGTTAGCAATTCGCAAGCCGCAGTTTCGAAAGGGAAAGTGGTTCATGAGCTTCCGTTGCGGATGGAGAAACAACTTCACGGCCATTGGGTGAGGCCTCCGACGTAAAGAAAGAAAGTTAAAAATTTGTCTAAGGCCTGAAGTCGGAAGAAGAAGTGATTGAGCGTCCGCCGTTGCGGAAGTGAAAGCACAAAGCCTTCTAAAGGGCAAAGACCGCCGACGCCTGAAGTTAAAATTTCTTTGAGAAAAGAGCGACCAATCGGAAGGAAAAATGGTTTGTGCACCGCCGTTGTGGAAGCCAAAGCCATTAGGATTCCGATGTAAAAGTCTTTCGATGCCAATCAGGTTGGGCCGTCGATCGAAAGATGAATGGAGTTGGTGGGGCGCCGTTGCGGCTGCGGAAAGGACTAAGTCGCCGACAAAAAGAAGGGACGAAGCCGATCAAACGACGAAGAAGGGAGAAATTTGGAAATTTTTCTAAGTTCGGGAGCAAATCGGCTATCGGAAGAAATAGTTGTTTGGCGTGCCGCCGTTGCAGAAGCCAAAGCGTTAAGTCTTCCGATGAGAAAGACTATCGACGTCATTGAGGAAGAGAAAGTGTTCTGAGAGCCGCCGTTGCGGAAGAGAAAGTGTTCCGAGAGCCGCCGTTGCGGAAGAATTAGTGGTTCCAAGAGCCGATTCTGCACAAGGAAAATTTGAGTTTTTCGTGGGATTTCTCAGCGAATTTTGATGGTTTTCAGCGAAATTTTGAGCTGTCTATCAGTGGAATTTTGAGCTGTCTATCAATGGAATTTTGAGCTATTTTTAGTGGATTTTCATGGGCTGAAAAGGAGAAAAGAGAATCCTATGTTTTGGGCAAATTAGTAAGACCCAAAGTTCATAAAAGATTAATGGTGCAACGGAGGTGAGGTGGCTGAAGTTGGCAACCAAAATACAGCTGTGTGTAAAATGCAAAGATTTGGTGAAAGTGTTCATTTTTAGAAGTGGTGTGGTTTTCACACCTGAGGTCGAAATGGAGCATGCAGATAGGCGTTGGAAAGCTTATCCAGTAGGGAACAAGAGTAAGTCACCAGAATTGAGCATGAAGCAGTGAAGTGCTAATGATGGCCGCTGTTATCAAATGGACAAATCTAGACAATTGCATGGCAGAGGTAGCAAGGACTATGAAGTCAACCAGCTGCTGGATGGACAAGGAGTTCCATGCCAGGATGAAAGACTTGAAAAGGGAAGTTTTCCTTAAACCCCTATCTTGCTAAATGTGTTTCATTTCCTAAGTTTTATGCATAAAACGCATGAGGATATGTATTGCATGCATAGGATATTGCATGTTGGTAAAAATATTGGGGATTATATATTTATAATGAACCACTAATGATAATCATTTCTTTAATGTTGGAATTAGTGGCAAAACCAACGATGACATGGACCCGGATGAATATGTTGCTGATGCTGATGAATGAGACCAGCAACCCTGTGGAGAAAGGGATAAGGCAATAAGTCCATAACAAAAGTTGGTGAGCAAATTCGGTAATCTCCTGCAAGGACCAGCCAAATTGGTCATGTTAAGGGCGTAAGTATGACCCATGCAGGTAAGAGTTTGCTTATGACAAATTCCATGGAGTGGTAAAGGTAAGAGACCTCATACCATGTGGATGTTGGAATATAAAAAGGTGTCATGCCTACATATGTTGATGATATTGATTATAATAATGCATCCTATATGAATTAGTCATGGTTAGGCCATGCACGGTATATTGGATGCAAGATAGCATGAATGGATAGGCATTGGAAATATTTTATGAACCTTGTAGTTATGCAATGGATGTATGCCTATGAAGGGTGTGAATGACTGATTGCATAAGTGTAGGTGCAATGTTGTGATGTATTGCATGAATTCATTGAGATGAATGCATGTGATATGCGGACTAACTAATGACTGAAATGGTGAATTGATGATAATTCTGGAATCATTTCAGAGGTTGTTATGAATGCAGGGTAGTCATGATCAGTTGGCTGCCAGAAATGCTCTATTGAAGAGCAAGGTGGTATGAATGATACGCCTGTGAAGTAGGGAGTATCTAAACTTTTCCTTTAAATTGCATGAATGATATGACTATACCTTGCAATGTTAGTATGATAATGATTGCATGAAGTAAATGAGTTTTGGTAATATTGATGTGACTAACAGCTGGAAGTATTTGAATTTTATAAATTCTGAAAATGCTTCAGTGATGGTTGTAGCAATGAAAAGGTTATATGCATCTAGACTTACCAAGTGTTGGTTGATTGAAGCTTATGTTTCAGGTAGATTATTTCAGGCATGGAAATGAGAGGTAAGACCCTGACCAATGCCAGAATCTACCATGTGAAAAAGCTTATTAAATTTGAATTGTGAATTTCAAATTTAGGAAATTGCTGACAACTACTAGTCACTACTAGCTTGCATAAGCTTGTGTTTGGATGTTTGAAGCTTATGTTTCAGGTAGATTATTTTGGGCATGGCAGTGAGAGGTAAGACCCTGACCAATGATAGAATCTACCATGTGAAAAATCTTATTAAATTTGAATTGTGAATTTCAAATTTAGGAAATTGCTAACAACTACTAGTCACTATTGGCTTGCATAAGCTTGTGTTTGGATGTTTGAAGCTTATGTTTCAGGTAGATTATTTCGGGCATGGCAGTGAGAGGTAAGATCCTGACCAATGCCAGAATCTACCATATGATATGCCTAATAGGTTTTTAAATTCGAATTTTGAATTTCGGATTTAAGAAATTGCTGACAACTACTAGCCATTATTTGGCTTGCACAAGATTGTGTTTGGTTGATTGAAACTCAGGTTTCAGGTAGATTATTTCGAGCATGGCAGTGAGAGGTAAGACCCTGACCAATGCCAGAATCTACCATGTAAAAAGAGCCAAATTTTATGAGAAGAGTCTCATGGTTGTGAAAATAGTTGACGTGCATAATAGTTGGATTGTTAAATTTGAATTGTGAATTTCAAATTTAAAGGAATTGTTGACGACTACTAATCATTGTTGGCTTGTGTAAGATTGTGTCAGGAGGGACGCATGGTAAGTGGGTATTCATGTTATGATAGTAAGCATAAAATTATAATGGTCATAGTAGTGCTGCTTACAAGAAACCCACAATTGAGCAAGTCAATTTCTGTAGTAAACATAATTGCAAATTCTTATTGAATTTGATTATTAATGTCATTGCTTGGTTATGGAACAATCAATTTGGATTGTATTATCAGGGAATGATTGACTGTTTTGCAATTTGATGAATGTGTCAAAGGTACACACTGCAGAAAGATCATGTGTTATGGCCTGCAGAAGCCAAACTTCATGGGAAGGTTTTCCCTTATCTTGGAAATGGGTTTCGGGTGAAACGCCATTGGACATTTTGAAAATGTCTCATCTGCACTGCATGTTTGGTGATAACATGAGTGAGATGGTATGGGTTATGTCGGTAAAACATGTGTGAATGTGATATGTGAAAAGGAGTTGGGATGGAAAACTGAGGGACTGTTAACTCAGGGAAGGAGCCTCCATTCCTCCTTAACAAAGGCATACTGCGACGGCAAATGGATAAGTGTTATGTAACCCTTGCTAAGGATATGCATGTTTAATTATTAAATTCCATATGCAGAACATGTTTGATTTTATTTCCATGATGACCGATTGCTTGAGTATGAATAGGGCCTACATGGCACACACCAGGAATGGGTGCACACTTTTCTGATGTTGAGTCATGAAAGGGTTGTCGATATTGATTACACTCTAGGGAGTGGACGCACTCCTGGTGTCTCAATACTTGATAGTGAATGATGAGAAATGTGATTAGAGTTTTTGAGCAATAACGCTGATGAGTTTTCTTGTATTGCTTGTGTTGCTTGTGTTGGCAGGAAAAAGGTAAAATGGTAAATGGTTGTTGTGAGCGGTTGCAGAGTAAGGGTTATTGTTGATATAAGTGTATGTTGATATAAGTATGTGTTGGTATAAGGGTATGATGGGCTGTGATATGCCTGAGGATCCATAGTAGATCCTAGACCTGGAAATGGTCGTGTTAAAGTTCCAAGCCCAGTTGACATGAGGATGTACTGGCTGGACATTAATTATTTGATGTTGAGGAGAAGCCTATGTGCTGACCTAACATCTAAGTCCATAGGCGATCCCAAGGCTTGCAAAGCAAAGCAGGATCCTGTGGACGAACGAGGAAACGCACAATACAGATAAGTATTGGATTATTTTGCTTATGAATATACATGTGTATATGATTTGGTTAGGATGTTTTAAGCTCTTGTTCTAGAGATAAAACCGATGAGAATAAAATAAACATGTGAATTTATTCAATGTTTGGATATAGGTATCGCTAGAAGCGAGGACTATGAGAGCATCATAGGGGTTCATGTGGACATGTGACTGTCCTAGAAATCTCGGGTTGAGCGGTAATGAAAAAGGTGCTAGTAAGACGGGGGAGTCCTAGCAGCCGAGACAAACCATGTGGAGAGACTCCATGGTTTATAGGTCTGGAATAGACCAAAGACACTAAGTGTCATGACCAAGAAGGATTGGTCCAGCATTCATGGTGAAGTGAAAGAGGTTGAGAGCATGAAAATCCACAGTGATGGTGTGGGTTCCAGGATGGAACAAAATAAAGAGGGGAAAAACTCTTACTGCTCTCTTGCCTTTTGATTATATATATATATATATATGTTTATGCATTGTGAAAACAAAGGATTGTTGAATGCATGTATGATTGAAAATGAAATGTGTGAATTTACTTAAGTAAATTTGTGAATGTTGGAATAGTTAATTCCCTGCCCAGGAATGGACATGAATGAGCTCATGTGCCTATTGGGAAGGCATGAAAAATATGAAAGCCTCATTGATGAGACTTGGACTGTCATGCCAAATGGGGAAAACTAATTGACTGATTTTAATGTCTATATTATGCTTGGTCTGATAGAATTTCAATGGTGCATTTCACAGGTGAGAAAAGTGAAACCAGGTGGTGCACATTGATCATGGCAGCAGATCAAAATTTGCTGGACTTAGCTGGAAGTCTCCTTCAAATGATTTCCAAGACCCAAGAGAACCTTGGGGAGATGCTCAAGATACAGAGAAGGCATAGTGAAATGAACCACCAGATTTTTGCAAGACTATATTGGTTTGCAAAGGGGGTTGAAAAGCCTTCTGGGAGAAATTGGCAAAGGAAAGGAAGGTGGATCAGCAACGGGGCAATTTTCCAAGAGACCCGATAGGAAATGGTCCAAGCATGAAGACTCAAAGGAAATTGAGCAGGTAAAGATGAAGCAGCCAGTGAGATGCTAGAGATGCGGGAAACATCATTTACACCGGGACTGCCCAATGAGGGAACATGATGAAGGCAATAGCCGCAAAGTTCCTAGACTTTGGGATCAGCTGGAAGCTGAGAACCAGCAGGAGAAGTCCATGGAAGCCGAGGGGCTTGGTCGTGAACGTTCAAAGTAGATAATTGAACGTGGGACAGATCTGCAAAATTTTGATGTGCAATGGTATATGTGTTGTATATATGTAATGGAACACCGAGGATGGTGTTATTCCAAGGGGGAGGGGAATGTAATGTCCCTGTTTTGACCCCGTTTGCATGATGTATATATTGTAATTAATCATGGTGAGGAGCTCAAGGCAAAAGCCCCACCATCGATTTGGTTGTGTATGTTTCGGCAATAGGGGTAGTTGCCGATGGTATATCGTGTTATCCGACACATTATGGTTGGCATCATGTAAACACGCACATCAATTAAAATAAACCACAACTAGCTACGGTAGTACAACGTTGAATGAAAAGGGCATGGTTCCAAAGGATAAGGGGTGGGGGATGTCAAACCTTGGTTATGGGGGAAAAACCCATGTGTTTCCACCTTGTGCGTTTTCCACCTTCCCTTGTCTCATCCAACCTCTTCAATGTCTTGATTTTGTTAGTTGGTGCAGTTATTGCATGAGGAAACGTGAGCATGGGGAGGCGTCGGTTTTGGCAGGCTGCTGTCAGTTCGGATGGTACGCATGCCCAGCAGAGAACCATCGTTTCTCTCACGCCTAGTCTCCACTCTCCCATTCTCTCCACCGCGCGTTCCTCCTGTTAGTCTGCTCACACTCACGAAGAGAAGGTTCGGTTCTTCCTCATGCGGAGGTCGGTTCACTCTCATGCAGGGGCGCGTAGAGAGACGGTCTGCTCTTTTCTCACGGGGTCATTCATCCACGCGCATGAGTAGAGTTGTTCACTCTCACGCAGGGGTGGAAGTCTTGCTCATTTTCCTCACGCTCTGGGCTGAATTCCTGTGTGTTTCACACCAGATCGATGGTAAGTATATGTTTCCTTTTCGATTATGGCCATATGTGCTGTCAATAGTGGTCCACGGTTGTTCTTTCCTTCCGTCCACACCGAGAGTGTGTTTCTCTCCATTGTCGGACTATGTATTCTTCTGCTATTTCATTGTGGGATGGGAGCTGTCATCCTCCCTGCCTTTTGTTGGCTGTGGTGTCCAATTATGTTTTGGGCCACTGTGCATTCTTAGTGGAACTGTGCTCACTGGTTTTCATTTCGGGGTTGTTGCTTCTTCCCCCTGTTCACTGATATGTTTGGGACTGTGTAAGGTCACCATAGTTTCATTATGAGTTTGGGCTGTTGATATACCCTGGTTTGGGTGCAGTGGCTGAGTTGTTTTGGCCAAGTGAGGGCCAAGAAAAACTCTGTGTGGTCTGGTGGAATTGAGCTGTGCTCATTGTTGTTGGGATTATCCCTGGTTGTCTTTGCTTCTTCACAGGGCTGTGAAGGGTTGTTTGGATGCTAGTATGTAGTGGTTGGTCTTCGGACTATGCTGGCTTGGCCGATTTTTGATGGCATGATAAACCCAGCGGTGTTGGTTTGGTTGATTTTGTCCCTCGGCTATGTCTAATCCTGCGTTGACCCTTATCCTTGGAGGAATCATGCCCAGCTCGAGGGTGGCATCGTTGCTAAGAGATTGATGAGCACGCTGGCCTATGGTTGGGTGGAACATTGCAGCGACGTAGCTGGTTGCAGGCGAGTTCTTCATCAAAAGATAAGTACTGCTGTTATTTTATCTCTGCAATTATATCTATTGTTCTATGAATTATGATGAACATGTTAAATGCTGGAAATGTATATGTGTTGCTTCCGCTGTATATTGAGGTCATAGGAATTATGAATCCCGGTATGCTGGATTATGCATCTGCTTGTATGTCTTAGCATCCCTGTTATGCATCATGTTAAGCTTTTAATTTTCAGCATTGATGGATTGTATATGTTCATGGGGCTGTTTGCCCGGCTATTGTGGTGTTCGTCGCGTCTTCTTCGCCAGTCTGAGGGATGGGGACGTGTCACCTAAGCTGGTGGAAGATAATGACGAAGTCACTGCATTATTTGAAAAGACAGGTTGGGGTTCATTCTTTAGACGTTTCAGTGGTCATAATACTGAAGTAACCAGACAATTTTCTCTCACCCTGAAGGAGGATGTAGCTCAAATTAGGGGGTTTCAATTTATAATTGATGAAGAAAAAATTGTAGAAGCAACGAAGCTTCCCCAAACTAGAGATCGTTGGTTTAAAGGCGGGAGGGTTGATAAAAAGGGGTGTAAGCCATTACTTTTACCCTTACCTGCTCATGCAAATCTTAATTTTGGGGTTTCGGTTAAATTCCTAAAACCAAAATGGAAAGTGTCCTATGAAGTTTTAGTCAAGTATGTTTCCTGTGACGGCCGCCTCTCTCATATCCATTATTATCATCTGAGATTATTGTTAGCTTTGAAGGGTTAGAAGCTTAATCTCCCTTTCTACTTGCTTCAAAGCTTGAATAAAATGGCACACTGTGTGCAAAATACTGTAGGCAATCCTGATAGAAGCTTGTTTCACCATGGTTTAATTAAGATTCTGGTTCAGCACCAGTTATCCCTTATTGGTAGATCCTGGGATGAATTATTGGCTAAAAACAAGCTAGGGTCGACACAGTATTTCCCTAATCCACCTCCTAAAACTCGCAGAAAGCGTAGGGCTTCATTAAAATATGAAGTCGATGATGTTCATAAAGCTAAGCCAAGGGTTAGTAAGTTACAAGAAGCAAGTTCTCCTTTACATACCCATATTGGTAATGGTGTTCCAAGTAAAATTGATCCATTAGATGTTGGAACTAATAGGGACCCATCTTCATCTGTCGAACGATACGGTGCATCTCCAAAGGTGGATAGTAAATCAATGAATGCTGAACAATCTGGTCCTATAACTCATGAAT
Source organism: Pseudotsuga menziesii (assembly GCA_001517045.1). Lineage (NCBI taxonomy): Eukaryota > Viridiplantae > Streptophyta > Pinopsida > Pinales > Pinaceae > Pseudotsuga > Pseudotsuga menziesii. Next base: position 502,325 of record LPNX011092235.1, on the reverse strand, counting down.
TCCTCTCTGATTTGTGCACTCTAAAAGAACCTTGTGATGAATCTACATGAAAACTTGAATAGTTAGCACAAGTCTGTTGTGATAGAAAAGATTCTAAGCCTAAGGGTTCTGTGTCTGTTGGTACACGATGATTTACTCGAAGCATGACTACAGCTTCCATTCCAGTTACTACTCAGCAACTTAAAGAGACTCCTCTAGTCAAAATTGATAGTGAAGATGATGAATTATTCCCAGTTCATGAGATTTCTCTTGGCAGTGATGAACAGTATGTTGACATGAGTCATCCTGTTGTGTCATCGATAAATGAATTCACTGATCAATCTTATCCCTTTAGGTCTGAACATAAAGCTTCATTTATTGGTGATTCTTCACCTCTTAGAAGCAATGAAGAAAATCAATTAACACTTAAACAGATATTAAAGGACAAAATTACTGAGTTGAAAACAGAGTTAAGAGGATTGTATTCAAAGGAATCAGATATGAAAGAGGAAATCAAATCTCTTAAAAATGAATTATTGTCGTGGATTAGTAAATGTAAAGAGATGAAAATGAAAAAGGATAGATACAAAGCCACTAATAATTCCATGGAAATAATGAATCAGTGATTGCTTGAGCAAACAGAGCATCAAAAGCTCAAAATTTTGAAACTCAAAGCTAGATTGTCAGAAGCTCGTCGAGCTACCAAATTCCAAGTCTCTTCTTGAAAATTATGTTAGTTGCTACAATTTTGGGAAAATAAGGAATCGGGTAATTAGCATGCCCACAGAATCGTAGATTCTGCGGGAATTGCTCATCATTAAATTAGATTTTATTATTATTTCTGCTGTGTATCTATTACATTAATTATAAAACTCATGCATGGTTTCGATTTTTGCAGGTGTTGTTGGTAGATAGAATTTTGATCTTGATGTTGTTCGACCTCATTAATATCTTTCAACAAAGGATGAGGTTGTTACAAATTCAACTGATATGGATGCTTTCAACATAGACAAGTCACGTTTCATAGTCATGGAGGTTGTAATCATGTTTCCAGGTGCCCTTCTTTTGAGGAATGTAACTGAACAATCATGAAGATTTTGTCTTTATTATGTAATAATTGTTAGAAACTAAATGGATATTTTTAGAATAGTTGTTACACAAAAGCTAGAAGTAGTTATTAGTCTTATTATATAATCTAGGAAGCTCGTTGTAGAGAGGGGCGATAGGAGTACTAGTGAAAATACTTATGAAACATATAATACATTTATGGTTTTGATTAGTCTACTGAAGTTTTCTTTGTGGATGATTACCACTGGCACATCAAATACTGGTATCAAATTTTTTTTTTAGATCTTGGTTATAATATATATGTTTCAAAAGAAATTTTCTTACTTAAATCTGTGAGCAATTGAACTTATTTTTCATTGCATTAATATAGTTTTAATTACTCTTATCACTCAATATTGATATCTGTTGTTGATACTATCATGTCATGGTCATTGAAATGTGGTTGATGATTGTGATCGAATAGTATTATATTTTCATAGCTTATATTGATTACATCTATATTTTGATAGTTGTTTTGAATGTTAAGTTATTATATCATTTATATACAGATGTTAATGTTGAATTTCAATTATCTGTTGACAAATACATCTATAGAGTGAATAAAATAATTTCTTATTTTATTCTCTGTGTTTTTGTAAATTTTATTAAACAGAGTGTTATTAGTGATAACAATTCTGATAGTTTCTTATCTGGATTTGTATGATTTATTTCACTTTGTTATTTATAATCGTTAATTTATAGGTTATATAATAGTCTAAAATTTTGCTCTAAGCGGAGATAGGATAGCTAGTTAATTTTAATTCATATTTTAGCTTAGTTTAGTTTAATAGCTATTAAATAGAATTAGATTAGTTTGTTAAACTTTAAAATAGTCTTTTAGTTAAAATATTTAAAACAAAACCCCAAAACATGAGACTTTCCTTAAGAAAGCATTTTAGGATAACTTAGACTTAGAAAACTAACCCTAGGATTTATTTTAAGCAGTAATAAAAATTTAGGATAAATTTTTACTGAATTTTTACGTTCTCCTTAAGAGGATAAATTCAGTTGGTAGCAGGACCATAACCTGCGAGATTTTTCCTTTCCAAACACACCGGGAGCTGCTCTCAGCAACTTATGTGGGCTTAATCTCCTTTAGTTGGCCTAGTCAGAAAATCTAGCCAACAGGTCTTCTCCCTGCTTTCTGTCGAATTTAGGCATATCATACAATAATTTAGCTCGTATAGGAAGCCAAAAAGGATCATTCATAATGGGATCATTAATGAGTATGGACAAGTTAGTAAAATCTAAGATCACTATAAAGGGAAGTTTCCTATTTGGTTTTGGGTAGTTATAATATTGATAAGGCATAGGAATACCAATATGGCCATAAGTTTGTTGTGGTTGTGCATTATAGCCGTACTGACCGCCTACATGCGGTTGTTGGTAAAACTAGAGGATTTTGAGCTAACGGATGAGTAGAAACAACTAGTTGTTGAGGATTGTAATCCATAATAGGCTATGACCATTGACTGGTCATACCACTTGGATAAAGGACACCTGTATATAAATTTGTAGCAGGGGGGTTAATTAGTAACTGAGCATATTCCCCCCTAGTTGATTATTGTGTGACCGTTATGGGTTTTTGTGCTAGTTGACCCCAAACAAGTGGCTTCTTTTTCCCCCGAGTAGGTGATGGTTGTTGATCATTACCACCAAATTCACTTGGACCCATAGCAGAAGGAATTGCACCTGATATATTGTGTAAAGTATGTGTATAGTGGACTCCTTATACATGTGAATTAAAACTTGTAGAATAATGTCTAGTTACATTTTAGAAACCGATGGAAGGTGTTGGGATATTACAAACCCACTCCATACTTAGGATAACAATATTTAATCATTTCTGATTAATTTCCTATCCACTAGCACCACTTAGTCAACACTTTCCATATATACCCCAAGAGCGCATTTATCCTGATTCTGGTTAGATCATGCCTACTTTATTGACTTCCATAATTAGTTACTGTGCCTTCCTGCATATTATATCTTTATCCTACTTTATTCTCTCCTTTTAGTGGATAAGGTAAAGCTAGTTAACTAGGAAACTGTTATATTTTGTTTCCAACGTATCTTCCACAATTTTCTCTCTAGATTCCATGATTAGCATGTTTTTCCTTCATTCATGAAAACTCACTCATGCTTTAGCTAAATCGTGAGGTCCTTAAAAGAGTTGGAAAGTGCTTTATTCACATATGGGATTTTATCATATTTAGTAAGCATTATTTATGAGCTAGCATGAGTTGTCTTCTAGCAACTCAATTTTCCTTTATAAGGATGCATTACTATCGTAATAGTCAATCAATTCATTCATTCAATAATTAATTATCCATTCTTCACTTCTTCATATGATTTAGTCTCATTATTCTTCTCTCTATTTTCATTGCGCGTGCTTGTGAGAATTATCTTGTAGCTAGATCCATGTCATGTGCTTACCTATTGTATTAAGCCTCAATTTCTTAATGGTATCAGAGATGTTATTTCTACATGGTGCCATAGTGCAAGGTTTCTTAAGTTCTACATATTTGAGGATCTATCTTTTCTCTACATCAGATCACATCTAGTGTCATATTCATCTCTAAAGAAGAGATTGAATTAAGCTTACACGATTTTCTCCTAGTTTTTATTTGTGCAGGTTGTAGAGAGTATCTTCTTGAGCGTATCAACTTCTTTGAATGGATTCATCTTCAGATATGATCATCAATATTTTCAACTATCATGAATGGAAATCCAAAATTTTCATTCTATTGTGCAGTGGGGGACTATACAAAGTTACTTTAGCTTTAGAGAATGAGCCTAATGCTATTGTTGAGAAAGTTAAGTGGCATAATAGGTTGGATGAAGCCTATGGATTGCTTTTCCTCTCTATTTATCCTGATATACTCTTTAATCTAGATGGTTTTACCACTCCAAACTAAGTATGGACCAAACTTGAGTCTCTCTTTGGAGTACAAGATGAGATAAGAGGACATCAATTCAAGAATGAGTTATTGTCATTGAGTTGAAGTAGTTTTGACTCTATTGAGGTTTTGTTCACCAAATTCAAGTCACTTGTTCTATTTATCAAGAAATTTTGGATTGAGAAGAAAGAATATCAATTGATTATTTCCATCCTATCAAATTTGGGTCTCGAATACTTAGTTTTTGTGTCTACTTTTCAATCTACTAGGATTGCTATTTCGAATTGGAAAATAACTTCTTTGAGTACATTCTTTAATTCAATGACAAATGAGCAATATAAATTGATCCAAATGGGTGATATTATATCCTCCAAGGGAAAGGATCATGCTCTTATAGTTCAAGGAAGTAATAATTCTGGATCAAAAGATAATCAAATAGTGAAAGAGAAGAATCCAAAGTTAGATAATGAAGATGAAATTTGAAATCCTACTGATCAAGGTTCAATGAAGAAAGTGAAGAAGAAAGGGAGTAGATCCAAGTGTTCTTATTGTATCAAGCGATTTCATTCTGAGAATAAATATTTCAAGAAGAATATGGACATCATGTCTCAATTACTTGAGAAGCATAACATTGAATTTCCAAATGAGCTAGAGAAGCCTGTCGAATCTTTAGAATACTGCCATAGTGCGCAGTACCAAGGTAATGTGAACTATCCCTTGAGATCCAAATTTAAATAATTTCCTCACATATTTGATATGAATTCATTTTATGATATATCAAGATCATAAATCTCAATGTATTTCTTGAATCATCCACCTATTAGTCACCTAGATTCATCTCCCAATACTTGTGTGTTTTCACTAGATCCTAACTTGTCTTTAAGCAACTCTTCTACACTCCATTCGAATGATTATAATTATGATTTAGAAGCATGTTTTCATGTTGATATTCATTTTATGACATCATATATACCATATACAATACCTTTGAATACTCCTAATAATATACAAACCCCAAGTTCACTAGTTGATTCCTCATTGGTTTCCTATGCAATGTTACTTATATCAAATGGTTTCAAGTATTGTCTATTCTTCACTAGTTGGTTATCCATGACGTTAGTAATTATTGTATTTACCCTAAACATGTTTGGATATATTCTAAACACCTATGTTTCATATCTTAAGTCCATTAACCATTCATATTTTTACACTCATTAGGTTTTCCTAGTTGCTCAAACGCTTCCTACTCTAGCCCTATATCCCGAGGGAGACTTAAAACATTGGTATTTGCTTCTACATATGATAATATTTATTATATATCCAAGTATTTTTAGCCTCATTTAATATTTGCGAAGGTTCTATATCATTTTGGAAGAAATATATGTGATCTACATCACGATTTTGCAACTATACAAGGAACTGACTGTGTAACTGATTGTCTTGTTTTTTGTACTCTTTTGGAAGGAGTATGCACATAATTCTTTTAATTTTCAGATTTTTTTTTCATATCAAAGTATGAAAATAGAAAGAATCATTTAGATAATTCTCCTACTTCATCAGATGATGAGCTACAAGGAGTATCTCCTCTTCCTTCTTCTAGATTCTATACTATAGCACATGATCATGGAGTTCACAAATTCTTCCTCAAATCCTTTCTCCAAAAGCAATTCATTCAGCTCATTCAACTGAAGATAAATACATGTTGAAGACATATTGTTCAAAAAAAATTCCTTGTCCTTTCTTGAGAGAGGATTTTCCCCATGTGGTTTTGCCTCTTTCCTCACTTTTCTGTAGATAAATAATTGTAAAGGGTGATCATAGCCTTGTTGTTGGGCCCTATATGCACCTATATGCATCGATATTTTTGATGATTTTATAAATGTCATGATAAATTCAGACTTAAAGGGGGGGTGTTTGGATATTATAAACCCACTCCATACTTAGGATAACAATATTTAATCATTTCTGATCAATTTCCCATGCACTAGCCTAGATAGTTGGCATCCACTTGCACCAATTGGTCAACACTTGTGAAATATACCCCAAGAGCACCTTTATCCCGATTCTAGTTAGATCCTTCCTACTTTATTGACTACCAGAATTAGAAATTGTGCCTTCCTACATATTATGTCTTTATCTTTCTTTATTCTTGCCTTTCAATGGATAAGGTAAAACTAGTCAACTAGGAAACTACTATCTTTTCTTTCCAACCCATCCTCCATGATTTTCTCTCCAAATTCCATGATTAGAATGTTTTTCCAACATTCATGACAACTCACCAGTGCTGGAATTTGGTTTTTATTCTACCCGTCAAATTTTTTTTTTAACGTTTTGACATTTTATATTGCCCGTCATGAAATGTTTTGTTTAAAATTTTACCCTTCAAGAGTGAAGGTTTGGTAAAAAATTTACCCTTCAATAGTAAAGGTTTGCTAAAAAATTTACCCTTCATTTAATTAAATTTTGTTAATTTTTTTTCAAATTAATATTTTTTTTAACATTTTTATATTAAATTATAAAATGGTCCAGAGCCACTACTAAAACTCAAAACAATAAGAGAGTTTGAAAACCTCATAAAAATTCGATTGAAAGTAGAAAAAGAGGCTCAACATATTCCTCCTCACATATATAGAACGAATATGATTATTATTTTACTTTAAATAAATATGGAAAAGTAGATTATTATGGTTTAAAACATTTGAGATTCTTTTGAATAAATTTCAAAAATAATATATTAATAGTATTTATAATTGTTTATTAGTATAGATTCATTTTGTTAAAATAAGTATACATAATCTTATTATATTTTATGAACATATTTTTAGTTTTGTCTATAGTCATTTCCGTAATAGAAAAAGAAAATCATTAAAAATTCTTAATCACTAATCAAAGTGAGAGGAAAATCTTAAACGATATCATCAACAAAAAAAGAGAATGATTACAATCAGTACTAATGTCTTGCTACGGGAACTTGTCTCAATTTAAATCTCTTGTATTCCGGCCATTATTTTTGGTTTATGATGTCGATTTCTAATTATATTCTCAATTAACAACTACCAAATCTACATATGTCAGATTTTGCACCCTGGAATACATTCTCATGTGGGTTAGTATGTGTGTTTGCAATTCCTACAATATAACCACTTTGACAGATTTATGTGTATTAGGTTTTATAGATTTGACTTCCAAGCCACCATTCACAAAATACTGCCAAAAATTGCTAGCTTCATTTGGCTATGGCATTGATAATGTAAAAAGGGCAGGCATCACTTGTAGTTTCTTGCACTATGTTATCTCCCAAAATAAATTTAGTTTTCAATAAGTTCACTCAAACGATTTATTTTTGATAAGATGAAGAATTCAAGTCATATTATGAAGGATATTAGGGTGACTAACAAAATGAGGATCTCTGATGTTCTATTATGTGATAAAATTAAAAGTTTTAGCTTTTGGTGGCTTAGGCGAGCTTTCCAACAGCTCATTAGCCACCGAAAAGCTTTGATTTCGGTAGCTAACGATTTAACGCGAGACCATGCTTATCCACTGAAAGCTGGCTCACGACGTTTTTGTTAAAAAGCTGGGAAAAGGATTTTGGTGGCTTAGGTGATATTCTCAGGCGCTCATTAGCCATCGAAAATTTTTGGTTTCGGCAACTTAGCGAGCAATTGCAGGAGGACGTTAACCACCGAAAGCAAAGAAAACATGTTTTTGGAAAGGGCGTCTTTCAGTGGCTTGGGAGAACATGTCGTCGGTTCATTAGCCACCGAAATCTTAGCTTTCGGCAGCTAGCAGACAAAATCCTAGGTGCTCTTAACCACCAAAAAGGCCGAAAGAGGAAATGGTTAACTATCCATCAAATCAAAACTCGTCAGCACAAGTCAGGTCATGATTTTGAAAAGTAAACCAACGAAAGGACAGGGAAAGTGAAGTAAGGCGTAAGTTGATGATTGAAGAGGTAGTTATTAATATGATCTGACCGATGGGAATCAAAAACCTAATTTACCCCCCATCTATCCCACGACTACAGAAAATCTCCGCTGAATATCAAGTTTGAATTAAAAATGATTACTGGGAAAGCTATCTTGAATATATCACCAAAATCTATCGTCCTCTCACCCAAGCACTTATAAAGAAGTTAAAACCCTCAGAATCAATGCCCTCCCTCCAGTACACTCCACCTTCGATTACATGCATCCTTACTACTCGAGGACACCTCTGAAAATCATCCTGCTAACCTCTTGCACAGAATTTGATTTCAATTTTTGTAGGCACTCAAGAGCACAATTCAGAAAATGAAGAAAGGAGGGCCTGCTCTCAGGCAAGAACAAGGAGACATCAGCTACTTGGAATCACATCTAGAAGTCTTCCAATTCTTCAAAGATGCTGGCATCTACAAATTTTGTGACAAAGTTCAAGGCTCACACCAGCATGTTGTTGAAGCATTTTCCCTCTCATTCGATGGCTCCAAGGCACTGATAGGTAAGGAGGATTTCATGGTGGATGAAACCCTAATTTTAGAGGTGACTGAACTCCCAAGAACTAGGGAGAAGTGGTTTAAAACCACCATTACTAAAGATGTGGAGTTCAGATCCTATTTGAATACCGAACACAGAGAGGTGGTGTGGAAGAAAAGTGTTCCATCCACCTGGCTAGAAGAGAGGTGGCAGCAATTACTAAAAGCCTTTGTGGTATATATAACTTGTGAAGGTAGATACAACATGGAAATTATTTATCATTTCAATCTAATGAACCATTTTATAGGGAAGAGCCCTTTGAATTTACCTTTCTACTTACATAGGATCCTGGAAAAAATGGCACACCAGGTGAAGGCTCATCCAACTAAGATTGTTGGAATATTGTCTCACCATGGCCTCATACAACTCCTTATCCAAGAATTGCGAAAGAGGAGAAGTATGGCATGGACACATTTTTTGTTTTGGAATGGTTTTGAAACAGGCCTGCAACCAGAAGAGAAGGGAAAGTCTCCTTTGAAGAATTCCACCACCCCCAGGAGTGGAAAGAGAAAAAGAAGGGTTATTTCACCAACAACAGTAGAGCAGCCTTCTTCCCCTTCTAAAACCAAGAAGACTAAAAGAAACCTAGACTTCAATGAAAAGGGCAAGGAAATCACAGCACATAATGGAAACATTTTGAACCTGCCCTACTGAGATTCAAAAGAAGAAGGGGAGGAAGGTGCAGACCTAGCAAAGCAAGTGGTAGCAGAAAATGAAGAACTTCCATCACCCAAACCAAAAGATCAAGATGAACCAGTGGAGAAAGCTTCCTCTAGCAAGCCTAGGGCACAGAAAGTAAACTATTTGTTGAGACAAGTGTATGAGCTGGAATTTTTAGAAAGAGAGATAAAAAGGAATAATGCCATGTTGACCAAGAGGAATAAGGAGTTGCACAATTCTTTCCTGGAGATGAGAGGAATGTATATATTACTAAAAATAAGAAACCTAAGATACATGAAGGACAACACCAGGTTGTACCGGATGATCAGACTCCTGTGGCTGCAAATGAAGAATTCAAGACCAAACCCTAGCACTCATTTTTCAATAGAAACCCTAGCTGAAGCAGCTGTAAGCCTTCAAAATCCAGAATCAATCCAAGCTGTTGTTGATCCTCCAAATGTTGAGCAAGCTAAAGAAAAGTCGGAAGGTAAGCAAAAAAACTGGAGAATGTAATTTGGGAGGTTGCCTACAAATTTTTCAAGAAAAGAGCTTTCGGTGGCTTAGGTGGACACTCTAGCGGTTCATTAGCCACTAAAAGCAGCAGTTTCGGCAGCTAACAGACCCGAAATTTTAACTCCTTAACCACCAAAAGCATAAAGAGGTGCAGAAAGCAATTTTTGCATAAAAAGACCAGTTTTGGTAAATATACCTAGCTCAGGGATGAAAAGTAAAAGCTGAAAGTTGCTGAAGTACACCATCAAAGGAGGTATGTTCCAATTTTGGGGATACATCAAAGAGGAGAGGGTCACAATACCCTACCTATTTTAACCAACAGTGGCTCATCCATTAGAAGGCTAGTTACAACTTTCCTCCAGTACTCACTGCAGTCATCAAAAGGTTCATAGAGTGAAAAAGTGTTAGAGTTAGTTAAAATAGTAGTTAAATTAGGGTTTCTGACCTAATTTTGCAAAAACATTAATTTTATCTATTTTTAGTAAAACAAATCCAATTTTTCAGGATTTGAGTATTTTTGTAAAGGATATAAAGCCTAAGACTTATGCTATAGAAAAGGTTTGACTTCGGGGACCTATAGACCATTACTATTATCAAGCTTCTCATATTGCTCATGGCCTAATATAAGCTCTTTTTCTATCATATGTTCAGCTTCCATTTCTTGTCTATTCTTTGCTTATGCTTGAATGTGTTGTTCAGGTTTATTCATGTTATTTGATGTCTAATAGCTGTCATCCTATCTGCATATTGATGATTTGAATTACAAGTACTTTCCTTGTTATGATTAGCCATTTATATATAATTGTTTTATGTATGAATCTGCTAGCATGATAAGTTCTCCATCTCTGCACCATATTATCAAACCTCTAAATAGTGGTAGTTAGAAGCCTTATCCCTGATTAAGTTTCATGCATGTCTTGAGAGTGTGAGGTCCTGTAGGTCACCTGACTTGATCCACTTAGAAAAACATAAAAACATTTAAGTTACCAGGAATCCTCAAGCTGCAACCTAGAGGAGTTTCCTGGAGTGATAACACACTGATAAATTTGTATTAGGTCAGTTTTTCAATGGATGTTGACTGCATGTAATATACGAGACGAAAAACATTTGGAGTCGGTTTCTTTAAAAATAGAGTGGTTCTATGGAATGCATATTATCAACCCAATGGTCTGTCCCCTGTTTCATCATCAAATCGAAAAATTATCAGGGTAGATTCTCCTACCCAACACGCAAGGATTTTGCAGAATTTTCCACTCCTCAAGCTCTAAAAAATGAAGAGATTCCACACATTAATAGTGATTTTTGTCTTTCTACCAAAAATGCTATCTCTGAAGGTGAGTGTTATTCTATTCTATTTCTTTTTTCTTTCGATTATGAATATAACCAATTCTACCTTTCCCAATTCAACTAAAGAAGGAAGTGATACCTTTTTTCATTTACAGTTTTTGTGTCCTCGTGACAGGTTTTGATGGTATTGAAATTCATGGTGCTCATGGTCCATGGATACCTTGTTGACCAATTTATGAAAGACAATGTAAATGAAATGACCGATGAGTATGGTGGGACACTAGAGAACCGCTGCAGATTTCCTCTTGAGCTCATGGAATTAGTGGCAAATGAAATTGGAGCAGACCAAGTGTGAATACATCTCTCTCCATTTGCAGGATATTTAGAATCCATTGACTTAGATCCTGAAGCGCTTGGGATTTATATGGAAGAGGCCTTAAATAAATACAACATACTGTATTCCCACTATGTAGAGCCCAGAATGGTAACTACATGGGAATATGTTGCAACAGACAAGATTCTGCTTCCAATTAGGAAGGCATTCAAGGAAGCATTCATGGTTGTAGGAGGTTACACAAGAGAAGATGGAAATGCAGCAATTTCAAGCGGTAAAGCTGATCTTGTAGCTTATGGTTGAATTTTTCTTGCTAACCCAGATTTCCCAAGAAGATTTGAGTTAAATGCCCCACTCAACCAATACGACAGAGACACTTTATACACTCCTGATCCTATTGTTGGGTACACAGACTATCCATTTCTGTATATTTTCAGTGTACTGCGAGAAGTCATACTCACTTTTGAGAATAAACGACAGGCAATAGCTGGAGGGAGATTAACCTAGGAAAAGTGACATTTTCTCTTTCGAATTTAAACTGATACTGTAAATTTGACTTGTATAGATTCTAGTGAAAGTGTTTAATATCAAGTTTAAAACCTCAATATCACTAAGCTGAAGAGGAAAAACCCAGATATATTCCAAACTAACAACGTCGCAAGAATTGAACTGCTTTACAGAGTGAAACTTCATAATCTCATTACACCCTTGTTGCAGAGATGAACCCCAATTCACATTTATAGCTACAAGATGAACTATTGGTTTTTCCGGATTAATTTGAAACTAGGACAATCTAGTAGTATCAACTCTGAGTATGGAGTTTAAACATATGCCTCCACTGTCCACTCTCCAACTCCAATGGCTTCTAGGTTCCAGTTCCAGCCTTCCAAGTTCCTTTTCCAACATTCAACTTCCAACTTTCAAATCATTTAGTTGAGAATTGAGCACTGAAATTTGTACTATGTAGATGGTAATTACAATAATAATAAAAAATCAAAAAATAATATAAAAATCATTGTTAAATGACTTTTTTTGCTTTCACAAAAAATCAAAAAAACCTACAAAATAAAAAAGCATGGATGATGGAAATAATACTTATTACTAACTTAATATTTTTCTTTTTTACTGAAACTTGAAAGTTGAAAGTATGGTTGGAATTTGGAAAGTATAATTTTATATAATAATAAGATAAAAGTATTGATATTACTAATTTACTAGTAGTAATTTATAATCAAGTTTTAGTAATTTTGTTTCCCTTCAAAAATAATAGTAATATAATAATGTTTTGAAAATTTTATTGCCCTTCAAAAATACGTTCAAATGATAAGTTTACCCTTTAGGAAAAACAGTTTACTAAAATTTGTAACCGTATTTGACGGTTAAAATGCCCCATGACGGCCATTTTTCCCCTTCAAATTACAACACTGCAACTCACTCATGCTTTAGCTAATTTGTGAGGTCCTTGACAGAGTTGGGAAGTGCTTTATTCACCTATGGGGGTTTATCATATTTAGTAAGCCATATTTATGATCTTGCATGAGTTGTATTATAGAAACTCAATTTTCATTTATAAGGATATATTACTATTGTAATAATCAATCAATTCATTGATTCAATAATTATTCATTCTTCACTTATTCATGTGATTTAGTCTCGTTATTCTTCTCTCTATTTTCCTTGTGCATGCTTGTGAGAATTATCTTGTAGCTAGATCCCTATCATGTTCTTACACATTGTATTAAGCGTCAATTTATTTAAGGTATCAGAGCCGCTATTTCTATAGAAGGTGTTGGAGCAGAGTCCCGCAGCTACAAAAGAAGTTGCCATTTTGGCAGATAGACAATTTGGCGAAGACGAAGAGATAAGGTGAAGCTACGACACCGTAGCATGTTTCTAGCTACAGAGCAGAGCCGAAAACCGTGACTTTTGGAATAGAGAAGTCAAAGAATATGACAGTACCTGAGCGGCTGAGAAGAGAGAGCTCAACCACTACATTGAAGGCAGCGGCGAAGACAGGAGGGCTCAGCTACCCTCATAAAGGAAAAGGAGTGACGAGTCCGAGGTATTGAAGATGAAGGATAGAATATGGGAAGCGGTGCATAGTACCCATGGTCAATGCCGAGAAGCATGGAAGACTGCAGAGAGCAGTGGTGTGACAGAAAGAAGCTACCCCAAGTATAGATATGCCGACTGTCACTAGTTAGGGTTTGGGTTACTGTTGGGACAGGCCCACTGTGTTGTAATGGTGAGACCTTCGGGCCGCCTATAAAGGGATGTATTTTGTATTGTAAAAGGTTGGAATTTTGGGCATTTTAGGCCATCCAGCTAGTCATATTATCAGTAGTCTGTTAGCTTACTGTTATTTTGCATTGTAACAATCCGCAAGGATTGACAGAGAGAGAGAGAGAGGGTGAGAGTATATTGTAAGAAGGCAATATAGAGAAGAGATCTAGGAGGGAAGGGCTCCAGGCTGAGTGCANAGAACTGTGTACCTCTCTCAAGTTATAATATAGAAACACAGTTCTGTGGATGTAGCTTCTACCCTGGAAGTGAACCACGTAAAATCAGAGTGTTATGTGTTTGATTCATGTGATTGTATTTGCTTCTTATATCTGTCATTTATTACATGAACTCTGCTTATAGTAAATGTATGTATGTGCTATTCAATTCACAGCATAGTAAAAGGATAAATGCAAGTGGAGGTCTTTAAGTATTTTGTATAAGAGTTGTCTAAGTTCTCTTAAAGACAGTTAAGAGTCGCAGTATAAAACAGCAGTGTGTATTGAGTCCTATAAGTTGAACACCGGTAACGATAAGTACGCTGGGCTGCGACGGTAGGATATCGAAGGGAGGCGATATCACACCAGCAGAGGAGCTGCGGTGCGCGATACCGCGGGTTGAGGATCGAGCGTAGGAGAGAGTTACATGTTTCCCAGGATGTAGCGATGCGATAGAGGTTGGAGTCATCGTGGGTAAGAGGAAACTGCGCATCGCTTCGCAGATAGAGACACCTCGCGGGCTGAGGAGAGCTACGAGGCGCAATCAAGATGCCATACAAAACCTAGTCAAGACACTCGAGTCCTCGACCAACCCATTAGGATCACTTCGGGTGAGACTTCAAGCCGTTTCGCGGTCTATCGCCGAAAGGACCAGTGAGCTAGCGGTGTTGTTGGTTCATTATAGTAAACCCGAGTCTGCCCACACGACCAACAGAAGGCATAAATGAACTTCCTGATGAAATAGTAAAATTTGATGTTTGAGTAGGCTGAGAAAAAACCATAGTGTTGGTTGGTGGAGAAAATTAATTACTAAGATGTGTAATTGTAGGCGATGGAGGAACATTAACATTCATGGTTTGACTAGAAGGGAGTCCAATATAGAGACCAACAATATCACTTGGTAAAATATAAGGAAAAGATATTCTAGAATATGTACCAGAACAAGGCATTACTCAATGGAAGAAGCTGAGGTGGTACACATAGAACCAAACTCATAAATATATTGGCCTAAAGTTGAAATCCAGAAGGGTGTAGAAGGACCAAACATGGTCCCTACTAGATCTCCTAGTGGTGGCTGGTAAAAACTAACCCTAAAGGTCCTACAGAAAATGTATTATGAGAAGAAGGTTATTCTGCCACTATAGGTGATGATAGATTAGTTATTGGGGAATTCCAAGGAGGATAAAATTATCCCTCCCTTTAGTGATAGGTATTCCTTCCTATTCTGGGGGAGTTCCCATTTCAACATTGGAATTTAGATCCATTTCTTGTTCCATGTTTTGGAAAGTTGTAGCTTCTTGTGGATATTTAGGAAATAATCCTTGTATACTATGGGATCATATTAAAGGTTGGTCTTTCAGAATGTTAGACCAAAAATATCTATCTTAAAACTCCTAATTATATACACAAAATTCAAGCGCTACTTAATTTAATAGTAATAAGAAAACCTATGGTAGGTGGGATGTATAGTCTAAATCCTCACATGAGTGTCAAGTCATCGCAAATCACAATATACTGCAGGGTCCAATAATAATACGTGACAATAAGGATTTGAACCTTACCCCTTCCTGTATACCCAACTACCTGGATAATACATGTGTAGTAGCTCCCCTGAGTGTTGTTCTCAGTGTATTACTTCGACAAGGCGACCAATAGTTTACTGAGTTGGTCTCAGGATCCTAATGGTGTCTCCTGATACACACAAGGTACATGGGAGATCATATGCATAGTAGTTTTGTATAATTTACAACCATTCAAAAGGGGTCTTCCTATATACTGTCAAGTACATGAAATAATATTTTTGTATACCATAAAAGTACATGAAATTCCTTTTTATATACCAACAAGTACGTGGAATAACCACATAGTACCTGGGATGTAGTGCAGGAAAATAACTATAGCTCCTACACTTAAAGACGCTAGAACACGTCTCTAACCTAACGCAAAATATTGCTAAATTTTTTATCCTATCTAGCACTTGATTTTATCTTTTTACTCTTAGGTGGATAGAATGATGTGAAGACTTGACTCATAAACCATGCAAATATGAAGTGCAAGTATTTACTTTCTCTTTCAACACAAGCCCTATTTAAGAAGAGAGTAAGAATTTATTTTTCCAAAGCATACAATCAAAACCAAATCCTTCAAAATTTGAAATCAAAATACAAACACGCAAGGTCTTCATACTTCACTAAAAATAAATCTCTAGTTACGGTAAATATGAAATTTAAATACAAGTTGAAACTAAATGAATCAAAGCTAATTTTTCTTTTCAATTTTTTTTTAACAAATATTGGAAATAAAAGTGAACAAACAAGATTCCTTCCTACAAGTGTATACAAAAGAAACCAAAATTTTCTTTTATTTCATGAAAACGTATAATTAAAAGAGATCTACAAAAATAGACTATGTCCCAAGACAAAGTTTTCAAACCCATGAAACTTTTGTGAAATTCTACCTTTCAAAATAAAGCAAAAGATTGAGTCACATTAAATCCTATCTGGCATATAGACTAAAACACACAGTGCATCTTCCAAAAACCAAAATTCAATACCAAAATAAATAACTGAGTAGAAGGATCAATGATCACTTACCTCAATGCAGTCCGCTAATTTGCACCAGTGTGGTGTGCCTTTGGCGATGCTTCTTGTACACTGGGAAATAACATCGGTGACACCTTTTGTAGGTTTACAATGAGTGTCGGTGACACTCTGTCACTATAAACATAGAGTGTCAGAGAACCAAATATGCTTATAAAAGACAACGCAAGTGCGTCCGTCTCAAATAGGAATTGAAATGACAAGAATTACCCAAAAATTCAATTAGCAGTGAATGAGCTGAATATCCTAGGATCATTGAATGACCTTGAGAATCAAATTATAGCATAAACAAGGTGAATTAAACATGCTTGAGAGAACAAATGGAAACTAAAAATTATAATGAAAACAAACCAAAGACTATGATCTTTTCACCAGTATGGTCAACAATTTTGTTTATGGAAAAACTCAATCAATGCAGACAAATATTGTTTCCCTAGTTTAAATGGTTTAGATCTAGAACAAAACAGAACAAAATGAAAACATTTTCCTAGATTTATTAAATCACTTGAATGCAAATAATCTATACCTCTTTCTGAGGGTTGCCCTTGTTGGATTCAAGATTTTGTAATCATGTTGATGAAGAGATAACCTTCAAAAGGTTTAAAGGAAACAAGAAACAAATATAAACTACAAGATAATTTAATAGATCTAAGATATTAACCAAGGAGAATTCTATAAATGAATTTAGATATTATTTATGAAAAAGAAATCATAACTGTATTAACAATAAGAAGGGAAAATTTACAACCATGATGCCTTGGTTTTGTGCTTCTTCCAACTATCCTTTTGCCTCTAGATCTCAACCTTTTCCTCTCAATTCTATAAATATTTCAATAGCATATGGGTTCTTTCTTGGTCCTCCCTCAACCATGAGAATGGGCTTGTATTTATATGCCAAAAGAGATGAAGGGAGTTGAGGATTCTTGGGAGAAGGCTAAGAAATCATACAATGTGGTTAGGGGTTTAAATGCCACCTATTATGATCTGTTGTGATAAACCTTCATAAGGGATTTATTCTAGAAGTATCTTGATCTGTCTATTTTTCCCTTTTAATGAGCGCTGATGTGCCTTGTATATAATAAACCATTATCAGGATGAGGAAATGCTCTCTGTGCAAAAGAAATAAATGTCGTTGATTTCCATTGTATATGTGAAACCTATGTCACCCATGTCTGATGCATATTTTCAGAAGGAAGGGTGCATCGGGGTTGATATAAAGGGGTTTCCAAAAGGCAAAAAATATTCTCTAAGTATTTTGGCACAAATAGTTCCAGGGATTCATGCAAGTACACATCTTACAATCATGATGATGAATGGATTTCGGTGTAAAAAATACTCAAGAAATTATTAAATCATATGCAAATAACCATGAAGGATCCAAACACAAGTAATCTAGAGTGGAGAGATCCTTGAGAATAGATCTCAACGATCCAATGCAAAACTATTTTCCAAGGCATGTGCCCTAGGGATATGTGTCCTAGACTAAGGGTGTACTATCTCAAGGAGTATAAAATCAATCAATGATCATTGAAACCTATGGAAACCATAAAATATCACCACATCAAGGAGAAACACAAAACCAATATTATTTGGAAAAACACTATTTGATGGGTTTTCCTTCCATGAATGTGGTAGGGGTTAATTATGAGTGCATTATGCTAAACAAAACCCTATGAAGACACTAAACACTCCACATGAAAAAAATTAAATATTCCAATGAAAAGTGATAATACATAAGACAATATGCATCAAAGCACCAATACCTTGGCTCCAAAGCCAAAAATACACCAAATTCAGTCGACTTGGGAAAAGTATTTGACCTAGAACAATCCTCATGCTATATGTGGGGTAAAGTTATCTTCATCAATGTACCATTAGTATTATAACATGCACATCTATAATGATCTAGTCATTCCTAATGATATGTAGTGAAAAAATTCCCCTAAGTGGCCTAAGACATTACTACAAGGGATACAATATGCATGCTACAAGAATAACTTAAAATTATTGAAAATGAAAGTGGGGGATGTTAGTAGGGAATTTAAAATTTCATGTTTAAACTTTGTTAATGAGGTGCAACCTACCATGGAGTACTATTCTAACAACCACTCATGTAAATGTAGGATGTAAGATAATAATTCATAGACAAGACAACAAAGGGTCAGGGAGGAAGAAATTGCTCACACAAAAATATCTGAATATGATAGATGTATCCTTCATCAATGGCTAATCAATAGAAAGTACTAGAAACTCTACAATCATATGAAATAATAGAAATCACTAGAACAATAATCCACACATTCATAGAAGAATACCTCTCCACTTCACATATGTTCCAAGACCCATTAAGCTCAAAGGAGGGGAAATCTAAAATCCCAAACATAAAAATGAATGATGAAGGATTATTCCTTATAGGGAGTGAAATTCAACTCCCTTTACAATAAAATATTGATTGCCTCTCCTAGATCCACCCATTTACTCAATAAACTATTCAAAAAGTGGTTATATCCATTTTTCTCTCCAAGCAATACAATAAAATAATGCAAGTACATCAACAACTTGTGTTGTGAAGTAAACAATGAATAAAAAAATTGTTACACCTAAAATTGGTAGCTATGCTCAATCCCCTGAAGTGGCATGGCCAAGACATATTTTGGAGAATTTTTTTCCCAATCCTAGGATGTATGATGCACCTTATCTCTTAGCATAGGGAATCAGACCTTCCTAAAGTCTTCTTCCTGCTGACATAGTGCACTGTGACACCTTTTACCTCAAGGAAAAGAGAATTGGCGCTACTTTCCCATATGCAGATAGCGTCAGCACTGTCAAAAAGGTCAGAAAAGGAGGTTTTGAGAACATTTGAGACAAAATTCCTTGTGGAGGATGATCCCAAATACTTGGATTAGGTGGAACTCAAGCTCCTAGACCCTAGGTATCATTCCCTACCTTCCTGCCAAAATATATCAGCTCCTTTGGGCTTCACTTAGACTATTTATACAAGCTTCCTCTCATGAGTGGAGGGAGAAAATACCAAGAGAGCATATTCATGCTACTGGAATCATAGTTGGTGTAGGAGGAAAGAGAGTGTCAGTATCAGTGAAGCTTGTAAACATTATAGAGTGTGTGTAAGAGTGATGTCAGAAGTATTGTGAGATTGAGGCTTCAACGCCAAGGATTTGGTTGTAGCTTCTTACTCTTTATATTATCAATCTTGGTGCAATCCTGACCAACAAAACCCAGTTGACAGGGGTTCCACTATGTCAATTCTCAACACTCTATGATCTCCCTTAGCATCGGCCCAAACAAGTTTTACCCTGCCCAGCAACACCCGCAAAGATGATGAGGTCTCACCCGAGATGTTTGAGGGAGAACTGTCGGAACCAAGTTTTTGCAGTATAGAGGAGGTTTGGGGCATCAGACATTCATCAGTTTAATTTCTAGATCTATTTTACTTGCTGAACCATTCATCGTGTTACATTTATTCATTCATCATCTCAGTAGATCTACCAGTGGGAAAAACAAATCTAAAAGAGGAAAGCGGGAAGCATCGCATTATTCATGTGCAGATCTATTCTTCATTCAGCATCAAAATCATAGCAGTGTAAAACAGTAAAATAAAAGAGGCAACAGAAGCTCAAAGTAATCCACATCACATCATATTAAGTCCATAGAACAAATCACAGATCAAAACAGACACTGATCCAATATCACTATGTCTATTATTACATCCAATATTCACTCTTTCTCTCTATCTCGCCATATCTCTTCTTACATTCATAATTCTTCTATTTATAGCCTTGCGCCTTTACATTCAAGTTCCACTTCTAACTAAATTCTAACAACCTTCGAACTAATTTAATCACTAAGGACCAATATTCCGAAGAAATGGTCAATGAGTACAAAAAGTGACATGAAAATATAGAAAGTGGACTATTTTTCACCTATCGCACTATCTTTGTCTTACGCAGCATCACATGAGTATGCGTAGCATCATAGATGTTGCACAACTCACTTACCTCCAACCCCTTTCCAACAGACCCCCAACATAGTCTTGTGGCTCGTCCTTGAGCCACGTCAAGTAAACCTGGTGTGTGTAGCAGCCAGAAGGCAGAAAACCTCTCGCATGGGCCGGTGTGCCACTTCTCTGAACTTGTCGAACTATGCAATTAACTACAACTGCCTCCTCCAAGTTCGACTACTACTGACCGGGGCACCCTTTTGCAGCTTTGCGTCCTTCAATTCCATCGTGCTACGACATCCATGAATACTAAATCATTCTCCATTTGTCGTCACTCTTCGGGAAGAATCTTGTTAGCGTCAATTGTCTATAGCTACAAATTCCAAATCCAGTCCTGCTTCTGCACCCTTGTCCTTCCTTGCATTTAGGATCAACCCGGACTACCTGAGGTCGGACCAGTTCCCTATCCCTACAGACTTAGTCAAGTGGGGCAAGAACTCCGACCCCATCCAGATTCCTTGTGGGTATCTTAGTCTACATCTCAACCCAATTGGGAGAAAGATAGCCAAGGACGACATTGCCAGACACTTCCATCTTAGATGAGCTAGCTTGCATACTTGCAATGTCTACTTCAACTTCTACTGAGAAAGCATTCTCACTCATAGTTTTCCCTGTATCAACTGTAGCATGCAATTTCCCCTGAGTGGCGGCTACCTTATGCAGTGGAGATTCCTTCAACCACCCCACCTATCCCTTCTACAAGTTTACATAGTTTAGCTCCGCCAAATGGTGTTATCTCGGTTGCCGACCCTCTTCTTATAACACCATCTTAAATTCAAATGCCATCATGAATCTTTCAGTTGCATCATTATGAATAAATCATTCATTTATGTGCCAAATACGCCACCAATTCTGCCACCCCACCTCTCGGATCTACTATCATTAGACATGACGTCGATTGTGCCATTGTTTACCTCTTTGATAGCCATTATTGTGTATTGACGCGATGTCTGGTCACCGTCACAGTTTCTTCCATACAATGCGAGCCACTTACTCTTAAATGATGACCTCCTGTCGTGCAACCCCTTCCCTTTTTGGGAACATCCCCTTTTTCTTGTCGCATCCCCATCCCCTTAACGCAACCCCATCCTAGAGTGCAACATTTTCCGTTCTCGAGCACAGCCCCTTTGTCTAGGCGCAATCAAAGCCTCTCTGGATCTATCCTTGCCATCCTTTGCGTAGCAGCTCAAGCAGTGCGCGGTGCTGTCTGGTTACTTATATTGACTCTGCTTTAACTAGTGCTATTTTTTCCTCTATCACAACCCTATAGTGGTTGCGACAGATCCTTCTTACTGTGCAAATGACTCCTGCTCATGCCCAGCCCATTCTAGCGCACCCTTTTCTTCTCTATCTACTCTACTTTTCTCTTTTTTTGTTTTTTAGTGCACAGTGCTTCAAGCATTGCGCGGTTCGTCCCCCGTCCGATAGGGATTCAAGCGGCTACCATTCAAAAAATTTGGAAGTACCACACCATCTAACTACTGTAATTGAAATGCACCCACAGAGGTAATAGAATTGACAAGATATGGGCCAAGGCAATGCGTTTGTAGCTTACCTGGATGCTTCAAGAATTTGTTGTCGTATAACAGCACCAAATCTCCTTGCGAAAATTGTTTTTTATTTATGTGGCGATCATGCCACACCTTCTGTCGATATTTCTCAATGCGTTAGTGGAAACCTACAATGAAATGGTCTTTTTCGAGCTGTATCAATTGCACTACGTTATTTGCTAATGCAGCATCGTCATCCATTCCTGCCACAGCAACAATGCGCAGACTGGGAACGATGTATTCCATAGGCATAACTGCCTCTTTCCCATATACCAATTTGAATGGTGTTTGTCCCATCAATCTCTTACAGGTGGTGCTATAGGCCCATAGTATTGCAGTAATATTCAAATACCAGTCATCTCGGTTATTGTTACATACCTTGGTAAGTGTGTGCTCCAATATTTTGTTGATTTCCTCCAACATTCCATTCTCCTGCAGATGGTATGGTGTACTTTTATTATGCCGAACCTACAATTCTTCTATCAGTGCTCTTACTATGTTGTTGATAAAATGACTACCCTGGTCCATGGCAATGATTATGTAGCACGCCCTAGTTATTTTCCCAAGTGGATTGATCGGACCAACAAATTCTAACGCCCAGTTATCAAAAGTTTGTAGAGTTACTTGGGGTACGAGCGACATCTCATCCCACCTCGAAGGTTTTCCAATGCATTGGTAGACATCGCAGATCCATGCATAACCTGTCACATCATTATGCAAAGTGGACCACCAAATCCCTATCCAAAGCACCTTCCGCGCAGTATCCCATCCTCCATAGTGTCCCCCGGCTATTCTAGAATGCGCTTCTTCCAAAATATGCTCTTGTTCATGCAGTAGGACACAACTTCGCAATATTTCATTAGGTCCCATCCTATACAAGTGTCCAGCAATCAACTAAAAATCATAAGCTTTAACTACCAACTGCTTCTTTTGACTCGTGGAAAGTTCTTCTGGTGCGACTGTCATTGCTAAGAACTGGATCATTGGAGCATAATGGTCATTGTCCATGCCAACTCGAAACAAATGCGCATCCGACAGTCCATCTTCAGTGTTAGTAGGTTCCTCACCCATCTCAATTCTTGACAAATGATAAGGGCCAACATTCAAGCAGCTTGACTTTATGATGATCTCAAAATCAAATTCCTAAAAGAGGAGTAGCCATCTGCATATTCCCCCCCCCCCCAACATAGGCTTACTGACCTGATAATTCAAAGTTGAATGTTTAGTAAACATCTTGAAGTGACCTCTTAGAATATAATGCCTGAATTTCTGTAGCGCATAAACCATCGCTATCCCTTCGCATTCTGTGGTTGTATAATTCTTTTCTGTGAATGATAGCTTTTGACTCGCAAAAGAAATAGGGTGATCCAAGTTGCCATCGCCTGGTTGCGCAAGAACTACTCCTAGCATAACAGAAGATGCATCGACATGAACGTGGAACTTCTTATTCCAATCGGGAAATATGAGTATTGGCGTTGATTCCATCTTGTCCTTTAGTGTGTCAAAACTACTTTGGCATTTGGGACTCCACAGGAACACAACATCCTTCTTCAATAGTTTCTCCATAGGGGCACTAATTGCGACATATCCTCTAATGAATTTGCGATAGTACCTAGTGTGTCTGAGCATGGCCTGAAGCATCTTAACATTGGTCGACGATGGCAAGCTCAGAATGAGCATGATCTTTGCGGGATCAACCAGCAATCCTTGTTTGCACACGATGTGATCCAACAATATTCCAAATGGTGTGCAAAAGATGCACTTCTTAGAGTTCAACGTGATTTGATGTTGTCGACACCTTTCCAGCATCAGTCGAAGATTGGCCAAGTCATCCTTGATTAGACCATACACTATCCAGTAGTCCATATATACCTAGAGGAAATTCTGGATGAACTCTTTGAACGTCGTGACAACCACCAAGGAAAATATGGCAGGTGCATTCTTCAATCCAAATGGCATCACAGTATACTAGTAGTAGCCCCATTCTGTAACAAATGTTGTCTTATGGAAATCTTCTTTTACAATCTTGATCTAGTGGCACCTAGAAAATTCATCTATGAATGAGTACATCTCCTGGCCACCTACTCCTTCAAAGACTTCATCTATGAACGGTTTTGAAAATGGATCATGCATGCAAGAATCATTCAATTTTCTAAGGTTGACAGAAATATGGATTTCACCGGTATTCTTGTCCTGGACCACCATAGGACTTATTTATTCGGATTCTTCAACGGGCTCAATAATCCCGACATCTGGCATCCATTCAAGTTCGGTCTTGACCCTTTCTTTATATCATGGATTCAAGCAATATGGCCTTTGTCACACCGATTTTGTGTCAGGTTTTAATGGGATTTTCATTTCTCCTAGGTCACCCATTATCCCTTTCATCTTTGATAATTTGGCCGGAAACAGATGTTGAAACTCATGTAGGAGATCGGTGATCTTGGCCATGGTCTCCTCATCCCAGTAGTCCCCAACACTCACAAATTTTGGATTCTCTTCCATCCCAATGTGAACTTTCTTAATCTTCAGTGGCTGAGTCATGGGATCGATCAGTACATCCAGTGCTGCGGCATCGTGACCTCCTTCAGTATCTGGAATGTTAATATTATGCAACTCATCGTCATCCTCTAACTCGTCAGATATGTTATAGTGTTCCATCATCGATTGCATGTGGAAATGCGCATGTGGATCCATAGGATATGCGGCTAACACAACTTTCAAGACGACATCCTAAATGATCTGAAGTGCATTGTGGACATCCAGATCGGTGTCTACAAAACCAAAAGTGTGGGAGAAGCAAATCATCAACTCCTCCTAGGTAGTTATTTCTCTATGCAGCTCTACGGATACATACCAGGACCTCGACATTTCATCCAAGGTATGAATAAAGACACAGACCCATTCATCCTTTGGTCACGTTGCCCATCATTAGAGAAAATTTGGGGTCTAAACTGGGACTTATAAGAAAACCCGTCAACAATAAATTTTGTGAGTTGGAATCCAAGAACCAATAGAATTTCAATAAAATGAGTCAACCATAATGGTTGAATTGACATATTTCTCATAAAAGAAAACTACTTTTTTTTGTTCGTATTTTCGACATATCTCCCTATGTTTTTACTCAAATTTAAGGCAGGAGAGCTCGTTGGATGCGGAATTTAATTTCGCATCCAACAAGTACCCACATTGCATACTTTTGATGGACCCCACTACCCCAAAAACAAGAAATTCCTGAAAAAAACGTGATGATGATGTCATCATCACATTTTTTTAGGCATTTCTTGTTTTTGGGGTAGCGGGGTCCGTCAAAAGTATGCAGTCATCATCACATTTTTTCAGGAATTTCTTGTTTTTGGGGTAGCGGGGTCTGTCAAAAGTATGCAGTGTGGGTATGTGTTAGATGTGGAATTAAATTCCGCATCNGAGTAAAAACACAGGGAGATATGTCGAAAATACGAACAAAAAAAGTAGTTTTTTTCATTCTTCCTCCAAAATTAATAACTATTATTTTATTATTTTAACTAGTATTTTATCATTTTCCTTAGGAGGCCCATTTTAGACCTCAAATTTCCTCTAATGAGTGTTTGACACTCCACCAAATGACTGTTAGGGTCATTCTTCCCATCATACTTCCCAGTGTGGTACACCTATGTGGTACCGAAATGGGCTGTCATCAGCCTGCAACACTATGGTCCACCCGGTAATTGTTTTCTTATGAGCTGCCCACCAGTGGGCTGGAGTAGCTGCAAGCACTTCCTCCAGTGCCAACAGTCACTATGGCCCTGAGACTCTTTCTTCAAAGACTGTTAAGAATGGAGACAGCTTCGATAACCCTTCATATACTAGCAATTCAATAATTTCAGTCGTGACATGATGCAAAGATTGTGTAATCAGACCAAACTTTCTAAAGGATACCTCATGCATGCAGTTTTTCCAATTTTCGAGTGCGTCATCAAAATCAGAGGACATAGAGGTAGCGCTGCACCAACCAAGTTCCCCCTCAACAGTCGGGTGGATATAGTCTTTAGAGATGTTGTATACATGATCCCACCCCTTAACAACTTCAGCCTTCATAGGTTCAATGTATCTTCAGCCCTCAGTTGGATCCACGGGTGCGATGACTCGAATGTCCTTATTTTTGGATGTCATCATTCTATTCTTAAAATTAATTACGTCCATATTGTCATTATCCCATCCAATCCCCAAAATCACGGTATAGGATCCTTCCCTATTAACAACTTCAATCACATCAAAGTCAGCACGTGTTCTCATACCTTCAACATCAATGACCAAGTTCATCACCCGTCCAATGGGTTGCACCGTAGCTTGGTTCACCAATCGCAGTTGCAGAGGGGACCAACCCATCATTGGGATCCCCATTTTTTTCCAGGTCTACTTAGTCAGGATGTTCACATCCGATCCCAGGTCTAGGATGACTAAGTCCACCTCATAGTCCCCAATCTGGATATTCATACACATCTCTTTACCTATATTTTTCTTCTGCAAGGAGTTTACTGTGGAGTCCTTTGGCTCCTTATCTGAATGGTACAACAACCTCTCAAGCTCAACAAGAGCCTCGGGATCCCTTGCCAATGTTAAGCATTTCTCAAAGAACTACTGCAAGGTACCATGCTGCCGCGATGGTCCTGCTTCTAAGGATAAATCAAAAGCGAATGACATTTCATAGACACGCAACTTACCCAGATTGCATCCAATCACATCTCACATTTCAAAAAATGTCTCTTTTTAGTCACAATATCAAACATCGCTTTATTCCTCCCAGTTAACCGAACTTGCGGCCCGAGTCAATCATCTCCCATCATCGCACCTCCACAAGTGAAAATGGCGACGCTGACATCCTGCATTCTGGGCTCTGTTGAAATCATCGCAACTGTTGGACCTTGAGTCTGGTTCATCGACGGAGTTTGAGCCAGTGGTGGATTCTGGTTTACTAGTGGGTTCATTGGCTGATTCACAGTCTGGTTCTGGAGCAAAACTTGATTCTAGGCCTAGATCTGTAACTGATTCTAGGATGGTAGTTGATTTTGAGCCTACAATTGGGCTTGATTTTGTAACTGCAGACTGTTTCTGGTTTTCCATCTTGTGATTAACTACGAGCAGTTATCCATAGTATGATCAATCATTGTACAATACATGCATGATCACTGCAATTGTGGGAATTCTCTCTGGTAATGCTTGAATAATCCACAATTATAGCATTGGACAGATGTGCAACCTCGTCCCCCTCCGCATCCAAAACCTCCTCCTAATCCTTAGAATCCTCCACGGAATCCCCCTTGCTATGGGTACTACGGCTGAACTACCTGCTGTAGTGGGGGATTTGGTTGTTGCTGAACAAAGTGCGCTGCTTGAAAATATTGTGGTTGTGCCTAGGCCATCAGTATTCAATTGTATGGCTACTGCAGTGTCAACTACGGATGTGGCGTGAACTGTGGTTGCAGCTACGGTGGAAAAAATTGCATTAGCGACAGTGGTGTGTACTGCGTTTATGGTTGAGAATTGACCATCTGAGGCTGTGGATGTGGTTGTTGGACTACGAGGTGGCCTTCTCCCTTCATGAAATACGAATCATAAGTCTTGTCCTAAAGTAGATCATATGCCTGGCATTCTTTATCCTCATGCTCGACAACGCGACAGAATGAACAATATAAATTGGTAGGATTTGACACCATCTCTTTCATATAGCTACATTCCTCATGTTGATGTCCATAGACTTGGCAGATGTGACACCAAGGTACACCACCACTACTCAACGGGTTCGAAGCCCCAGATAATATATAGTTTCTAAAGTCGAGGCAAGTATCTTTGGTGTGGTCATCTGCGTGACACTGAGTACACCAAATATCTACGCATTCCTCCTTACCTTTCTTGATATCCTATAGCTGGAGTGTAAGGTTCGCAAGCTATGCCTGAATTTGATTCATCCCAACTGCACTCTCCTCGATAGGTGAAGCCTTGAGCTTCACCACAATCTCTAGGGCTTCGCTCTGCATCGCTATATTTTGCTACATCAATGTTTGTCGGATATTAGAAACTAATGCAGCAATAAACCATTCTTTATGTTGGACATCGCTCATAGAAAAACTAACTCTGGCCATCAGTGTTTTGAACCTCTGTTCAAAGACCCAAATGATCTCATTAGGAAATTGCTTAATTTATTTCAGCTCTATAATGTATTGTGCTTCCAACTTCGTTTTTCTGAATTCCTTAATCAGTCCCATCCGGATCTCATCCAATGTCTTCGTCGGAGTCCCCTAAGGAACTTGGATAAACTTCATAAACCAATCAAGTGCATGACCCCTCAGAGTAGTCACTAGTTGTCCTTTCTTTACATCATTGTCAGTGGCTTGTCTAATAGTCCACACTGCTTCACATAGAAACCAGTACTGCTTGGGATCATCGGTACCATTTCAGTGGAACAAGGGTAGCTTCATGTCATCACCTGCCATCCTAGGCTGCCTTCCTACAGATACTAATCTACTACTAGACTCTTTCTGGCACGTCGAACAAGTCGACGTGGGACTTGGAGTTTTTCCTGAGTTAAGAGTAGTGAGCGGAGGCATGGGTACGTTGCTTTTGGGGTTTAATATTTTCGTTGTTCAGGGCGTAGCCTGAGCCTGATCATCCTCGTCATCAATGTAGGGTTTATTTGTCCCATGTGTTTGTCCTTCATAGTCTTGCATCCTGATTGCAGCAGGACCTTCCCCTATCCTCTGCCTCTTCTCTAGTCAGAATCGTGGTCCTCCCCTTATACAACCACTTCCTTCCTAATATTCCCTCACAATCTCGTCAAAATTTACACCCGTCTACCCCTTATCTTCTCATTGGTCTCCCCCCTTAGTCATAGTATCCACTACCTCAGCACACCGGGGTGTTACTAATCTAGGTGCATCTTGAGTATACCCTTTTCGTAGACCAACATTTTAATTGACGATTGAAGTGACAATAAGAACCTACCTCTGGGTTCGTTGAAGAACTCCCTCTCTACTTCACTGTAAGATTTATTGGTGTCGACAGCGAACTCGGTGATGTATCCCTCTAGGATACTATCCAACCAGACCTCGATGGAACATGACGCTCTATTGTAAGTCTCCTGCAGCACCTGGATTATTTCATGGGTCCAGGACGTCGGTTCTCCCCCTTGAAAGTCCGTCTTCTTGTATGTGAATCACACCAGCCACTCGTACAATATGATAGGAAATTCACTAAAAAAATATTCGTGCAGGACGTCGAGGATGTACCTTGCTAACCACTTATCTGTTGTCAGCCCAACATTCTGATTTTCTATCTCAGCAAACTCTCTCAGCTTCTGATCAAACCAATATTGAAGTTCTAGTCGCATCAGATGCCACATCCATTGTTGGGTAACCATTTGTCGAGTGCCACATGCCCTCCTCTTAGTCGCAACAGGGTCCCGGCAATGGAACCATTTGTTGGTGTGCAATCCCAACCAACAAAACCCAGTCGACAAGGGTTCCATTTTTTCGACGCTCAACACGCCGTGATCTCCCTGAGCATCAACCCAGACAAGTTTTACTCTGTCCAACAACACCCGCAGAGCGGATGAGGTCTCACCCAAGATGTTCGAGGGAAATCTGTCAGAACCAAGTTTCCGCAGTATAGAGGAGGGGTGGGGAATCATACATTCATCAATTTAATTTCTAGATCTATTTTACTTACTGAACCATTCATCATGTTTCATTTAGTCATTCATCATTTCAACAAATCTACCAATGGGAAAAACATATATAAAAGAGGAAAGCAAGAAGCATCGCAATATTCATGTACATATCTATTCATCATTCAGCATTAGAATCGCAGCAGTGTAAAACAATAAAAGAAAAGAGGCAACAGAAGCTTAGATCAATCCACATCACATCGTATTAAGTCCATAGAACAAATCACAAATCAAAACATACA
The DNA here is from genome assembly GCA_001517045.1 of Pseudotsuga menziesii. Lineage (NCBI taxonomy): Eukaryota > Viridiplantae > Streptophyta > Pinopsida > Pinales > Pinaceae > Pseudotsuga > Pseudotsuga menziesii. The sequence goes on along the minus strand of LPNX011092235.1, from coordinate 472,421 downwards.
TCGATCCAGTATCATTGTGTCTAGTATTACATCCAGTATTCACTCTTTCTCTCTATCTTGCCATATCTCTTCTGACATGCATAATTCTTCTATTTATAGGCTTGCGCCTTTACACTCAAGGTCCACTTCTAACTAACTTCTAACAACCTTCTAACTAATTTAACCACTAAGGACCAATATTCTGAAGAAATGGTCAATCAGTACAAAAAGTGGCATGAAAATATAGAAAGTGGACTATTTTCCGCCTATCGCACTATCTTTGTCTTGTGCAGCGTCGTGTGAGTATGTGCAGCATCCTAGATGTTGTGCAAATCACATACCTCCAACCCCTTTCCAACAATCAATACAAACATGTTCTCCTTTTCCATAAATGATTTGTGCTAATATCAGTTGTTTATTACTTTTTTCCTTGACTATTAGTATATATATTTGGATTATCTTGTTGCTTTCACGATTTTATCTTATAATTCATGCTCTTGGCAAGTACATTTGATCGCAAAGGATCCTTAAGGAAAGGACAACCTCCAACATCCAGGTAAGGAAATCTTAAAGATTCAAGTAATTCAATTATCTAGGAGAAGGATGCATTGCTGTGGTTTTTTAGTTCTAGATTGGCCCCATGTAGGATAGGAGAAAAAAATGTGTCCACACTGATTGAAATATTCTCGATAACAAAATTGGAGACCATATTAGGGACCTCCAAATCCAATCGAATATGTAAATTTTGGTGTTGCTTTTTTATTACAATATTATTAAGTTTTTCTCTCACTCATTTAAGGATCTAAGGTGAGTAATCCACCTTACTTCACCTTCATTTGCCTTCTTTGGTTCATGTATTTTCTTACCATAGTTCTAGTTTGATTCACATTAGATTATCTTGAAGGTTATTTGATTCTTTTGATTTCTAGATCTGTCGATGCACCTGGGTTATTCTGATAGAGCACCGACACTTTGTTGACACCTTTTTTATGTTCTAACAGAGCATTGACGATGCCTCATTCCCAGAGACAAAAAGCACTGTTGACGATGTTATGCAGTGTTCAAAGTGTGTCGACCCCTCATGGACACCCTGTTTCAGTCCTTCAAAATGCACCGAGGTAGGTACTCATTGACCCTTCAATAATTGATTTTGGGGGTTTTTTTACCTTTATTTTTAAGCAAAATGAAGTGCATTTTTGAAAAAAATTTCCCAAGAATCGTATATTATGCAGTCTCTTTGAGTTCTTTTCTCTTTGCATTCAAAGAATATATCATGTTTCTTGCATTGAGTTTTACATTTGCTTTGTTACTTGAAACCTCTTTCTCTTTTCTGTGGATTGTATTCATTGAAATTAGAAAATTTGCAATTCATTTTTTGTGTGCATGTGTTGGGTTTGTCTTGAGTTATATTGTATGAGGAATACTAGTTGTTTCCTTCGATCCCTGTAGTAGAGAAAAAATTATATTTTGTTTCCTTCATAGTTCGAAGAGAAAGTTTTGTTTTGGTCTTCTTTATTAGATTCAAAAATACTTCAAAATCAAAAACATTTTGTTCTTCTTTTAGTTTATTTCGATTTTTTCTTTTGTTACATCTTAGTTTTATATAAAAGAAAAAAGAAAAGAAAGGATTTCAAGTTTCATAATCTCTAAAGACTCGTTGCTTTAGGTTTTTGATTGGAAACATTGTTTAGAAGTTTTTCTTCTTAGAGCCTCGTTTTTCACTTTTGTTGTAAACATAATTCTAGTTTCAAGTTTGGGTGAATGTTATTCAATTTCTTCATTTGGGGAAAGAACCTCTTACTCTCTCAAAAGTAGGGCATCCATTAAAAAAAGAGTGAAATATTTGGATCTCCTCCTTGCATGGTTTCTAAGCCAGTATTAACTCCATATGTCCACTTAACCATTTTAGATAAAATAAGGGATAGTTAGGTTAAAATTCTTAGCAAGAATTGTGTGATAAGTTAGAGACGTGTTTCGACGTCTATAAACATAGGATCTGTCATTTCTTTTCCCACACTTCCTACCGAGGATCGCACGGTTCTTCCACATACCAATCAATATATCGAACGACTTTTCATGTACCCTCGAGGTATATCGAAAATTTATTAATGTACTCGATAGTATATCGTAACGCCCCTTTCGAACGGTTGTGCATCAAACAACACTAAAACTGATTTCATCTCCCATGCACCTTGTGTATATTGGGAGACACCATTAGGGATCTTGAAACCATCTAAGAAAATCAATTTGGTTGTCCTATCATCACAATACACCAAGAACAACACTCAGGGTTATTACTATGCATGTACCATCCAAGTAGTCGAGTATTCAGGAAAGGGTATAGTCCCAATCCTCCTTGATGCATTTTATTGTTACACCTTGTTGTTTATAGCAAGTTGTGATAGTTTGAAAATCTTGTGAGGATCCTGAATTTTTATCCACTCCTTTCACATGTTTTCTTATTGTTTTAGATTTAGTATCTTTTTTTTCCTGTATAGTTAAAAGTATTAAAGAGAGAGATATTTTGGTTACGTAGCTATGGTTATTCCTTCGGGAACTACCAACCAAGAGACCCCTTCTCAAGGGGAACCTTTTGTTATTCCTTCATTTGGAGATTTTTGTCCTCCTCTCATGGCTATGTTAAGTCTTCCTAGATTGACTATAGGATTACCTGTATCGTTATGATCCAGCCCGATTATCCCAAGTGCACTGATTGTTTCAAATACCAACTCTCCATCACAAGAGAATCAACATCATGTTGATCTTTCACCTTCTTCGCCAGGTGTATCTTCTCCCCTTTCTCCTTATTCTCCTATATAAATTCATGACACTAGTAATCAGGAGGACAAGAAGAAGAAGAAAGAAAAATGAGAAATCAAATCTCCACCAATTATTCCTCATAGTGCTAAGAGTATTGATTCTCCCACAAAAACACCTCATAAGCCTAAGTTCCCTTATAGAATTTATAAGGGTGGCCATCGTCTTAAATATTTTCATGGTCTATCCAAAGTTTTAGAAGTGTGGTCTGAGGCTTCCCAACAACCCATGCCATCATCTTCTGTTCATCACACTGATGATACCCCATTAACCAGTCACTCTGTGGTTAAGAGTTGAAAAGGAAAAGTTACATGTAAGGATATTCACCTTACTTACCTTTTTCCCCGCATGGATGAATCTTCAAAGTTATTGGAATTTATTATTGTTCCTCAAAACAATATTTCAAAATGTTACCATAAGTTTCCCCTTGACCTCCCATTGGTTGATAAATTGATTCATCCAGTTTCATCCTCAGTCGATCCCACTCTTCCTTTGGAGAGTGAATTTAAAGTGGTCGATTCGATGTCATCTCCACTCGATCCCACTTTTTCACCAAATATTTTTGACACTAAAGTAGTCACTTTTATATAGTCTTCGTCTTGTCCCTCTCTTCTAGTTGAGAGTGAACTGGAACCCTCTAAATTTTTTGTAGTCAGTTCGGATTGTTCTACGCAAGGGGAAATATTTTATGTTTCAACAGAACCCTCTCCAAGTATTGAGGTTATTTCCTTTGATTGAAGTAATATAAAAGCATCTCATCTTCATTCGAGTCTTCCTCTCTAAATATATGTGTGAGTTAGTGCTATTAGAATATTCTGCACTATTGTTGATGAAGGGGATTTTGTTATTATTCTATTCTCAACTGCTTGGCAAGCTATAGGTTCTCCTCAACTTGTGCCAACCACCAGTCGGATACTGGCTTTCAATAGAATACAGACTACACCTTTAGGGATCCTTCCTCATTTACCTTTATCCTAGGAGGGAATATTTTTTGCATTGATGTTATGGTAGTCCAAGGTCCCTTATATTTTAATATGTTTTTTGGAAAATATTGTCTTTATGCCATGAAAGTTTTAGTATCCACACTCTTTTGAGAGATGCATTTTCCCCATTATGGGAATATTGTGACCATCAATCAACTTTCCTTTATTAAACATGATCATCATATAACTCCTAAACATAAGAATTACCTGAATATCCCGCATGTTATTGTGGTTCCTTCCCCTTCATCGGCCATGTATCTTGACTATGGAAATCATGTCGGAGTTCATTCATTTGTAAAATGATAACTTATTCCCATCATGAGGAAGCTTTAGGGGTATGTCTCCAGTTTCTGGACATCATACTGGAGTTAATCCACTAGATTTTTATGTATGGGGGAATCCCACTAACCTTTGGACATCATGTTGGAAACTAAGAACTGAAGGTGAGAAAATTTCCCATTCTATGTCAAGCTTGTTAAAAAATGTAAGAGATGTCAATGAACAAAGTTCCCATTCTGTGTCAAGCTCATTAAAAAATGAAACAGATATCGGTGAGCAAAGTTCCCATTATGTGTCAAGCTCATTAAAAAATGAAACAAATGTCGACAAGAAGAGTTCCTATTATGTGGCAACATCATTAAAAAAATGAAACAGATGTATGCAAGGATAGTTCTCATTATATGTCAAGCTCGTTAAAAAATGAAACAAATGTCCTTGAGCATAGTTTACTTCTGGTCTCAAGCTCGTTAAAAAATAAAACCAACCCTGAGAAAAGTTCCCTTTTCGTGTCAACCTCGTTAAAAAATGAAACGGATTCTTCCATTTTGTCAAGTCTTTTAAAGGCTCAATACTTGAACCTTCATTTCATCTTCATGTAGTACTGCATCCTCTTTCTTCCTCTGTTTCTGGTGAACCGTTTCCTAGAAATAACCCAAAATCTAGTTGGATGAAGAAAAAAGTAGACGAAATGAAGCTTTGGGGGCATGTATCCAACCTCAACTCATTATGTTAGAGTTAAGCTATTGACATTTATACAAGTGGAAATACCAACCACTTGACATCAAGTTGGGAAAACACTCGTCAATGGGACTCATTTTGAGCATATTTCCATTTTAGTTTCAAGCTCACTAAACCATGAAACAACATTTTGATCATAGTTTCTATTATGTGTCAAGCTCGTTAAAAAATGAACTAGACACCTTGAGCATTCTTCCAACTAATATTCAATCTCATTAAAAACAGTAAGATGGTGTTAAGCTTGCTTTTTATATTTTTCATGCTCTGGTTAAAACATGAAAAGTGTATCGAGTTTCTTTTTGTCTTTTTTCACACTCTACTCGAAGTTGAAAAAGTACCGAGCTCCTTTTATACCTTTGGTGTACTCATTAAAAATATAGTGAAAATGTATCTAGTGTGCTTTTACTTCTTTTTCAGGCTTGTTAAAATGGATTACAGAAAAAGGGAAAACTCTATATAGTCATCGTTAGGCTCTTTTCGGGCTCTTTAAACATGAAAATATTTCCAAGCAAACTTGACTCTTTCACACTTGTAAAAGTATTCAATAGGTTGTCTAGTCAATGATTGTTTACCCATTTTTTGGACCGATTAGACTCATTTTACAAAAAAGGTATACTCTAGTTCTTCGAGACTAGAAGAGTCGTCCTAGGTATCTATTTATACTTTTTCAGGCCTTGGGGACTAAATCTACAAAAAAATCCATTCTAGATTCTTCTTAGTCATTTCAGAGTCTCTAAACATGAAACGATGTGTGAGTTTAGCTTCTTCATACTCATAAAATTAAACGTTGAATGACCCTTTCTAGAAATGAACCCTTCCTTTCTTAGGTTCATAAAACATATGAGAATGGACTCATCCTTCGACGAGCTATATTGAGCATTTGTTACCCTTTTCAAGCTCATTAAAAATAAAATAGGTACTCATCCATTGTGATAGGGAAATTAAGGGAACAGGGAATATTATTTAATGGCATCTCATCATCCACCCTTACACATGGTAATTGTTTGTATTTTCATTCAAACTGTTGTATTTTTAGCTTGTAATCAAGTCGATCCACTTTCATGAGTCATTTAACTCCTTTGAGTCAATTCAAAGAATGCATCATCTTGAATTCGCATTATGTTTTCTCTCTACCTCATTGATTCAATGATGCCAATTCTCTTGTCATGTCATCCAATGCTCAAGGAAAGTCTCTATTAAACTCTACCTCTGCAATTGCTTTTCCTTCCTTTGATTTCATCACATATGAATGAATCCTATGGTTTTTTTCATCACTTCAACATCACTTTTGTTCCAAGTTTCATGTCGATGATGGGGGAAACATCATGGCCCTCCTTCGATGAGTCTATTCCCGTTGAAACTAGTACATCATTCGGGAATCAACCTTTGAAAATAATCAAGTCCCTTGAATCATGCATGAATCAATGGTAGGTTTCCTCTCTTTTAACAGTTTGCTTTCATCATTGTCCTCTGATTGAAATATTTTGTTGATTTTTTGACTCCATCTTGTCTATTCACATTCAGAGGAATGTATTGGAATACCTTGGGAATCATTGACATCAATGATTATTTCCCTCACACTTATTAATGTTATACATCAATGACCAATAATCAAGTGGTTTCTATCATGTTCAACATCGGGACATCTATTCACATGGATAGAATCGTATCTTTTGGTATTGGATGAAGACCCTGAATGGTTAGGTATCCACTTGAATATGTGTCTATGTTCAGGTTGTGATGGAGTATTTATTGAATTCATTGCATGGATCCACATTGTATGTTAGGTGGCTATGCTTAGGATTGGGTAAGGGTGACATAGATCTACAATATATATTTTGTATCTATGTCCTGATTTGAGTCTTATCGATCATGGATCTACAATATATTATTGGTAGCCAAGACATGGTCATTATACATGGATCTGTAGTGTATTGGTATGCAATCATATTTTGAGTCATATATTTTGCAGTTGGTCATCTGTGAAGTATTCACTCAGCACTCCTTCACCTACAATTCCAAATCATATCTAGAAAAGCATTTCACCTATCATTCCCTTCTAGCTTCATACTTTGGGGGGAATTATGTTACACTTGAAATTAGTAGCTATGCTAAATCTCTTGAAGTGGCATGGCCATGACATATTTTGGAGAACTTTTTTCCCAATCCTAAGATGTCTAACGCACCTTGTCTCTTTACATAGGGTGTTAGACCTTCCTGATGCCTTCTTCCTGCTGACATAGTGTGCCAGTGACACCTTTTCCCTAAAGGAAAAGAGAGTCGACTGTTATAGCTGATTTTACCACACATGGTTGATCACATATTTATGGCCTTCCATGTCCCTCTGTAGACTCTTTAGACCCCATGGATTGATATTATACTTTGATGTTTCCAAGTTCATCCCTAAAAAACCTGTTTATTGTTGGATGTGTGCATAAATCCAAACATTTTTGGAGTTTTCCTTCATGTGCATCCGAACCACTTGACTCTTGGGCTTCCATATGCCTCAAGATTGCTTGGATTTGACCCTCAATTACCTATTTGGAGTGCTATATAAGGAACCCCTTGGATACATTGAAGGGGAGGAATTGAAGAGCAATGAAACTATAGTCCATTGTTTCCATAGCTTGCATATTCTTGAGTCTGCATCCCTTTTTCCCTTTGGAACACTTTGTATTCTTCCCAAGCTTTCCTTTGCTTGTGAGGTTTCTATCGAGAGATGGAGGATTGAGGTGGTGGAGGCCTAGGTGGATGACTTAGTTTCACTAGTTCGCAGATGTGCCAATAGAGGTTGTCACTTGTGCAATATCTAATTTGATTAATAGAAATATCTTTTCCTGTCCAATAATGTGCATTTGAATGAATATTGAATCCATGGATATGTTTAATTGCTTATAAATTGTTGACTATATATTATAGAGTAGATATAACACCATATTATATAGCATGCTTGTCTTTTTTGGTATTGTTGAGATCAAATTGTAGCGCAAGCAGGATTGGAAAAAGCTCAACGGGGATCTACTTCAACCGTCTGAAATAAGGTATGATTTGAGATCCTTTAGTGTTAGATGTTTGGTTTATCTTGCATATTGAGAAGGGATTGATTTCTCGTGTCTAGTTATCTGTTGTGGTACACCCCAATCCATATCAAGTTTCTCTCCGTAACATCGATGCTACTTTCCCATATGCAGAGAGCGCCGACACTGTAAAAAATGTACAAAATGAGGTTTGGAGAAGCTTCTAAACGAAATTCCTCGTGGATGATGATCCCAACTACTTGGATTAGGTTGCACTTGAGCTCCTAGCCCCTAGGGATCATTCCCTACCTTCCACCCAAAATATCTCAACCCCTTTGGGATTCCCTTAGCCTATTTATACAAGCTTCCTCTCACAAGTGGATGTAGAGAATACCAAGAGATCATCTTCATGCTACTGGAATCATAGCTGGTGTAGGAGGAAAGAGAGTTTCATTGTGAGTGAAGATTGTAAAGCTTGTAGAGTGCATGTAAGATTTATGTTGAAATTATTATGAGATTGAGGCTTCAATGTCAAGGTTTCGGTTGTAGCTTCTTACTCTTTATATTATCAATACAAACATGTTCTCCTTTTCCATAGATGATTTGTGCTAATATCAGTTGTTTATTACTTTTTTCCTTGACTATTAGTATAGATATTTGGATTATATTATTGCTTTCACCATTTTGTCTTATTCTTCATGCTCTTTGCAGGTGTATTTGATCGCAAAGGATCCTTAAGCTGAGGAAAACCTCCATCATCGAGGTAAGGAAAGCTTAAACATTCAAGTAATTCAATTACCTAGGATAAGGATGCATCGTTGTGGTTTTTAGTTCTAGATCTTCCCCATGCAAGTTAGGGGAATAAACTATATCCACACTACTTGAAATATTCTCAGTAACAATAATGCAGTGGTTATGCAAAGTGTCTCTTAAAGGTGCACATTTGGCTCTCCAAGTGAAAATTCACATCAAACCATGACTTGAAGCAAGTAAAATATGCTCAAGAGCCACACATGTGGCTCTACCAAGGGAAATATCTCATAAATAAATCATAGAGAGTGGGTAATAAAAAAAGGACTCTAAAGTAGCACATGTGGAGTTCATGTGCTACTTTGGATCTTTATGACTATAATTATTATAATAAAATAAAGCATAGAGAGTGGGTAATAAAAAAAAGACTCTAAAGTAGCACATGTGGAGTTCATGTGCTACTTTGGATCTTTATGACTATAATTATTATAGAATAGTGATTATATATCATTTTTATATACTTTAGTTATATTAAAAGTCTCCCCCTTTTAAAAATTCTTTGTCCTAAAATCATAGGTTGAAAAAACACTTCTTCTGATGCAATGATCAATCTTCCTATGATTTTCTTGTTAGAATGTTTGAAAAATGGTGTTGCATCGAGAAGGGATCAACCCATCCTAGGCCTATTCCTTATCATACTCTTTGATCATAATATTTTAGACCTTATCTTCATTCTCGTTGCCTTTGAGTTCTATGTGTTGAAGATTTGTGTTTTCATTGATGTCAAAGGATAAACCAACAAGTTTGATGTCAAAGGATAAACTTAACAAGTTTGATGTCAAGAATAAAAAAATAAGATGAGATTGATGCCAAACAAATGGTTGTCTATATATGCAAATGAAATTTGAAGAAGTATATACAGAATAAGTGTGCAAGTTCAGGAAGTGCACAAACCCCACTAAGGCTCCAGATGAAATTATAAACACTAAGAGAACCATATGATAAGAATGGACTAGCTTATGAAGGTTCAAAATTTCTAAGATATATCTTTGATACATGAGAAAGAAGTTTTGTAGATGTGTTAAAAGGATCCACTTCAAGAAAATTTCAAATTTGTGAAGAAAAAATGTCACCCCATTGGAGGGCTAGTATTGCGCAATCTAGAAGAACTCACTTTACAGGGTATCAAACTCTTTTCTTAGGTAATTATTATTTCTATAAAATTTTGGTCATAAAGCATTAAATTGTAAGGCACACATGAAAGATAGTATTAAGAAGGATAACTTCATCTCTAAGGATAAATACAAGAAGAAGGATATGTTGGAATATAATAAACCCACTTCATAACTTAGGATAAAATATTTAATCAATTTTGATTAATTTCCTACCCACTAGCCTAGATAGTTGACATCCACTTGCATTACATAGTCAAAATTTTCTGTAACACCCCGGTTTTGACCCCGTTTGCATGATGTATATATAATGTAATTAATCGTGGTGAGGAGCTAAAGGCAAAAATCCCCACCATCGATTAAGTTGTGAATGTTTCGGCAATAGGGGTAGTTGTCGATGGTAAGTCGTGCTATCCGGCACCGTATGGTTGGGCATCATGTAAACACGCACATAAATTAAAATAAACCACAACCAGCTATGATAGTGCAACGTTGAAATGAAAAGGGCATGATTCCAAAGGATAAGGGGTGGGGGATGTCAACCTTGGTCTATGGGGGAAAAACCCATGTGTTTCCACCTTGTTTAATTTGCCATCTTCCCTTGTCTCACCCTTGTCAACCTCTTTATTGTTTTTGTTGAGGTAGTTGGGGCAGTTAATGCTGCGTGGTGGTGGTTGTGGTAGGACTTTCCATGCTTTCCCACGTACCCACTCCACCAACGGACTTCCTCTTCTCTCGTGTGGGGAAGAAGAAACATTCTTCCACAACCTTCCATTCACTCCACTCCTTCCCTGGTCGGTTCATGCTCATGCAGGAGCTGAAGTCTGTTCATCTTCCTCACGTCAAGGGGAAGCCTATTCATCTGCGTGCATAGGGGATATGTTCACGCTCACAAAGGGACGTGCAGGTGGATGGTGTGGCGGTATGTTTTCCCCACCGGCTGATTGTGGGCTCTACACTGTTGTGACTCAGGCAGCAAGATGGGAGCTGTTTGGTCAGTGTCACCCACGATTTATTTTTACTGTGGAGGGCCATTTTCACGCTCAAGGACGGTGTGTAAGTTTCCTTACTGATTTGTGGCCCGTGCATATGTTTTCCTCTGTGTTTTGTGGTTTGGCGCAAGTGCTCTCACGCATAGACTGGTTGAGGTCGTTTTCCCCCGTTGTGAACAGTGCTCACTGATTATGTTTGGGACTGTTGTCTTTCCCGCGTCTTGTTGGGATGTTGTTGCACCCTGGTTTTGGGTTGCTGTTGAGTTGTTTTGGCCACACAAGGGCCAAGAACAACTCTGAGTTTCCTTGTGGGCTTGAGCTGTGTTTTTCCTTTGTTTAGGACTGTCACCTGGTTGTCCTTGCCTTCTTCACAGGGCTGTGAAGGGATTGTGTTGCTGCGGTATGCAGTGGTTGGTCTTCGGACTGCTGTGAGTGGGATTAGAGGCTGGGTATGCATGAGAAGTTGGTGTTGAGGCCACTATCTTGGCATTTAGCCTATCCTAGCTCCTTGATGGCATGATAAACCAAACAGATTTGGCTTGGCTATGCTTTGTGTCTCCTTGGCTATGTGTAAGCCTGCATTGTCCCTTATTCCTTAAGGAATCATGCCTAGCTCGGGGGTGGCATTGTTGCTGAGAGATTGATGAGCACGCTGGCCTATGGTTGGATGGAACATTGCAGTGACGTAGCTGGTTGTGGGGTGAATCCTTCATCAAAGATAAGTATTGTTATTTCATCTCTGCAATTTTATCTATTGTTTTATGAATTATGATGAACATGTGGATGCTGTAAGTGTATGTGTGTTTTCTTCCGCTGTATGTTGATGGATTGTGCATCTTGTATGATGGAATGCACCCTTGTATGCATTATGTTAAGTTTTTAATTTCAGCATTTAATCCTTGTTCGTGTTCATGGGGTTGTTTGCCCATTTGTTTTGGTGTTCACCGCGTCCTCTTCACCGGTCTAAGGGATGGGGACATGACAGAGTGGTATCAGAGCTCATGTTGCAGCATGGGCCTGAATGAACCACCAGGATGTAGTGATAGAAGCAGAATTTCCTTCTGCCCAGCATAGATCAGAATGTGATGACAGCAAAAACCTCCAAAATTTTGCCTAAGTGTTGAACAGTCGGAAGAGCTAGTGGGAAGCTCCTCTAAAACGTCGGAAGGTGTAGTCGGAAGGCCATCCGAGGAGGCGCAGCAGTGGAAAAAGAATTTTATTGAAAAGTTGTCTAAGTGTCCAAACAGTCAGAATACTTAGCGGAATTGACTTCCGCCGTAGCGGAATAGTTAGACGAAGGCTTGCCCAATGGAGAGCAGTTTGGAGGAAAATTGCGGAAATTTTCCTAAGTGTTGGAACGGTTGGATCATCAGGACACTAAGTGGAAGGGACTTCCAATGTAGTGGGAGGGTTTAGCGTTGGCAGTCCGCCGTTGCGGCTGCAGAAGGGACTAAAACGCCGATGCAATAGTTCGTAATGGTTCCAACCGCCGACAGGGTTATATTCTACGGAAAGAAGAAAGACAAAAATTTTGTCTAAGTGTTGAAGTCGTCGACGGAAAAAGTTTGAATGAGTGCCGTCGTTGCGGATGACTAAATAGTTAGGCATCCGATGGGTAAGTTCTCCGGCCGCCGACGCCATGAAGAAAATTTTTAAGTTAGAAAATCATCGGCCAATCGGAGGGAGAACGTGCTCGTGCACCCGCCGTTGCGGCATCCAAAAGCACTAAGCCTTCCGATGAGAAGCGACAATCGGTGCCGTAAGGAAAAGAAGTTTAAAATTCTTCAAAGGCAGAAATCGTCGGCTATCGGAAGAAGGATGTTCTTCATGCATCCGCCGTTGCGGAAGATAAAGGCGCTAGACTTCCGATGTGAAAATTTTGTCGATGTCGACCAGGTTGTGCCGCCGATCGGAAGGAGAAAGAAGATCGCGTTCCACAGTTGTGGCTGCGGAAGGAACTAGGTCACCGACAGAAAGAAGAGATGAAGCCGATCAAGCGATGAAGAGGGAAAAATTCAAAAAAATTCTAAGTGTTGTGGTCATCGAAATATTTTAGCTGTTTGAGCAGCCGATACGTCGGCTCAGCTAGTGGTTTGGACTTCCGATGCTGTCGACGGAAGAAAGAGGAAAGACGAAGTTTTGAAAATTGTCTAAGTATGGAGACCGTCGAAAAATTTTAGACGTTTAAGTTGCCGATGAATCGGAATAAAATAGAAGATAAAGTTGCCGATGCAATGGAAGAAGAAAAGAAGGAAGTTTCGGAGGAAATTAGTGGAAGTCGGAGCCGCAGTTCGGCAGAGATCTTCCAAAGATCGCCGAAACGTCGAAAGAGGATAGTTGTTTGAGCGTCCGATGTGGCGACAAGAAGAAGAAGAAAAATTTGAAATTTTTCTAAGTATAGAAGAAGATCGGAAAACTCTAGAAGATCGGACCGTCGACACGTCGGAAAACTTTAGAGGATCCAATTACCAATATGATAGAGCCTAGTTGTTTCGATTTCCGATGAACAGCGGAGAAGCTAGTAGTTTGGGGATCCGAAATGGTGGAAGGAGTAGCTGTTTTGACAGCCGATACGTCGGAGGATTAGTGGGAATGAGAGCTGATTCTGCAGAAGAAAAAAATTTGAGTTTTTCAAATAGGATTTTCCAGCAGATTTTGACTATTTTCCAGTGGGATTTTCAGTTGTTTTCAGTGGGTTACAGAACTGAAGTTGGCACTCAGTCCAAATGCAGTGGTGTGTAAAAATGCCGAGATTTGGTGAAAGTCTTCATTCTTATAAGTGGTGTGGTTTTCACACCCGAGGTCGGAATGAAGCATGTGGATAGGCGTTGGAAAGCTTATCCAGTAGGGAACAAGGGTAAGTCACCAGAATCTGAGCATGGAGTAGCAAAGTGCTAATGATGGCCGCTGCTATCAAATGGACAAACCTGGAAAGTTGCATGCCCAGGGGTAGCAAGGACTATGAATTCAACCATCTGCTGTGTGGAAAAGGAATTCCATGCAAGGAATGAATATTTGAAAGGGAAGTTTCCTTAAAACCCTGTCTTGCTAACTATGTTACATTTCCTAAGTTTTATGCATGAAATGCATGAGGATATGTGTTGTATACATAGGATATTAAAGATTATACATTTATAATGAACCACTAATGATAATCATTGCTTTGATGTTGGCATTTGTGGAAAAACCAACGATGACATGGACCTAGTTGAATATGTTGCTGATGTTGACCATTGTGACTAGCAATCCTATGGAGAAAGGGGATGAGGCAACATGTCCATAACAAAAGTTGGTGAGCAAATCCTGCAATCTCCTACAAAAGACCAACCAAATTGGTCATGTCAAGGGTGTAAGTACGACCCATGCAGGTAAGAGTTTGCTTATGACAAATTCCATGGAGTGGTAAAGGTAAGAGACCTCATACCATGTGGATGTTTGAATATAGAAAGGTATCATGCTTGTACATGTTGGCTGAGCTTAGTAGCCGAGGAAAGTAGGTAGAGGTGCAACTATTGTGATGTATTGCATGAATGCATTGAGATGAGTGCATGTGATATTATGAATGACTAATGACTGAAATGATGAATTGATGACAATTTAGGAACCATTTCAAAGGTTGTTATGAATGCAGGATAGTCACGATCAATTGGCTGCCAGAAATGCTCTATGGAAGAGCAAGGTGGTATGAATGATACGCTTGTGAAGTAAGGAGTATCTAAACATTCTATTTAATTGCATGAATGAGGTGACTATGCCTTGCAAATGTTAATATGATAACGATTGCATGAAGTAAATGAGCTTTGATAATATTGATGTGACTAACATTTGGAAGTATTTGAATTTTATAAATTCTAAAAATGCTTCAGTGATGGTTGTAGCAATGAAAAATTTATATGCATCCAGACTTACCAAGTGTTTGGTTGATTGAAGCTCATGTTTCAGGTAGATTATTTCGAGCATGGCAGTGAGAGGTAAGACCCTGACCAATGCCAGAATCTACCATGTAAAAGAGCCAAACCTTATGAGAAGAGTCTCATAGTTGTAAAAGTAGTTGGTATGGGTTGTTAAATTTGAATTGTGGATTTCGGATTTAAGAATTGCTGACGACCACTAATCACTGTTGGCTTGTATAAGATTGTGTCAGGCAAATGCATGGTAAGTGGGTATTCATGTTATGATAGTAAGCATGAAATTATAATGGGCATAGTAGTGCTGCTTACAAGAAACCCACAATTGAGCAAGTCAATCTCTGTAGTAGATAGAATTGCAAATTCCTAATGAATTTGATTACTAATGTCATTGCTTGGTTATGAAACAATCAATTTGGATTGTATTATCAGGTAATGATTGACTATTTGGCTATTTGATGAATGTTTCAGGGATACACACTGCAAGAAGACCATGTGTGATGGCCTGCAGAAGCCAAACTTCATGGGAAGGTTTTCCCTTAGAAATGGGTTTCGGGTGAAACGCCATTGGACATTTTGGAAATGTCTCATCTGCACTGCATGTTTGGTAATAACATGAGTGAGATGGTATGGGTTATGTCGGCAAGACATGTGTGAATGTGAAATGCAAAAGGAGTTGGGATGGCAAACTGAGGGACTGTTAACTCAGGAAAGGAGCCTCCATTCCTCCTTAGCAAAGGCATACTGGGACGACAAATGGATAAGTGTTCTGTGACCCTTGCTAAGAATATGCATGCTTAATTGTTAAAAATTCCATATGCAGAACATGTTTTGATTTATTTCCATGATGACCAATTGCTTGAGTATGAATAGGGCCTACATGGCACACACCGGAGAAGAGTGCACACTTTTCCGATGTTGAGTCATGAAAGGGTTTTCAATATTGATTACACTCTAGGGAGTGGACGCACTCCTGGTGTCTCAATACTTGATAGTGAATGATATGAAATATGATTTCCGTTTTAGAGCAATAGCGCTGATGAGTTGCTTATATTTCTTATGTTGGCAGGTAAAAGGTAAAAGGTAAATGGTTGTTGTGAGGGGTTGCGAAGTAAGGGTTATTGTTGGTATAAGTGTATGTTGGTATAAGTGTATGTTGGGCTGTTATATGCCTGGGGATCCATAGTAGATCCTAGACCTAGAAATGGTCGTGTTAAAGTTCCAAGCCCAGTTGAAATGAGGATGTACTGGCTGGACATTAATTATTTGATGTTGTGGGGTAGCCTGCATGCTGGCCTAACATTTAAGTCCATAGGCGATCCCAAGGCTTGCAAAGCGAAGCAGGATCCTGTGGACGAACGAGGAAATGCACAATACAGATAAGTATTGGATTATTTTTCTTATGAATATACATGTGGATATGATTTGGTATGATGTTTTAAGCTCTTGTTCTAGAGATAAAACCGACGAGAATAAACTAAACATGTGAATCTATTCAATGCTTGGATATAGGTATCATTGGAAGCGAGGACTATGAGAGCATCCTAGGGGTGCATGTGGACATGTGACTATCCTGGAAAGCTCGGATTGAGCGGCAATGAAAAAGGTGCTAGTGAGGCCATGAGGTTCCTAGCAGTTGAGACAAACCATGTGGAGAGACTCCATGGTTTAGAGGTCTGGAATAGGCCGAAGACACTAAGTGTCATGACCAAGAGGGATTGGTCCAGCATTCACGGTGAAGTGAAAGAGGCTGAGAGCATGAAAAGCCACAGCAGTGGTGTGGGTTCCAGGATGGAACAAAACAAAGAGGGGAAAAACTCTCGCTGCTCTCTCTTGCCTTTTTTATTATATATGTGTATACATATTTATGCATTGTGAAAATAAAAGATTGTTGAATGCATGTATGACTGAAAATGGAATGTGTGTATTTGCTGAAAGTAAATTATGAATGTTGGAATGGTTAATTCCTTGCCCAAGAATGGACATGAATGAGCTCGTGTGCCTGTTGGGAAGGCATGAAAAATATGAAAGTCTCCCTGATGAGACTTGGACTGTCATGCCCATTAGGGTAATTGACTGACTAATTTTAATGTCTATATTATGCTTGGTCTGATAGAATTTCAATGATGCATTTCACGGGTGAGAAAAGTGAAACCAGGTGGTGCACATTGATCATGGCGGCAGATCAAAAGTTGTTGGACTTAGCTGGAAGTCTCCTTCAAGTGATTTCCAAGACCCAAGAGAATCTTGGGGAGATGCTCAAGATACAGAAAAGGCAGAGTGAAATGAACCACCAAATTTTGCAAGACTCTATTGGCTTGCAAAGGGAGGTGAAAAGCCTTCTAGGAGCAATTGGCAAAGGAAAGGAGGGTGTATCAGTGATGGGACATTCATCCAAGCGACGTGTTGGGAAACAGTCCAGGCATGAAGACTCAAAGGAAATTGAGCAGGTAAAGATGAAGCAGCCAGTGAAATGCTGGGAATGCAAAGGACATCATTTACGCCGGGACTGCCCAATGAGGGAACATGATGAGGGAAATAGCCGCAAAGTTCCTAGGCTTTGGGATAAGCTGGAAGCTGAGAACTAGAAAGAGAAGTTCATGGCAGCCGAGGGGCTTAGTCATGAACGTTCAAAGTAGATGATTGAACATGGGACAGATCTGCAAAATTTTGAAATTTTGATGTGCAATTGTATATGTATTGTATATATGTAATGGAACACCGAGGACGGTGTTATTCCAAGGGGGAGGGGAATGTAACACCCCGGTTTTGACCCTGTTTGCATGATGTATATATAATGTAATTAATCGTGGTGAGGAGCTAAAGGCAAAAAGCCCCACCATCGATTAAGTTGTGAATGTTTCGGCAATAGGGGTAGTTGCCGATGGTAAGTCGTGCTATCTGGCACCGTATGGTTGGGAATCATGTAAACACGCACATAAATTAAAAATAAACCACAACCAGCTACGGCAGTGCAACGTTGAAATGAAAAGGGCATGATTCCAAAGGATAAGGGGTGGGGGATGTCAACCTTGGTCTATGGGGAAAAAACCCATGTGTTGCCACCTTGTTTAATTTGCCATCTTCCCTTGTCTCACCCTTTTCAACCTCTTTATTTTTTTTGTTGAGGTATTTGGGGCAGTTAATGCTGAGTGGTGGTGGTTGTGGCAGGACTGTC
The DNA here is from genome assembly GCA_001517045.1 of Pseudotsuga menziesii. Lineage (NCBI taxonomy): Eukaryota > Viridiplantae > Streptophyta > Pinopsida > Pinales > Pinaceae > Pseudotsuga > Pseudotsuga menziesii. The sequence continues at coordinate 454,608 of LPNX011092235.1, read as the reverse complement.
CATCCTTGCCCACGTACCCACTCCACCAGTGGACTTCCTCTTCTCTCACATGGGGCAGAAGAAACATTCTTCCACGACCTTCCATTCACTCCACTCCTTCCCTGGTCGGTTCATGCTCACACAGGAGCTGAAGTCTGTTCATCTTCCTCACGCCGAGAGGAAGCCTGTTCATCCACGCACATAAGGGAGTTGTTCACACTCACAAAGGGACACGCAGGCGGATGGTGTGGCGGTATGTTTTCCCCATCAGCTAATTGTGGGCTCTGCGTTGTTGTGACTCATGCAACAAGATGGGAGTTGTTTGGTCACTATCACCCATAATTTATTTTTATTGTGGAGGGCCATTTTCATGCTCAAGGACGGTGTGTAAGTTCCCTTACTGATTTGTGGCCCGTGCATATGTTTTCCTCTATGTTTTGTGGTTTGGCACAAGTGCTCTCATGCATAGACTGGTTGAGGTCATTTTCCCCCATTGTGAGTCATGCTCAATGATTATGTTTGGGACTATTGTCTTTCCCGCCTCTTGTTGGGTTGTTGTTGCACCCTGGTTTTGGGTTGCAGTTGAGTTGTTTTGGCCACACAAGGGCCAAGAACAACTCTGAGTTGCCTTGTGGGCTTGAGCTGTGTTTTGCCTTTGTTTGGGACTGTCACCTGGTTGTCCTTGCCTTCTTCACAGGGCTATGAAGGGATTGTGTTGTTGTGGTATGCAATGGTTGGTCTTCGGACTGCTGTGAGTGGGATTAGAGGTTGGGTATGCATGAGAAGTTGGTTTTGAGGCCACCAGCTTAGCATTTAGCCTATCCTAGCTCCTTGATGGCCTGATAAACCCAACAGAGTTGGCTTGGCTATGTGTAAGCCTGCATTGTCCCTTATTCCTTGAGGAATCATGCCCAGCTCGGGGGTGGCAGTGTTGCTGAGAGATTGATGAGCACGCTAGCCTATGGTTGGGTGGAATGTTGCAGCGACGTAGCTGGTTGCGAGGTGACTCATTCATCAAAGATAAGTATTGCTATTTCATCTCTGCAATTTTATCTATTGTTTTATGAATTATGATGAACATGTGGATGCTGGAAGTGTATGTGTGTTTGCTTCCGCTGTATGTTGATGGATTGTGCATCTTGTATGATGGAATGCACCCTTGTATGCATTATGTTAAGTTTTTAATTTCAGTATTTAATCCTTGTTCGTGTTCATGGGGCTGTTTGCTCGTTTGTTTTGGTGTTCGTCGCGTCCTCTTCGCCAGTCTAAGGGATGGGGATGTGACATTTTCCATCTACACCTTAGGAATGCTTTGATCTTGATTTTGGTTTGATCCTGTCCACTTTATTTACTGGCAGAATTAGTAATTGTGCTTTCTTGCAGATTTTGTTTTTTTCTGCTTTATTCCAGCTTTTTTGTGGATAAGGTAAAGTTGGTCAACTAGGAAATTGGTATCTTTTGTTGCCAAACCATACTCCATGTATTTCTCTCCATTTTCTAGGATTAGCATGTTTTTCCATCACTCTTGACAAATCACTCATGCTTTTTCTAATTCGTGAGGACCTTGACTGAATTGGGAAGTTCTTTAGCCACCTAATGGGGTTTATCATATTTAGTAAGTCTATCTTTCTAAGCTCTATGAGTTGTCTCCAATACAACTCGATTTTACCTATGAGGGATGTACTATTTGTGTACAATAGTATTCATCATTAGTAAATGGGATAATAAATTCCAATAATCATCTCTGCATTCGTGTGATTCAATCTTGTTTCTTCTCTCTATTTTTCCTGTGTATTCTTATGAGAATTATCTTCGTAGAAAGATCTATTTTCAGTGTTGCTTCTTAGCATATTTGATCATAAAACTAGAGCTTCTATTCCTACATGGTATCTGAGCATTCCAACATGGTATCATAGCACAAGTTTTCTCAAGTTCTACAGAGTTGAGGAGCACATCCAGTCTCCTATCCTTATCTGACGAAGAGCTTGTTTTAGCTTACAAGGTTTTTCTCCTAGTTTTAGTTTTTGCAGGTTGCATAGAGTTTCTTCTTGAGCGCATCAAATCAGAAGTATGGATTCTCATTCAGATATAATCCTGAATCCTTTCAACTATCATGAATGGAAAGCCAAAATTGGCATTCTATTGTGCAGTAAGGGACTATACAGAGTTACTCTAGCTTTGGAGAATGAGCCCAATATTGTGATTGAGAAACCTAAATGGCATAATAGGTTGGATGAATCCTATGGATTGTTTTTAATCTCTATTTATTCTCATCTACTCTTTCATCTAGATGGGTTGACCACTCCAAACCAAGTATGGACCAAACTTGAGTCTCTCTTTGAAGTTCAAGTGTTCTAGGTAGTTTGATGTATGTTATGGCATGTACTCGACGTGATATTTCCCATGCACTGGGAGTACTGAGAAGGTACATGTCTATATCTGGAAAAGATCACTTGACCGCAGTCAAGAGAGTATTTAGGTATATTCCTGGTATGATGGATTATGGAATATGTTATGGAGGAAATCTTGAGGACAAAAAAGAAATCAATGTATATGGATTTGTCGATTTTGACTAGGCTTGATATATTGACTACAAATGATTGATCAATAGATATGTGTTCATGTTATTTGATGGAGTAGTAAGTTGGATTAGTAGGAGGAATTCAGTCATTGCATTGTCGACTATTGAGGATTAATACATGGTAGCTACTCATGCATGTAAGGAATTTGTTTGGTTGTAGAGATATTGTGTTCAGATGTTGGGTTTGGTCAGCATGATGTTAGGTTGGATTGTGACAATCAAAGTGAAATATTCCTGGCAAAGAATCAGACATATCATTCGAAGATGAAACACAATGATGTACAATTCCATTTTTTGAGAGAGACTGTGGATAACTAGAAGGTGCTATTGGAAAGGGTAGAAACAATGAATAATGTTGCAGACTTATTGACCAAATCGGTAAGCACAAATATTTTTTCTTGGTGTGGGGAAAATATGGGATTGTCATCCATGCTCAAATGAACTTAAGTTCTGAATATCTTGTTTATGCAAAGAATACAACAAGTGAGAGAATGATAGGAATGTTATATTATTTGTATGTAAATCGATTGGAAAATTCAATAGTCGACTCATATAGTTTGACTGGAATCGGATTCGAGAAACGGTGGAGATCTAGTCAACAGACCGAACAGAATAGTTGTTTGGTCGAAGGAAAACAAATAATCAATGGGAAGTGGATGGAACAATCAAGTCTCAAAAGGAAATCAACCAAAGTTGACCAAGTCAAGTTGACTATAACTGAATAAATGAAAGTGGTTAGGAAGTTATGGATTTTCATTAATGAGAAATTGGTTGTATTGCATCTATAAATAATATGTAATGGATGTGAAAGTGTGTGTAACATGATCATGTAATGAAGTGTGATTTGTGGTATACCAAGTCATGGTTTAAAACACATGTTATGAGTGTTTGATTAATAGATGATTCATAAGTTTACTGGTTTGTTGGTTTTCCCTAGGAGAGGGGTTTCCAGGGTAATTATGTGTAATGTGTTGATCATTGTTGTGTTCCACTGTCTTATGTTTAATCGTGTTTAACTATATGAACCAATTTGAAAACCTATTGTAATCAGTACTAGAACCAACATGCATAATCCTCTAAGATGTCCATATTGGTTGTTTAGCTTGGAAACATATATGTTGGTTTGTTTTCCTTCTTTGTTCTTGAGATATTGGTTTATGCAAGTTGGAGATATTTTGGAGTTTAGTGTCCTTTTTGGCCACGAAGCGGTGGTTTTGGAATATCATTTTACAACTTGTACATTTTCCTTGGCATATAAATTTAATGAATTACTATTATAGATTGGTAGTGTATGTACCTAATATCATCAATGAATCAACATCTTTACAATATTGATAGCAATGAAGTTGTATGTGCTTCTTGAGTCCGCAAGTACAATTACATTAGTGTTTTTCACTAACCCTTTGAGAATCAAGTCTTAAGTTTATGGGATTTATGTCATAGCCACTAGTAAGTTATTGGGAAAGTTTTATTCATCATACTTTTTGTGTTTCAACGTTTGAGTCATGAATTTTATGACTACCAATGATATTTTTAGGCATCCTTTTCCCTTAAATTGATTCTAATATGATATCTTTAGTGTTTTGTTCTTTGTATTCTTCGTCTAAGTTGGAGGTAAATATTCCCACTTCCTCACCCTTCATGATTTTGTAGTTTTACATTTCCTTGGCCTTGTAGTTGAGCCCTAGGATCTAATTATATCTACATTTGTAGTACTTATTTTGTATATCTTTCTTGGATTATGAATTCGGTCTTTGATTTTCATCGTATGTATGCAATATTGGTATATATTGGGTCCATCTTTTACAAGGAAGGATTGTTTTTATTGGTTGGAGAGATTGGTTTCTATCATCTTAGCTTTGGGCTGATATTATTTGATAGAGGATATGTTCCACATATATGTTTTGTTTTGTACTTAACTTGTTAATCCTTCAACACATTTTTTTTTAAATCTTTGGCCAAGTCTTAAATTATAACCAATACCTCTAGTTCAAAAGTATATACCCCAATAAATCCCCTCTATTGAAGGTGAGCTAGTTTGGTGAAGATGCCTTATTTTCCCTTGTCATGCAATATTTTGACAAAATTTGATTTGAACATCTCTCACTTCAAATATGGGGCTCTGGTTTTGTTGGTCCACCATATAAATTAGAGGAAATTTGAGGTCTAAAATGGGCCTCATAAGGAAAATGATAAAATAATAGTTATTAATTTTGGAGGAAGAATGAAAAAAACTACTTTTTTTGTTTGTTTTTTCAACATATCTCCCTGTGTTTTTACTCAAATTCCATGGGAGAGCTTGTTGGATGCGGAATTTAATTCCGCATCCAACGAGATCTCCCGCCTGAAATTTGAGTAAAAACACAGGGAGATATGTCAAAAATATAAACAAAAAAAATAGTTTTCTTTTATGACAAATATGTCAATTCAACCATTATGGTTGACTCATTTTATTGAAATTCTATTGGTTCTTGAATTCAAACTCACAAAGTTTATTGTTGCCTCGTTTTCTTATAAGGCCCATTTTAGACCCCAAATTTCCTCTAATGTGACTTGTGGTAGCAGACATCTTCTAGATATATTGATGTTATTGACATATTCTCGTCTTCATTTTGAATGGGGTGACCTTGAAACATCTTTAAATTTTGTTTATCCATGTGGTAACTATAAAACAATATGCTAAATCTACTCAAGTAATACAATGCTAATAGAATCTTAAAACAAAAAATCGAAACAATCACACATATACAATCATTAATCATTGAAATTGTTAACCAAGAAAATCAACAAACTCCAAGTTGCACCTTTTTCTTCTGATTGTATTTAGTTAACCATAAAAAAATATCCAAGTCATAAACTTGGGCCCACAAAAATGTTATATAATGTACAATTGAAATTGTTAACCAAGAAAATCAACAAACTCCAAGTTGCACCTTTTTCTTCTGATTGTATTTAGTTAACCATAAAAAAATATCAAGTCATTAACTTGGGCCCACAAAAATGTTATATAATGTACAATTTATGCCATACAACACTTAGCTTGGCATTCTTCCCATCAAACTTAAAAATATTACTTCAATTTGGGAAGAAATGCTCATGAACTAAACATTCCATACGATATGTGGGATGTTGAATTCCATTGATTTAAATTCCCTTTTTGGAGATGAGTTTCTTATTGACATCTATTTTAGAATTCCATGGTATACAATTACTTTTTTTTTTGGTCCAAGGCAACATATTCATATCATCCTTTACACATTGGTGGATTTTTCCATTTAATTCAATGTCAATCAATGCCTTCAATTACCTTGATACTCAATTATGTTGAACTTGTTGGGAGTAACATCGTTTTACCATTTCTTGAAATATTAAACTTTTTATTTATCTATTCTAAAACTTCATTGTTCCACCATATGAATCCAAAACACAATTCTTCATGTTGGGGTAAGAAATAAGGGTTTTGAAAGTTTATGAGAGAACATATCAATAGTTAAGTTTTCTTAACTTTGATTTAAAGTTACCACAACATGATTGGTTTAATGGGATTGGTAAGAAATAAAAACCAATGTAGAGTTTCAAACTAGATGAATTTTATAGGTAAATGAATATGTGCAATATAAGGTCGTACAAATCTCTAAAAGGGAAATCACGACGTATGTGAAAATTGAACTAGATTGGTTGTGGAACATAATTTAGGTATAGTTCCATATATTTGGATTGGTTTTATGTTAAGTTTTGAGTAGCATTAAGGAGATGATAAGAAGGCATGATTTTTGCGTAGATGTGGTGCACAAATTAAAACATGAAGCTCAAGTAAGTGGAAGTTATGAAATGTGGAACAAATGAGTAATTATAGATCATGGAAATGGAATAGCGACACAAGAAAAGAAAAGGTTATGGATGCAACACCTAAAGTATAGACAAAGGCTTTGCAAGTAAGCTTCAAGGCTAAGAGGTTCTATAGAGATGGTGCAATTTAGGTGTGTTTTGAAAACAAACCAATGGAAAAAGGGTTAACAAAATTTGAATGGAGGGAACATATGAGTGCAAAATCATTGAGTATGACACGGTACATCATGATAGAGTTCGATATTTGTCATGGATATTATATCTTCTGAATAATGGCACCACTTTTTTTGAACAAATAAATCCAAGTAGAGTCAATCCTAAAAAATCATTTCCTTCATACTTTGCTCCACTTTCAAGAATATATTCCACTTGCAATGCAATGGTTAATTTTAGAGTTCCCACAACAAAATTGTTTGAATCTAAGTATAGAATCTTAAATCTTTTCCATTTCTTTATAACGTCAAAGCATTGTCGAAGATACATAAAATATGAAGGATGATCAATGATACAATAAGATAAGAGATTATTGTTATTGTCTACAAAATACCAAAATGGGGATCAAAAGTACAAACAATAACGATAAATTTTAGAAGTACAATAGAAACTCCTACAAGATACATGCTAAAGGTAAATCATAAGCTAAAAGAAGTTAAAATACTCACTGTGAGATGTAAACAAAATAACATATACACTAAAAAAAACAAGATAAAAATCTACACATCATTAGAAGGCTACATACTAAAAGGAAATGCCTCTACACCTTGCACACGTATTAGAGAGACATATGGAGGTAGAAGAGGAAGACTACAGAAATGCCCTATAGGATCATGGGACACATAGAACAAGACAATATATTGTCTAAGAATGTCCTCATGTAAGAGTCCAAGTCTAAATGGACAAGGTTTAAAAACTTTGGGATGCTTCTTTGATATTCTCCTAACAACCAATGTTGTCAAAGTATAACTCAGTGAATCATAAAATGTCATGAATCATCTTTATAAATACACATTCAATGTGGCACATGTTAGCTACATTATATATGGGTGATCATATATTTATCAATAATTATACTAATTTAAGTTTTACGATTTCTCTAGTGTGTTTTCTTTGGAATATCAATTTATGGAATATAGAGATTTATTTCCCTAGTGATGGAATTTGATTTGGTATCTTGAAATGTCGATATGAAGAGTTTTTGATAATCTTAATAGAAGAATATATCGATCTAGATTCCTTAAAAAATGAACTTTATTACGGTATGTAATGCGTGAATTAACCCTAATAGGAATATATGCCAGATAATAGCTATCATTAAAAGTGAATCCAAGAATGTGTAGAATCGAGTAGTTGATAGTGTGTTTTATGTTAATAGGCAACACCACCCCACAAGTGGCACATGTCATGACATCAACACCACACATGAAATTCAATTATACAACATGCCAACATTATTGTCACATAGTGCCACATCATGTACCATGTATGTCAATGTTACCCATATTGCCATGGACTTACAATACCCGCGTTGTTTTCTTCGAAATTGTGGGTTTTCCATCTTCCCTTCAACACTTGAGGTCATGTGACACTACCTTTCCTCGATCAAAAGGGCTTGGCCTACAACTACTACAAAAAGACTACACCTCTTCACTTAAGGTTTTCCCATAACTTCACCTTAACTACAAACCATCAAATGCAACTAATTCCTACTCCACCAAGTTCATTCAACAGTCTGACATGCGTCCATCCAAAACCTTAGGTATGCTCATTTCAATGGCACAAAGCCAAGATCCATCCATGTGACATGCGCCCAAGTGCTCCTAGATGATGTGAATCCAACCAAGTTCACCCACTTAGTAAACCCATCTAATGTGAGCCCAATAAAGTCTATTGAAGTCACATTTAAGCCAATCAATTCTTCATACCACTTCGTCTATTATGCATAGTACATGCTTACGGTTGAGGTTTCCCACGATAAACTTCTCAATCTTACTAAGTTCTCACTAAACTTCTCTTTGTCTATCCAACTAATACAAGCTATTAATCTTTAAGGTGAACCCAACCTTTAGGCAAGAATGCATACCATGTCTGTGATGTGCCTTGTCAAAAACACCACCTACTCAACAAATTTGACTTTCAACATAATTCCATAGATCAACCAATTTAACTTTAAACATAATTCCATGGATCAACCAATTTAACTTTAAACATAGTTCCATGACTTTAAAGATAATTCCATGGATCAACCAATTTAACTTTAAACATAGTTCCATGACTTTAAAGATAATTTCAATGATATAATTCCTTTATACCCAACATTGGGTCTTGAATGAAGTCAAACACCTCTTAAATGCCATGAAACTTTAAAAGGTTATTACTTCACACCATTCCGTTTTCCGTTTTTCGAACAATGTTGAGTAACATATAAACTTCCCTGATAGATACTTAATAGTAAGTCTGCGTGTAACGGCTATACAAAAGGAAATGAGTAAAAACGAATATATTAGTAAAAATCATTATTATCCGTGTATATCTGACCTTTCTATTATAAGCATCGAGTCTCATTTCATTTCTAGTATCCGTGAACATATTTCTATTAAACGCTTGCGCAGAAGAGTACAGAGAAGCCGTAGCGTTTCCGTCGAACTTCCAAGTTCCATAGATATCCTGTGCCTCGCTGTTTCGCAGGTTTTTTAAACTGTATTTTGAGGGTTTTAATCCTTTTAAATATTTCAGAATGATGCAGCCGACTCCCGAGGCCACACCCGCGATCGATCCCCAGCAGCAGATGATGATGATCGATCCCCAGCAGCAGCAAATAATGATGATGCAGCAGATGATGATGCGGCAGCGGCAGATCGATTCTACACCCGCGATCGATTCTCACCAGCAGCAGCACATGATGATGCAGCCAACTCCCGCGATCGATCCCCAGCAGCAGCAGCAGTGGATGATGACGCAACCGCCTGCTCAAGCTGGGTTTTGGCCACAGCAAGCCCAAGCCCAAGCCCAAGCCCAGCTTATGGTGCAGCAATACCCACAACAAGTGAGCTCCGCTGACGAGATTAGGACCCTCTGGATCGGAGGTTTACAGCACTGGATGGATGAGACTTATCTGCATACCTGTTTCGCTTCTGCTGAAGGCTTTCTTTCTCTTAAGATTATTCGTAATAAGCAGACTGGTCAATCAGAGGGTCATGGTTTCCTGGAGTTTGTAAGCTATGTAGCAGCCCAGATGGCTCTGCAAAATTATAATGGTATACAGATGCCCAATTCTAAGGAATTTTACAGGCTAAATTGGGCAACATTTGGCGTTGAAGAAAAACTTCCCGAGGATTATAGTATATTCGTGGGAGATTTGGCATCTGATGTCACGGACTACTGGTTGCAAGAGACCTTCAGAACTGTATTTTCATCTGTAAAAGGAGCAAATGTTGTTACTGATAGGATTACAGGCCGTTCGAAAGGATATGGATTTGTAATGTTTGGTGATGAGAATGAGCAAATTCGGGCTATGACAGAGATGAATGGAATGTTTTGTTCATCCAGACCTATGCGAATAGGTCCTGCCACAGGAAAGAAGAAGAATACAGGCTATCAGCAATCGTATCGTCAGCCTCAACCTCAGAATGTGGTGGCCTCAGCTTCAGATAATGATCCAAGTAATACAACTTTGTTTGTTGGTGGCTTAGACTCCACTGTGACAGACGAAATGCTGATACAAGCATTTGGTCAATTTGGTGAGCTTGTGTATGTCAAGATACCTGTGGGTAAGCGTTGTGGCTTTGTCCAGTTCAGCAACAGGGCATCTGCAGAGGGGGCATTGCAAATGTTACATGGTAAGATCCTTGGTCAGCGAAAAATTAGGCTTTCTTGGTCAACAACTCCTCCTGCAAAGAAACAAGTGCAGCCTGCAAGGTGGGTTCAAACCCAACAACTAGATCCAAATCAAGTGCAGCCTGCAGGATGGGTTCAAACCCAACAACCAGATCAAATTCAATGGAATGGAGGATACTATGGTGATGTACAAAGATACAATGCCGGTTATGATTATGCTTCACAACCTCAAGATCTAAATACATACAGTTATGATTATGCTTCACAACCTCAAGATCCAAATACATACAGTTATACTCTTCCAAATTCAAACTATTCACAACAGTAAATTAGTATGAAGCATCCAAAATTGCAAAGGATTCAGATTTATTTGGAGGAAGTATGAAGGTTTTACAGATTCAATATTTTTTGCCTAATTGTAAACACCAAGATCCAAATACATACAGTTATACTCTTCCAAATGCAAACTATTCACAGCAGTAAATTAGTATGAAGCATCCAAAATTACAAAGGATTCAGATTTATTTGAGGATGTATGAAGGTTTTATAGATTCATTTTTTGGGTAATTGTAAACACCAATGGTAATTGTAAACACCAATGGTTATTGAGTAATTTTTTTTTAGAAGATGATAAAAGGGATTCTAACTTAGTTGTCAAAATGGCAGTGTGGTATGGTTATAAACCAGGATAGATTTTAGAAATTTTGTCTTTTTAAATAGTAATTATTTTCAGAAAATTAAGGAAGACTATATCCATGTTAGTCTAGAATAGTGTTAAATATAAGTTAGTAAAATTTAAAACATAGCAAATTTGAAGAAAAGGGATATCTTAAAATATAAAATTCTTTAAATACCCAAAAAAACTTGAAATAAGTAATAATTATCTCCTTGTCACATTAGGCTTCTCTAGGAGTTTCATTATTTACATTCCTTATAAAATGCATAAGAATTTGCTTCAATGTAAACTTTGGAAGCATGCCCTTTGCTCTGAAGCACGATTGTTCATTTTAGGGATGTCATTTTGTTGAGAAGTGCACTTGTAAGGGGTAAAGTTAGATAATCCCACCAATGGATTAGAATTTCTAAGACTAATAAGTTCAACTAATCATCAACTTCTCATAGGTTCATATTACCCCTATTAGGGATAAGAATCAGTGATGCTACACTAATAACTAGATCTTCCAAGGAATCACATCAGCTGAATTCCTATGCTCGTAGATCCCTCTTACATGCAACAAAAAAACTCCATGCAATGGATGGAAAATTCTAGTTGTGCCACTCAAGAAAACCAATAGGCAAACATTAAAGAGGAAAAACCTTGTAAGTCAAATTTTTAGATCGTTTTAGTAGTAGTTATTGCTAAATTTAATACAACAATTAAATTGGAACATTAATTTTGCTCAACACTAAAAGACGATTACAATACAACAATTCAGTTTCTCTCAAGTTGAAATTGCAAATCTAAAACATCATATCAACTTCTCTCTAACTTATAATGTAAAACTAACTTTTTCCTGAAATCTCATGATTACAACCAAACAGCCAAAAGCCTAGGGATTACAACCTCTGCTAATATATAGCAATTGCTCTTTCCTACATTGCATTATCGTATTGTCATTGAGCAAGCTAATAAGGGGAGTGATGCATTCCTACTTCCCTTTATTGCGTTGAGAAGGCGCATTTCTATAGCCCAAGTTGGGGGCAAGTGTCTCTGTGTCCCATAAAAATAAACTTATTAAAAATTAAAAAAAAAAGAATGCATGCATCAAATAGATGGTGAGAGGCATTTGTGTCCATTTGTGTCCATTTGTCCCATAAAAATAAAAAATAATAATGCATGTGTCTGTGTCTGTGTGTAGTAGCATAGTGGCGAGAGGCATGTGTGTTGTAGTTTAATGGTGAAATATTTGCGGATTTGATCCTTCTCAGCACCATGTAGAGCCAGAGTTAGATAGGTCTATATTGGTAGTGTAAGAGAAGTGACATACAAGTAGGGTAAAACCCTAACCCTAAACTATACCAACAAATGGAGAGTGTGTCCAAAAGTGGAGCACTAGATATGTCTGACAAGTAGGTAGGAACATGACCACAAGTGTTAACTCACACACTACACATATTTTAATGCAACATTGCGTATTTTCATGCAAAAAGTGTTTGAAATTGCATGGTCATAGGATCGTAACATAACATGAAACTCAGAAATAACATAGGATACATGTGGTAAAACCATTGAAAGAGTCATCCATGGAGTAGAAAACTTAATTTTTTTATCAATCAACTATTCTTTACAATGAGGACCTAGGTCCCTTATTTACATTGCAGATGCTTCCATGCAATCCACTTGTTTATTTTTAGTTCATTAAGCCATAACTAGAAGGTTCTCCAAGTTAAGCTTATGTAAACTTGGGACCTATGAATGCATGGATAGATCAAGATAAACATTATCTTAAAAACTATAGTTCTTATTGAGAATCATAAAGATTTTACCGTGCATGGTTTATTTATTCAATATGCACAAATAATTAAATAATGTGCACATAATTATGCATTGACATTGCTTTGTAAAATTGACTTGGAGTTGAGTGGAAAGAAGAAGAATTTACATGTTATTCCCCCATAAAGCAAAACTTTTGTCACCACTAGAAAGGATCGAAGATGAAGGGACTTGGCTACCATGAGTGGCTTGGTGAAAATATTTTATACTTGGTCTTATAAGTGGTAAAATTACAAGTCAAGAAACTCATCATGAAGGATCTATTGGATGCAATGCATTGGACCTCAATGTGTTTGGTGGATTAATGATTAAATAGGTTGATTGGATGGAACTTTAATCATCACACCACACTATTGTAGGTTGATCTGGGCATTAGCATCACCTTAGCACCATGCCTCTATACAAGAAAGAGGAATTGCATACTATTTTTTACTAGACCTAAACCAAGGTTGAGAATGTAGCTAGAAGTAGACTTCCAATAATCAAAATCACCTTCCCAATATGAATTGCAACATTGCACAGTTCATAAATAGTTGTAGGTGTTCATTATTCAATTTTTTTTTCATTTGGGAAAAAATCTAATGAAAAAAGAGTTATTTATGAAATGAAGGTATCTCACTACAATGTCAACTCAAAAAAATGCTACTAAACAAGCACAACTTAGAGATGAAGCATACCAAGCATGGTTGAATTAATCAACTGTTCAATTCCCACTATGTCTTGAGTCACCAATTCATAATGTCAATAGTGGGCAATGCTCATATCATCAAAACCTAATTCTTTAAAAGCTTGAAATCTACTTCCAAAGCCCTTCTCTTTGGACATTGTTCAGGGTCTACCCAATTAGGGATAATACTGTTTCCAAACAACTTGAAACCCATGTATGGTATGTTAGAAACCACTACTAAGGTAATTAACCATTGTAATGTCCCCGGTTTTGACCCCGTTTGCATGATGTATATATTGTAATTGATCGTGGTGAGGAGCTCAAGGCAAAAGCCCCACCATCGATTTGTGTGTGTGTATGTTTCGGCAATAGGTTTGGTTGCCGATGGTATATCGTGCTGTATGGCACATTATAATTGGCATCATGTAAACACGCACATCAAATAAAATGAAACCACAACTAGCTACGGCAATGCAACGTTGAATGAAAAGGGAATGGTTCCAAAGGATAAGGGGTGGGGGATGTCAAACCTTGGTTTATGGGGGAAAAACCCATGTGTTGCCACCTTGTTTGTTTTGCCACCTTTCTTGTCTTACCCAACCTCTTCAGCCTCTTCAATGTCTTGACTTTGTTAGTTGGGGGCAGTTATTGCATGAGGAAACGTGGGCATGGGAAAACGTGGGTTTTGGCAGGCTGCTGTCAGTCTGGACAGTACGCATGCCCAGTGGAGAACCTTCGTTTCTCTCACGCTGGTCTTCATTCTCCCCATGGTTGGTTGCTCTCACGGCTGGTCTGTTCTTCCTCACGCAGAGGTCTGTTCATCCTCCCGATGGACTGTTGATTCGCGTGCAGAGGTGAGGCTGTTTCCCCTCACACGCAGGTTGGAATCCTCACACAAGGATCGGGTATGTTTTTCCCGTGTATTTTGCTATTGGGTGCAAGCTTTTCCTCACGCTCAGACCATTGAGGTCGATTTCCCATGTGAGAGCCGTGCTCACTGTCTTTGTTTTGGGGACCGTTGCCTTCCCCGTGCCTTGTGGGCTGTGGTGTCCAATTGCGTTTTGGGCCACTGTGGATTCATAGTAAGCCATTTCCTGTCATCAGTGATGCCCCTGCTGTGTGGACTGTGTAATGTCGGATGAAATTCCCTTGTCTTTCCATGCTGGGAATTGGCTTCTCCTTGGTTTTGGGACTGTGATTGGTCGCCATCACTCATTGTGAGCTTGGGTTGCCAAATTGCCCTGGTTTTGGTTGCTGTGGATGCAATCATCTTTTGGGTGTTGTGGCTGAGTTGTTTTGACCACGTTAGGGCCAAGAACAACTCAGCAGTGTGGTTGGATTTGAGCTGTGTCTCACCCTTGGATTGGGATCTTTCCCTGGTTGTTTTTCCTTCTTCACAGGGCTGTGAAGGGTTTTTTGGCTGCTGGTATGTAGTGGTTGTCCCTTGGACGGTGCTGGCTTGGCCGTTTGTTGGAGGCCTGTCAAACCTAGCTGTGTTTGGTTTGTTGATTGTGTTCCCTTGGCTATGTGCAATCCTGCAGTTAACCCTTATTCCGGAGGAATCATGCCCAGCTCGGGGGTGGCAGCGTTGTTGAGAGATTGATGAGCAAGCTGGCCTATGGTTGGGTGGAACGTTGCAGTGACGTAGCTGGTTGTGGGCGAGTTCTTCATTGAAAGATAAGTGCTGCTGGTTACTTCATCTTTGCAAATTATGTTGATGACAAATGAATTATAATGAACATGATTAATGCTGGAATGTATGTTTGTTTCCGCTGTATAATTAAAGGATTATGCATCTGTGCATTCTTGTATGTTTGTGCATCTAGTATGCATCCAGTTGTTTTAATTTCAGTATTGATTTATCCCTATTTATGTTCATGGGGTTGTTTGCCCGGTCTGTATTTGGTGCTTGTCGCGTCCTTTTCGTCGGTCGGAGGCATGGGGACGTGACAGAATGGTATTAGAGATCCAGGTTGCAACAGTGGGCCACTATGGGCCAAGAAGGTGCAGTGATAGAAGGTAGAATCACCTTCTCTGATCAGAGTTTGACAGCAGCAAACTTCAAAAAATCGCCTAAGTGTTGACAGTAGTCGGAAGGCTTAGCAATTCCCGGTCCGCCGTTGCAGCTGTGAAAAGGATTCAGCTGCCGATGTAGCAATGAAGCCGATTACCGATGAAGGGGATGAAGTTAACTTCCGACGTTGCGGAAGAATTCCGGAAGTGCCGCCGTTGCAGACGGCGGAGCGATCCCGCATCCGACTCGAAAGCCGTCCGATCGCCGACGCCGCAGAAAGGTTTAAAATTTGGCTAAGTATGGGACAGTCGGGCCACTAGCGGAAAGGCTTCCGCTGTTGCGGAAGAGTTAGAAGTCCTCCCATCCGCCGTTTCGAAAGCGGAAGCATTAAGGCTTTCGATCCAGAAAGACGGCCGACGTCCGAAAAGTTGAAAATTCTCCAAGTAAAGAGCAGTCGTCGAAAGGATTTGGCCTTTGGCGAGCCGCCGTTGCGGAAGCCAAAGTCATTTGGTTCCCGATGTCAGAAGTCCGCCGACGTCCGACGTCCGCCGTTGCAGAAGCGGAAGCGTTTTGGCTTCCGATGTAGAAAAGCTTCCGACAGCCGATGAGGTTATCATCCGCGGAACGATTAAATCTTCTGGGGAGCCGCCGTTGCGGAAGCAGAAGCATTAAGGCTTCCGATCCAAAAGTCAGCCGACACCCGACGTTCAAGTCGGAAGGGAAAGTGTTCCGGGAGCCGATTCGGCGGAAGAAAGAATGGAAGAGGAGCCGATTCTGCGGAAGGGAGAATGGTTCCGGGAGCCGATTCTGCGGAAGGGAGAATGGTTCCGGGAGCCGATTCTGCGGAAGGGAGAATGGTTCCGGGAGCCGATTCAGTGGAAGACAAAGTCATCCGACTTCCGATGTGGAAAGTCATCCGACTTCCGACGTGGAAAGGCATCTGACTCCCGATGTGAAGGAAAGGAAAATTTTGAAATTTTCCCTGAGATTTCTCAGCCGATTTCAACTGTTTTCAGAGGGATTTTCCAGCTGTTTCTCAGTGAAATTTCAGGGCTGAAAATGAGAAAAGAGGCAGCAATCTAATGCGCCAGATTGCGCTAAAAAAAAAAAAAAACGAGGGCGCTGCCCTCGACCCGCCCTGCAGTGGCGCACAAGGGGGCAAGCCCCCTCGACCCCTGTCGTTCCCTCAGGAAGTTGTCTTGTGAAAAGAAAATCCTATGGTTTGGGAAATTTAGTCAAACCCAAAATTCATAAAAGATGAATGAGGCAATGCAGCTGTGTGTAAAATGAAAAGATTTGGTAAAAATATTCATTCTTGGAAGTGGTGTGGTTTTCACATCCGAGGTCAGAATGACGCATGTGAATAGGCGTTGGAAAGCTTATCCAGCAAGGAACAAGGATAAGTGACCGGAATCTGAGCATGAAGCAGCAAAGTGCTAATGATGGCCTCTGTTATCAAATGGAAAAAATCTAGACAATTGCATGCCCAGGGGCAGCAAGTACTATGAAGTCAAACCGCTGCTGTGTGAAAAGGGAGTTCCATGCAAGGAT